>CM053622.1:181542449-181604302 GCA_028646595.1 Phalanger gymnotis
CCAGAGACCCATTGGTTCCCCAATTGGCCCCTTTTAAGTCCTTAATCTACGCCCACACAGGTTTCACACCTGATAGGGCTTTGGGCCTGGGGCTTAGCATTTAGCAGGTGAAAGTACTTTCACCGTAAACAAAAGCCAAATTCCTCAAGGGCACCCGTTAAACTAAGCCCATTTTGCCTTACTGGCACAGACCCCAGTGGGGCCTAATTAATAGTAATCAGGGAATTGTTGTTCCATTGTTTTTCAGCCGTGTCTGATTCTTTGTGACACCATTTGGGGTTATTGTGACAAAAATTCTAGAGTGGCTTGCTATTTCCCTCTCTAGCCCATTTTACAGATGAGGAAATTGAGGAAAACAAAGTTAAGTGATTTGCCTAGGGTTGCAGAGCTAGTAAGTATCTGAGGTGAGATTTGAACTTCCTGGCTCCAGGCCCAGCAATCTATCTACTCTGCCACCTAGGTGCCCAATTAGGGAATAAAGATTATCAAATTGCAGGATTTAGAGCCAGCAGAAGCTTAAGAAATCATCACTTAGAGACACCCTTGCTTTTCAGATGAGCAAACTAATCAGGATCAAATATAAAATCCCGTAGCATTCAAAACTCTTTATAACTTGGCCTATTCCTATGTCTCCAGTCTTTTTACATCTTACTCATACTCTTTAGCCTCTATGTATTGTTTGTGATCCAGTGACATTAGCCTTTTTCTTATTTCTCAAGTAAGATGCTCCATTCCTAGCTCTGATCATTTTCACTGGCCGTCCTATGCCTAGAATTTCCACCCTTCTTGTCTTTGCTGCCATACTTCCCCAGCTTTCTCCAATTACCAGCTAAAATACTACCTTTTACAAAAAGCCTTTCCCAGTGCCCCTTAAAGCTAATGCCTTTCCTCTGCTGATTATCTCCGTTTTATCCTGTCTCTGTCTTGTTTGTATGTAGTTATTTGCATTTTGTCTTCTCCATTAGAGAACAAGGGCTGTCTTTTGTCTTTATATCCCCAGTTCTAGCATAGCTCCTGGCACGTAGTAGGTGCTTAACAAATGCTTATTGACTAGGTGACTGAAACTGAGCACCATGATGATGGAGTGTGTTACCCAAGGTCACAGAAGAAAGTTGGAAATTTAAAGTCTGTTCTTCTGCCTATAAATCTATCGTTCTTTCTGCTAAAGTACAATCGCCACCTTGAGTTAAATTGAATATTTGACATTAGAATGTGAGGTAGAATATTTTGCTTAGGGACAAGAAGGATTTATGAGCACAGTTTTCTTCATAATCTTAACTTAAGAAGAGAAGTAATTAACTTCAAAAAGGTAGTCATTTCAACCAGGAACGCAGTTTGATGTGCTGCATGACAGAAAGCCCACAATAGCATTGACAGTGATAGAATTCTAATGACAATTGAGGTCGCTCTTGAAGACACCACACTTAAACCACCACGCATACCTTGACACATGAGTGTTTCCAGTTCTGTGCTCTCAGTATAATTCTTTCAGTAAAGATAGTCTCCTCAGCATTGGCAGAAGCAATCTCTTCTAAAAACACAAATTTATTTCAGGAAAATATTATGGAGGCCAAGTTTACATGGTAACCAAATGGTGTTTGGAGATGTAAATACAAAGGAGGGTGATTGAGAGTGGATATATGAATGAGGACTTGTTGAAGAAATTAATATTTCCTGGAGAAGGGGAGTTGTTATTATTATTTTCTTTATAAGGAAGAGAACATTTGTCATGATTTTTTGTTGTAGCAGCAGTAATATTAATTGTTGTCGTTGTTGGTATGAAAATTAAGATTGGTATAGAGCTGTGATTTCATTTGTTGAGGGAACTCCTGGTGAGTGAACTCCTTCTACCAATGCAGACTAGAAACCTTTCTGTTACTTATGGTCTTAAAGAGTTTGCTGGGACACTGAAAGGTTAAATGGCTCCCCTGGGGTTGCACAGCTTGTACGTGCTGGAGGTAGGAATTGACCTATGTACTCCTGACTCTGAGGTAATAAATTGTAGATCCAGATGGCTCTCTCTATTTATCCCAAACTGCCTCTTTAAGTAGCTGAAGAATTTCCATATGGAAGAAGGATGCAATTTGATTTGCTTAATTCTGGAAATTGGAGATGAAACAAGTAGTTGGAAATGAAGACACATTTGGGCTCAATAGAAAGAAAGAATTCCTATGACAATCAACCACAAATAGAATGAGTTGTTTTGCATGGTGATCTATTGAACATTACTAAAAGTCTTTCAGGAGAATCTAGATGTGCAATTGTTGGAAATATTATAGATGGAATTCATAGTGTTAGACTGGAATTGACTACATAATCTCTAAAGTTGAATAAAGTGAATATTTTTACTTGGAGAAGACACAGTATAAAAGGAGGTGGCATGATACCTAGTTCAAGTATTTGAAGAGCTGTCACGTAGAAGAGGGATTAGACATTCTATGCCAGGTCCTAGTCGGCTGAACTAGAAGAAATGGGAGAAAGTTAAAGAGAGTCAGATTTTGGTTTGCAAAGAAAAATCTTATCGATTAGAGGTGTTTATTGGTGGAATGGGCTTACTCTGGATCCAATCCAATCGGGTAACCATTTATTAAGCAGCTACTGTGTTCCAGAAGGAGCATAGAAGGCAATGAGGTGACTCAGCGCATAGAGCACTGGGCTTGGAGGAAGGAATACTTCAGTTCAAATCTAGCCTCAGACATTTACTAGCTGTGTGACTGGGCAAGTCAGGGCTCCCTGTTTGTCTTAATCCATTGGGGAAGGACACGGCAACTACTCTAGTATCTTTGCTAAGAAAACCCCATGGACAGTATGATCTATCAGGTCATGAAGAGTCAGACATCACCGAATGACTGAACAACAACGATGTTCCAGGAACTGTGCAAAGTACTGGGGATACTGTTAAAAAAAGTTAAAAAAAGACAGTTCATCGAGGCAGTTACAATTTAATGTCAGGAGACAACTCACAAAAAGAGGCAGAAAATCAGAAGAGTTAAGGGAGAAGGGGGGAAGGATAATAGGGGGCATCTTGTTCCATAGAGTTGAAACCAGGCAGAACAACAGATCCAGAATGAAGTAGGCTAAAAGTTCAATTTCTTGCCTCTATAAAGGAAGGCAGCAGGAGGAGTTTGATATTTTACCCTATAGCCCTCCAATAAGAGGGGAGAGGAGACTTTGGGAAGGGGTGTCAATGAGTTAGCCGCACGGTGTTGAGGTTAGAGGTGATGAATTTAACCTGAGAGGGGCATCTTGCATAGGATCTTTAAGTAAGGCTGGATGACCTCTTGTCAGTGCTATAAACAGTATTCCTAGGCTCTGATGCATCTTCTGACTCTGGAAATCTATTTATTAGCCTATTTCTGTCTATGTGATACATATTGGAATTTTATTATGGGTTAATGGTGCTCGACTTTGGAAATTACTAATAGGAATGCCATGGGTCAATTGAAATCTGACCCAAACATCACAATTATAGCCAGAATTTGAGGGACATGTGATTTATAAATTGAAGTTGGTGCCTTAGAAATATAAGCAGCAGCACATTTATTTCTGGGCAAAATATATGTGGTATGTGTTGAAGAAGGATCCTAGTTTTCTAGGGTATCAAGAGGATCTCATATTTTTCCACTTCCTCAGTGCCAGTAGGAGGCTAATCCCCCTCCCGGAATGATTTTCTCTAGTTTCTCCAAGTAGATTAATTCTACTAATAAGACAATATCACTTTGGATAGCACTAATTTACAGCTTTCACAACACTTTCACACCCTTGATCTCATTCAGTACTCACAACCGTCTCGTGAGGTGGGTAGGGCATCTATCATCATGCCCATCATATATTAAAGGAAATTGAAACTCACAGAGACTAATTTATTTGTCTAAGATGCCACAATACTACACAGCTGGTAAGTAGCAAAGCCTGGACTTTACTTGTGTTTTCTGATTCCAGGCAAGCGTTCTTTGCTCAGCTACCTTAGAATTCCAACCTTCCAGCTGAAGCCTTAACATAGATCCATTCTTGATTGCAAGAGCCCTCCAGTCTTTCTCTGAATTCCTATAGAATTGTTGCTTATTTGAGCATTTAATTATTTCCTTTTTTGCATTCTTTCTTCATTCGTTTATGTCCATATGTATTATCTGACTAGAGATCATAAATTTCTTCAAGGCAAGGTTTATGGAAGATAAACCTTTCTTATCCTTTTATCAAGATGCATGGTAATTCAAGAGTTTCAACAAATACATTTCAAATTGCCATCTGTCTATAGAAATGGATCAGTAGGAGAAATGATTGTTTACAACATCTCTCTACCACTATGAAATGGGCTAAAATGCTTTGTGGTGTTTGGGCACCTATAAGAAAGCTTTCTTGAAATCTCTTAACAAATTGACCTAGCTTACATTATATTAATTCAAGTGCTTCTGTTTTCTTTTAAATTGTGCATTATCTTTCAAGCTATATGCATCTAATTTTCCTTGTTAATTCTTTCAAAGCATCTCTCTGAATAGTCCTTCACTTTTTCAACTTCTAAACTTTATTTCATTAATTCATGTGGCTACTTTTTACTTCTGCTGCATCCTATTAAGAGCTAATGAAGCTCCTCTAGACTTAATTTTAGGAACCAGTGACTGTCTAGATTCCCTTGTATCAGCATTGACTTTCGTCAGCACATGCCTCGGTGATTTCCACCTCTCACAGCAGCAAATTATCATAAACAACAATGCCGAAAGGCTTCCTCCCCCCATGGGTTCCTGTAGAAATCCCAAAAGTCGCAGAAGAAAACTCTTTGTAAACCTCTCAAGCATTGTTTACCATCCTGGGAAATTCAGGGTCAATAAATGCGCTAGACAAATTTCTGCTGTTGCTCATCAGAAATATAAATAAGAGAATGAATACCCTCTCTAATCCCTTGTGTTTTGTAGGTTCTTTTAAAAAATGATTGTAATGAACTACCTATGTATACTATGGGGAAATAAATTGAGAGGGATAGATTAAATATATAATGATATTTTAGAATCCTTAATGCTGGATTTTAACACTGTCTACTCATGACAGTAATAACAGTGGTATTAATAGCAATAGTGATTGTTATAGAAAGAGAATGATTGTTATCTTCAAATATCTGAAGAGTTGTAATAAGGGAAAAAGATTAGATTAATCCTATGCTTGGGCACTGGAAGCAGGGCTATTACCAGTGGGTGGAATTTGTTTGGGAACAGGAGAGCAGATCTTGATTTCAATATAAGGAAGAATTACCTAAATGAAAGCTGTCCAATAATGGAATAAGCTGCCTCCCAAGGTAAATGAGTTCTCTCTCCATCACTAGAAGTCTATAAGCCAAAATTAAATAAGTACCCATTAAGGATAGTACAAATAGGATTCATGCTCTTCGTAGAAGTTAGACCAAATGACCACTAAGATTCCTTACAGGGGCAGCTAGATGGTGCAGTGAGTAGAGCACCGGCCCTGGAGTCAGGAGGACCTGAGTTCAAGTATGGCCTCAGTCATTTGACACACTTACTGGCTTTGTGACATTGGGCAAGTCACTTAGCCCCAGTTGCCCTGCCTTCCCCCCTCAAAAAAAATATTCCTTACAACTTTGAGATATTAGGATTTTTTTTTATTTTGTGATTCCTATTCTCAGTTGTAGGGAATCTCTTTTATGTTCAAACTAACATAGCATGTTGTATCTCTTATTGTTCTTTCATATTAAACCTTATATTATCACTTCTGTATATGGCATCTTCCCTACTAAAGTTTAATCTTCATGTATGTAGGGGCCATAGGGTATTTTTCTTCATGAAACCGTTATTATCTTGTATGGGACCGTGCACAGAATAAATGCCTAGTAAGCATTTCTTGAGTTGAATTGATCACAAAGTGTTTAGGAAATATAAATGTGACAGTGGTGTGAATTGGGCGTACACTTGGTACGTGTTCCAGGTGGCACTTGAATGTTGCCATAGTAATAGGTGTTCATATCTGGCTCATTTCTGTGCTTTCTCTAGCTTACAGAAAAAAACAGACTGTTACATTATAAATTAATTATACAGCAAGGAAATGCAATATAAAAATTGATCTATCCAGTGTTTCCATGACTTAGCCAAAATCAAAAAGGTTTTGACAGAGAATATCTAGTGCCCATGCATGGATTTTTCTACAGCTGCTGCAGCTACCCTGCTCTCTAGAGGGTGCTTAACTGAAAACTCTTAGACTTCTCCCACCTGCCAACACCCTGAGCTCAAAGGCTAATGAGATCTTAATTTAATATTAGTCAAGGTATATAGAAGAAAGAAAATGGAATTTCACTCTGAATAAATTTTTAAAAATGGAAGTCTCAGTATGATTTATTCCCAACCTGAAACACTTGTTCTTGATTATCCATCCTCATTTGTAAGATTCAGACTTCTAACTTTTCTAGTGGCCATGTGATTTGTTAAAAGACAATAAAATAAATAATAGTAAAGTAGGTATCATATAGCAGAATTATAAAATTTTATTTCTCCTGATTGTCCTAAACCTTCTTCTGGCTTTTCACAGGTGGTGAAAGGATTTGGGGAAGGAGATAAGTGATTGGAACCCACTAGGGTTGGCCTTACAAATGGTCAGAGAAAAGGAAGGATTACTAGGATTATGATTTGTCCCTTAGGCCTGTATTACCAGTGACAGAAACATCATGACAATTGTGAGTTTGTTCTCTCTGGGAAAATTGGTTCTACTTACATGGCAATGCTGGTCAGTTCTGACACGCTGGAATGTTCTGTCTCTACCCCACCACAGCTCTCCATTATCTGGTCTAGCTCTGTCTTTTCCTTGTCTTTGGTATCTTTTAACCTTTCAGATACCTTGAAAATCAGTCTGTCAACTCTCTAAAAATTGTATTGCCTTGCACGTGGACCATCTTGGTATATATTTGGTTTAGTCCAGCTTCTTTTCCTGTCTTCTTTATCTTCATTGTCATTTCCTTATGTAGCATATCTGACATTGTGATGTTAAAGTAAAATATGTTGGCTTATTTTCCTTAATCAATTGAATTGGTCATAAAATTCTTATATATCTTTCCATTTTTTCATCTATTTGTTGTTTATTCTATAATTCCTGATGCAACTTCCTTTTTTGCTTGGTTTCACTTGTAGCAAGAATGTAAAACTTCACATAATTTAGTTTCTCCAATAGTATGTCTATTCATTGTTCATTTGGGAAGGTTCTGACATTTTGAGGAATAATTCTGCTAACTTCTGTGATTAGTCTAAACACTGTGCTTTTTAGAACATTCTTCACCCCTTCCCTATACTCTTCCACAAAGGAAATGGAAGAGAAGGAAGAAAACTGCATAGGAGGAAAAGCTATTATGTGTTTTACTTTGTTCTGTTACTTTCCACAACCAATGAATTGGCCACCAAATGACCAATTTATTAGCAATGAGCTTCTTTGTGTTTTGGTAGGCAATCTTTGAAAGAAAATGCCATTGAATATACTAGAGGACTTTCTGGCATGGTGGAACCTGCCATAGTATTTAGTATACTGACACTGCCTTTTAGAACCACATGAACCCTCTTAGCCATGATAGGCATTAGGCGATTTCTTTATGGAAGATTGGGATAGATTATACAACTACAGGGAAAACAATTCACAAACAATGGAATATTTTCAACCAGCAATATTACATTGGAGGTATGATCTTAAATATCTGTATTTTATTTGCGCAACTTTGAATTTCTTATCTTATAACAAATTTAATCTATACTTTACTCTTAATTACCCGGTCATTCAAATGTAAACTTAAAAGGAATCTTTAAGTTTTGATGTTCACATATATGAAACAGGTTATTGGTGTTGCGAATGAATGAAAAGCACTTATTTAGTACTTGTCACATGCCAAGCATTGTGCTAAATTCTTGGCAGACCAGTACAGAAAGAGGCAGTTCTTCTCCCCACAGAGCTTCTATTTTAATGGGACAGATAGCGTATATAAGGGACTTGTGTCCAGGGGAGGGAATTATGATCTGGGAAATCACAAAGATAATGAGTGGAACATTCATATGGCAGCCAATTGATATCCCCTTTTCAGAGGCAAA
Organism: Phalanger gymnotis; assembly: GCA_028646595.1. Classification (NCBI taxonomy): domain Eukaryota; kingdom Metazoa; phylum Chordata; class Mammalia; order Diprotodontia; family Phalangeridae; genus Phalanger; species Phalanger gymnotis. Next base: position 181,550,519 of record CM053622.1, read on the forward strand.
CGTAGTGTTGATTTGATATTTAATACAGGACAGGAAAAACAAGACCCGTTTTACAAGGATATCAGGGTGAGTCATAGAATTAGTCATCACTCATATTTAAGTCATAAAGGAATCCACATACTTCCTGACTGTTCTCTCATATTGAGCCACATAAGTCAAGAGCTAAAAATCAATCCTGTTTTATATGTATCACTAATGAATTCACAAAATTATTCTACTTTAGAAAGTCATATTAATTTGACCATGACATCAATATTTATCAGTTTAGTTGTGACATTGTCTTACTTACCCACATTTTCCTATTAACAAATGCCCTTGGAAAAATATCAGCTCACATGGGTCAGAAGAGATTTCACAAAAGGTGTTCTGAGGCTTTTAAGTCACTTAATTGAAAAGATGTTAATAATAAACCAAGTATTGGTGAGAAGCAAAATTAAACACTATAAAATGAATCCATAACTCCATATTTGCTTGCATATTTCAAAGAAGGGGACAGAGGTTAAACCTTGATTTTTGGGATTGTGGATGATAATCTTTGAAAATGAATAAGCAGATTTCATATCTGTGATCCTTTAGAAAGCTGATATATTTTCTTAAAAGTGACTTTGCAAAATGACAAAACATTCAGGTAAAGTGAAAATATTTAGTTAATTATCTAGGTGCTCCTAAATTCCCAAATTCTGTCTGGTGAAATATTGCCTGAGTTGAGGGAGTGTAGGGGCTAATGTATTTTTAATGTCTGATAGTGTAATGAAAAGTAGAGCCTAAGGAAAGGATTTGATAGATGAATTGTGCCAGGACCAGCCAGTGATATGGCTTTGGCAAGAGCTTGTATAAACAGAAAACTTAGTATGGACTGAAGCATCCCGTTCCATTTCTGTATAGCCTCAGTTGTCATGACCACTGTTTTCTTCCAGTCCCCCCAAATTTACCTCTAACTGCAAGGTTGCATTTTTGTACTGTTTGCACTTTTGAGTCCTGTTTGCACATTAGCATTGTATGCAAGAGAAAATGTAGAGTATTAGAAAGGAAATTAGATGTGGAGGCAAGAGAGACTTGGTTTCAAATCCTGATCTGGATAAAATTAATTTTAGTGATTAACCACTTTGACCTCAGTTCCCTTCCCTTTACAGCACTTAGCACTGTCTGATACATTGGCTAAGTTCTTAATAATTGTTTGTCGATAGACTGATTGATCTAGTGGTTCATCTGTAGGGGAAGGTTCTTTGCTAAAAGATATACTTAACGCATTGGCTCCTGATTGGTCCTTGTGTATCCCTGTGATTAAGGGTTATTTTGAAAATGATGGGTGGCTGAGTTCATAAGCTACCCTTTCAGTAGAGTATGAGGGGTTGGGAAAAAAACTGTTTCCTTCTCTTGGAAGATTAAAACTCTTTTGGGACACTCTTTTCCAGGCCAACTCTCCCAAGATTCTAGCCAGGCATAAATGATGGTCCACAACTTGAGCACATGACAATGGTGATCAGCATGTGTCTGAGATGTGACATTAAGGCCCTGGTTGCCTCATCTGCTTTGTGCTTCTTTCCTTCATTACAAGTGACTGAAATGAATAGCAGTCTTGAGAAATAGATATTTCTGGCCTTGATGGCTACCTCATGAATTCAAGAGACAGGAAGATCCTTGTGTTGGATGATAGTTGCCCAGTAGGGAGTTATTTCCGTAAGAACTTCTTAAAAGTGAAGAAGACCACCATCAAGAGGATGATATGGCTGAAAGAACTAAGAAAGCCAAATCCTTCCCTGAGTCAGGATTTTGAATTGTAAATAAAGATAAGGCAGAGGTAAACACGAAATATCTATTCTGCCATTCTTAAAAATGTCTTTAACTCCAAAGTGTTTTGTTTTTTAAGCCTTTCTGTTATGGAGTAGGAAACATAGCTGCCCTATACTTGATATCTACTTGGCATATCGAGTATCATTTCCAGAAGATAACCCATTAATCCAGAGTTTTTTAAGGAAAAAGGTAGGTGTGAGCCATACCCAAGTTTTGTTTAAAATCTCTTCTTCAGAAATCTGGTACAGAGGCAATGAGCTACAAGGTATGAGAAAACAACAACAAAACTTGATCTCTCCTCTTTAGGGTTAAGGCCCACCTGCAGGATGAATATGACTGGGCTAGATTCTCTTGAGAGAGGACCTCTTATCTCTGAGGGAATAGGCATCATCTGTGAAATGGTAAGAATTATCATAATTGTTATGGTACTTTCCTCACTGGTTTGCTGTGAACATCAAATAAATTTATAATGTATGTAAAGTGCTTTGCAGGTTTTAATGCAGTATATGGGGCATTGACTCTTCCCCCAACACCGATCCACAACCACACCCTCACATGCATCACATGGGCCCCCAGAATGTTACCTCAGGTTCAAGGTAACATAACATCTAAACGATTGGTCATGAACTCTCATCAGCAAATTTCTTTTACCAGACACATTGGTTTAAGATGAAATACTTTTAATTGAACAGAGTATCCAGATAAGTGACAAGAAAGGTTTTCCCTATAAACACAGAAGAATGTTCTCTCCCATAGCTTAACACCAATAAAGGAGAAGACACATTCAGGAAATACTCATTACCTGGCCTCCTTTTTATTTAAATCAATGTCACTTCCCAGTGACTAACTTCTTTCCTCCGTAAATCTCTCTTTTGTTATAAATAAGAACAGTTAATCAAAACAAATCAACATATTAGTCATGTCTAAAAATGTATTCTTCATTCCGAACTGATGGCCCATTACTTCTCCACTGAAAGGTGGGAGGCATCCTTATCATCAGATCTCTTAAATCATCATTGGTCACTGCATTGATTAAAGTTCTGAAGTCTTTTAATATTATTTGCCTTTAAATTACTGTGGTCATTGTTTAAACTGTTTTCCTGTTTACTTCACTCTAGTTCATACAGTTGTTTCAGAGTTCCCTGAAGTTTTCTAATATGTATGCATATATATATATCCTTATAGATTCATATATACATATACATTATATATATAATTTCTTAATGACAAAATAATACTGCACTGAATTAATTTACCACAGTTTGTTTAATCATTGCCCAATCGAAAGGTACTCATTTCCCTTCAAGGTTTTTACAACTTCAGTAAGTGCTGCCATAAATATTTTTGTATATATGGAAACTTTCCATTTGTCTTTGACCTTAATGGGATATATGCCTGGATGTCCTATCCCTGAGTCAATTGTTTGCTTAGTGACTTTTCTAGGGCAATTCTGTGTTTTCAAGACTAGTTGGACAATTCATAGCCCCAGCAATGGTCTATTAGTGTACCTATCTTCCCACAGCTCCTCCAACATTTAACATTTTTATCTTGTCATCTTTTCCAATCTGATGGGTGTGAGTAGAAAATTTAGAGTTTGTATTGATATTTATGTTATAACTAGTAATTTGGAAAAAAATTTCCCATGTAATTGTGGATAGCTTTCATTTATATCCTTTGACTAACTATCCACTGGGGAATAAATACTCAAACCTAGGGATTTGTATCAGTTCTCTAGGTAACTTTACACCAACATGTTTACACCAAACCTGCCAGAGTATATGCTCTGCTTATACTCTGTTTGAGTCTGCCTGTTTGAGTCTCTAACAATTTAACAAGTAAATTTATTTGATGGTCACAGCAAACCAGTGAGGAAAGTACCATTAGGTACTGGAGTAGTACTTTATGGAGTAATATATCAGATTACATAATTACAAGACAAATAAGAACAGAGGTAGCAATAGTCTTCTTCCATAAAGTTGGAAGCGTGGGGTTAAAAATAAATCCACAAAGCAGATGAATTAATTGTTTACATTTGCAGGACTAAGGGGATATGTTTTAGTTAGGATTTCTTTTATGTATGCTTGGACTCTATGACTGCTGAAGTCTCTTCCAACTCTGAAATTCTATGAATCTGTAATTCTATAACATTTGCATGCATTTTTATATAAAGTTTTTCAAAATATTTTTCACAACTATGAATGGTTAAAATAATAATTAATACTTTATAATTTTTTTCTCATTTTGTAGATGAGGATACAGACTCAGACATGAAATTATTTGTTTAAGCACATGCAGTTAATAAATGTTGGGCTATGATTAAAACCTGGCATTCTGAATCTAAGTTCATTATACCACACTGATTTTCATTAACTTTTTGGAAAAACCTATGTCTTATAAATGATATATAAGATCTCTACACATTTCCATATTTAGTTTACATAAAAATGCTGCTGTGTAAAGAACAGCTATCTCATTAAATTATACGTAATTCTCTGGAGGCTTGCATTATTGGTCATGTCTTTGTTGTGATTAGCCAGCAATCCCAACTTAGATGTGACAATTACCCACCTAGCTTTTACCTGAACTTATTTTAAATTAGATATTTATATTTTAGGATAGATTTGGACAAACTATTCTCAAGGAAAGAAATGGACTATATTGCACAGAATGGAAACAAAATGTACTTAGGCTAATAACTTTATAGTTAACTATACTTAGAAGACATTTTCTTCTGAGGCTCTTAGCCAGGCTCAGTTTTATGTAGCTTTAATGGCTTGATTTTCTTCTTTTTAACTTTTATAAAAAAATAAAATTTTATTGAATTCATTAAAAAATATACAACTTCCTCCAGTATCAGAGAAATACTAGATGTCTTCCCTCCTAAAGAGACTTCTCATATAACAATATGTTTTAAGACAAAAGAGAGAAGAGGAAAAATTCAGTTTAACTGATCAATACATCAAAATGGATCTCAAAACATGATTGATATGCAACACTTGCAGACCTCCCACCTCTGCAAAAGGGTTCAGAGGTAGTATCTTGTCATATCTCTTCTTTTGAGCTATGCTTATTCTTTATAACTGTTCAGCATTTACTTTTGATGTTTTTTTGGTGGCTTTTCTTAGTGGTCAGTGTGTGTATGTCTATGTATATATGTGTATGTGTGTATATATATATATATTTATATGTTTACATATGTGTATATGTATGTGTGTATATCCCTGCTTACTTCACTCTGCATCAATTCATATAGATTTTCCATGCTTCCTTGTATTCATCACATCACAATATCTCAAAGCATAGTAATTTCCCATTACATTAATTTACCACAATTTTAGCCACTCTTCAATTAACAGGCATCCACTCTGTTTCCAATTCTTTGTTGTTACAAAAAATACTACTTTTATGTTTTAGAGTATATGGAGACTTTCTTCTTATCAATGGCCTCTTTGAAGGACCACCCTAGTACTGGGATTACTTGGTAAAAAATATGGACATTTGTTCACTTTATTTGCATAATTCCAAATAGTTTTTCAAAATGATTATGTACCTCAACAGAATCACCAACAGTGTACTATCATGTCTAGCTTCCCACTACCCCTCCAACATTAACTATTGCTATCTTTTGCCATCTTTGCCAATTTGTAGGGTGTGGTGTGAAATCTTGGGTTGTTTTTGTTTTGCATTTCTCCTGTTATTGATGAATAGAAACATTCTTGAATGTGGCTGTTAATAATTAGGAATTTTTCTTTTCAGAACTATTTGCTTATCAGAGAATAGCTTTTGGTTGCAATTGTTCTGTTAATTCTATGTTTTCTTTATTAATCCTTTATCAGATAAACTTGATGGCAAAGATTCTTTTCCTATTTGACTCTTCTTGTGTCGGATGCATTTATTTTGTGCAGAATATTTTCAGCTTAATATAATCAAAGTTATCTATTCTATCTTCTGTAGTTGCCTCTAACCCTAATTTAATTAAGATTATGTCTCCTACCAATAGTTGTGAGTGGCATTAAACCTATTTCTCTTCTTACTTTTTTATTAGTAAAATTCTTAATAATAAAGACACATATTCATTTAGAATGTATTATGGAATATGGTGTAAGGTTCTGGTTTAAACCTAATTTCTATCAGACTGCTTTCTAGTTTTCTCAGGAGATTTTAACAAATAAGGAATTGTTTTCTAAGTAAGTTTTGTTTTCCAGTTTATCAAAACACGAATTACTGAGTTTCACTGTTTCTTATTCTCTCTTGTCAAGTCTGTTTCTTAATCTACCTCCCTATTTTTAATCAACACCAAGCAGTTTTGATTCACTATTGCTTTATAATATGGTTTTTAGTTATGGAAGTATTTTTCCTCTTATCCCTACTTCTTTTTGTCTTTCCATTGATATTCTAGATCTTTTATTTAAAATGAATTTTATAATTACCTTATTAAGTTATGTATAACATCCCTTTGATAACTTGATTGGTATAGCATTAAAACAGTAAATTAGATTTGGTGCTTTTGTCATTTTATTATGTTGGAATGGCCCAGCCAAGAGCACTAAATATTCCTTGAACTATTTCTTTATGTCTTTAAGGGACACTTTGTATTTGAATCTGCAAGTATTTTGTGTGCTTTGGTAGATTGATTTCCAGATATTTGATAACATTTTGTAGTTATTTGCAATGAGATTTTTTCCCTTTCCATTATTACCTCTTGGATTTTGCTATATTACATAGAAATGCTATTTATTTTTGAGGACTTATTTTGTAGCTTACAAATTAGTATCATGATACCATCAGCTGATAAGGATAAAGTTATTTTCTTTATACATTCTTAATTTGTTTCTCTTGCCTTATTGCTATTGCTAACATTTCCAGAACTATATCAAATATTAGTGGGTAGACACCTTTACTTTAGTTCTATATTCAATTCTGCAAGATTCTAGTGTACGCCATTGCATATGATTCTTCATTTTGATTTTAGATATTTTTTATGACATCAAAGATACTGATATTAAAGGTAAGACATTTTAAAAAAATGTCTCTAAATCTATAATTTGTGGTTTTCAGCACAAATGAATATCATACTTTTAAAAAAGTTCCCTGCATCTATTGAGACAATCATGTACTTTTGGATATTTTTATTTTTATTATGATTATGTTGACAATTTCCCTAATATCAAATGACCCTTGCATCCTTGGTAAAAATCCAGCTTGGTCATGATCGATGATTTCTTCAATGACTCATTGTCATCTGCTTGATAACATTTTATTCAAACTTTTGAAATTGATATCATTAATGATATTGGTCTAGATTTCTCCTTCTGTACTTTATTCTTTCCTAATTTAGATGTTAGGACAATATTTGTCTCATAATAATATTCTCACAGGTTACTTTCTCAGTTTATTAAGAATAATTTATTTTGTGTTGATACTAGTTGCTCTCTTCAAGTTTAATAGAATTCTCCTATGAATCACTAGGACCAGGAGGTTATTCCACCCCTCCTCTTGCCACCCTCCTTTGGTTCTTTTAGAACTGCTTTTATTTCTTTATCTGAGATTAGATAATTTAAGAGCACTCTTTGGTTTTCTGTTAGTTTGGGTATTTTCTATATATTTCAGGTATGCCTTTCCTTATTTTATATCTCTAGTTTTGTTAGCACGTAACTGTGCATAGTATATACTGATTATTCTTTTTGTTTCTTTTGGTTTTGTTGTGATTTCATTTTGTTCATTTGTTTTTTGTTGATTTATTTTTTGCCCTCTTTTTAATCATATTAATTTAAGGTTTATCAATTTTATTAGTCTTTTCAAAGAACCAGATTTTAGATTTATTTTTTTCAATTGTATAGATGTTGTAATATCATGCAATTGTGTTATGGCTGATGTCTTCTTGTAGTTCAGTTAATGTTTCCTTTATGAATTTAAATTCTAAGGAATTTTGAATAAAAACATTAAATATTGATATTGATTTGTGGTTCTTGGTTGCTTTCAGTCTAATGTAATTTGCTTGTTTATCTCTTTTTCTGTTGCAAATATTTGTTTTTGCTTTATCTGATAGCATGTTTTCAGTTTCTTATATTTTGAGATTCAATTGATTCTTGGTAATTTTCTCTTCTAATCCCTGAGTTTTATAGTGTGTTTGTCTTTGATTTTGAGGTACATTGCTTGTGGGGTTTCATTTTCTTATCCAACCTGTTACTCCTTTTTGTTTATTGAATTGTTTAATCCACTCACATTGATTCTTTCCTGGCACTGAGAGGAGGTGGGGTTGAATTGAGATCTGTTGCAAGCTCATGGATTGGCTTGTATAGCCCTGCCTGTATGGTGGGCACTAGGGGAAAAGGTGCTGAGTAGGCAAACTAGGGGCTAGGGATTAACTTTCTCTACTGTTAATTAGTGAGGCTTTTATGGCCTCATTTAGCCACTTGGTGTCCCGGACCACAGCAACAGCAGAAATTGCTTTGTCTCTTGTGCATAATTCCTATTTTGGAGAGGTTTGAGAGGTCACGAGGACTGGAGAAAATTTCTTGTCCTGCATCTTATTGTTCCCATGACCTGTAAGTCTCTTTCCATTTAATACTCATTTCTTTATCATATGTTACATTAAAAAAATAGCATGAATAACTCCACTTTGCCTTTATTTACTGTTTTGTGAACATGTTTCAACTGCTTATTAGTCATCTGATTGTGGAGACACTGCTTATGAGTCATCTGATTGTGGAGACATCACAAGATTACTTCCCCTCCCAAAGGTCACTCAACTTTACAAATGTCACAAAACTACCCATCTCTATCTCACCTCAGTGTCTCTGTATCCCCTCCACCAATCAGAAACCAGATGTTTCAATACCTATAATTTTGTTTTTCCTGCTTTTTACTCCTTCCAAATTGTATATTATTTACTGAGTAGAAACCACAATTCAGGTTTCTTGGTTTACTGAGAGTCTTGGATCCAGTTTTGTAAGCGCATGCAGTGCTAAATAAATTGTGGTCTGAATGTAACTATTCTATTTCTTTATTACACTGTAACAGATCAGAAAAAATCCAATAACTCCCCACTTATTCCTGGAAAATATTATCTCAGAGAGTTCATGTTTGTGTAGAGATTTATATTCAATTACCCACAATAGTCCTGTGAAACAGTCTGTGGAAAACATGAGGGGACTGAGGCTCCAAGATGTTAAAAAGACTTGTCCAAGGTCAAACAACTAATCACTGTCCTAGTATGAATTACAATCATCATAATATATTGAATAGTGCTTTTGTACTTTTCAAAGAATTTTCATAAATGTATATATATTTTCATAAATATATATATCCAAATTTCTCATTTGATACACAGCAACCATTTGAATTCATGTATTTTATACATAAAGAAAAGAATCTCTTGACAGTATAGGAGACAACTGAAAAGGAAAGTTTTAATCACTTTGCTCATATTCCGTAATATCTTTTTATTAAATTAATTTCCAATTGCAGCCCTATCTGTTCATTGCTTGCTCCTGCAGAAGAATGGCATGGGTTAGTGAACAGAATTGGATGTCAAGAGATTTGAGTTTTATTCTAGTTTCTTTGCTTACTGTATGACTTTAGGTGGGTTATATAATTTTTATTGTGCTTCTGTTTCTTCACTTATAGAAAAATAACCGTAAATAGTATAGTGAAATTGCTGTTATCAGGTACAACAAGGAATAGGCCACTCTGGCTAATAAAGACAGCATCTATACCATATGTGAATCATGCTTGTTTTTTTCCTCCAAATTGGAAAGATGACATGTGATGATAAAGTTATAAAATAAAATCTTGGTCAGGGACTTGTGGAAGGTACCCTTCATCATATAACTATACTTTAAACAAAGAAATATGCTCAGTATGGACACCATGTTGAAAGTGGTTATTAAATAAAAGCTTCCTTTAATGCTTCAGAAGCTGTTTCTAGATTGTGCCATATCTATACATATACTAAAATATAATAGAAAGTGCACTGGGCTTGGAATCATGGGAACAGCAGTAAAATCTGTGATTTTATTATTCCCAATCTAGGCTCAAGTGCCATCTTCTCTCTTTATCAGATACATGATTTTGGACAAGTCACATCACCATTTGGGAGTTGACTAAGTGATATGGCCCATGTTTCATGTGCCAGAGGATTCTCTACCTGTCTTTGTAGTATGCTACATTTTTATCATCAACTTGGAGGAAGTCATAGATGACATGGTTATCAATTTTCAGATGACGCAAAGTTGGAACAAATAGTTCAGAGCTGGTATGTGTTGGTTCTTGGATTTTCAAAGATCTTAATTGCTAGGGATGATGTAATGTATACATACAGAATTAGAAGTCCAAAGTTTATCTTCAGAATGCTGGGGAATCCAATGCCATGGAGCACTCATTAAAGGCTGAAATGGCTTAGCATTGACTGCCCATTGTAAAAGAAAGCTTTCCCAGAGACTGAATTGTTGTTCAGTCATTTCAATCATGTCTGAGACTCGCCATGGCTGTATTTGGGATTTTCTTGGCAAAGATGCTAGAGTGGTTTAACATTTCCTTCTCTGCTCATTTTACGGATGAGAAAACTGAGGCAAATAGGCCTAAATGACTTGTCCAGAGTCACACAGATATTAAGTGTCTGAGGTTAGATTTGAACTCAGGTCTTCCTGACTCCAGGCTTGGCACTCTATCCATTGTACCACCTAGCTGCCCTAGAAACCGAGTAGTTCCTCTAAAGACTGAAGTGTCTTCTTTGCTGTCAGAGTAGGTGTGATGTGGAGTCCATGTTCATATTTGTTTATGGGGTGAATATTAAAAGCACTGGTAGCTTAAAGGAAATGATGCTGAGAGCTCAGATTTCACATTTCTCTGAATTCATTTAGAAATAATCTTTTTAAGGTAGTTTTTTTATTGAATTAATATTTTGTCCATCCCTCTAATCACGAAGGGGAAAGAGGAAGGGGACGAGTAGTGAATAAATATTTATAAGGTACCTATTATGTGTCAAGCACTACATTAAGCATTTTTCATGAACATTATCTCATTTTGGACTTAAAACAACCATAGGAGATAGATGCTGTTATTATCCTTTTTTATAGTTGAAGAAACTGAGGCAAACAGTAACTACCTCAGGGTCATACAGCTAGCAAATGTCTGAGGCTAGATTTGAACTCTGGTCTTCCTGACTCCAGGCCTGTGTTCTATGCACTTTTATATCAAGTGCTTCACAAGATTGTAAATGTACATGGAATCCTGGAAAGCAAATCTTCACAAAGCAATGGGAAATAAACGTTCTAAAGTCAAGGTCCCATGGAAACAATTTGTCTTTTGTCCCATTTCTCCAAGGCCAGTAAGTAACAGTTTGCTAATCTCATAATGTATGTCTCTAGAGATCCAATATTAACCCAATGTAGGAATTTCAGAGTGTATCTGACAGGTGAACCTTTTAACCATTCTCAAATTATGCCTATAAATAGGGTGAGCCTTTGTTACTTGAAAGTCAGAGTGTAAATATTGTTTTAAGGAAATTAACTTGTCTATAGGTAAAAATGACAAACCATAGTATTTCCACTGAGGCTTTCTTCTGTTTACTTAATTAGAGGCAGGAAGGAGATAAGGGAAGTTTTAATTACTTTGCTCATATTCTGTAATATATTTTTATTAAATTAATTTCCAAAAGTATAATTTTGGAACAGAATCAACCTGTCCCATATGGTCTATACAGAATTTTTTTCTGACTATATTAATTGCTAAGCTAGTTTTCCATACTTTATTGGACCAATGTAGATTGGTTTGGAGGAGAATGAAAACTCAGAAAATTTCTTAAATTGTTGATGACACAAATTTTTCTCATTTTGAAACATTGTGGAAGACGTTAGAAAATAATATCCATTCCTTTATCTTGAACTAATGAATAGAGGTATCAGGGAAAAAACCCTGTAAATATATAGATTTAAATTACCTGCATATAGGGCTATATAGGTGAAAAATGCTTTCAGACACATTTTCTTATTTAAGCTTGATAGTATCTCTATAATCTATATGATCTATGTACTATTATGCCCAATTTTTAGAAAGAAAAATGAAGGCCAGAGAAGTTCAGTGTCTTGCCCCAATCTTGTAACTAGTAAGTAGTGAGGTGAGGACATATAAGATTGAGTTTCTCAGTAAGAATGCAATACTCTTTCCATGATAACAAGCTATGCTACCTCCCCAATGCAAAATTAATTTAACTAAAGATATATGTCAGTTGTGACTAGTGTTTGAAAAATAAATGACTTTCTGAACATCTGTAACCATGAATAGCTTGTTATCTCAATTTCTTCACCTGTAAAAATTAAGGGAGTGAACCTGATGATCTCTTAAGGTCCATTTCACCTATGGATTTTAATGGTCTTTTTAGATCATTTATTCCATTAATTCTCATTACATGCCATTTCGCATAACTAATCATTATGTCTATTTAATGGTTCTTGCTTTAAAAAAAGAAATATTTTTAGCAAAGAAAAAAGAAAACTGTGGGAACAGTGAAAATAGTTTTAATTTGGGTGACTTCTTTGAACTAATTAAACATTAAAATTATATATTTTGTTTTATAAAGCCAGTGGAGGCCAATGGATAACTCCATTTCAAGGCATGCGTTCATTCGAATGTAAGAGGACTGAAACATTAATAAATGACTATTATTTTAAAACACCTCATCACATTTTCATCTCTTATGATTTTATAATACATTATAATTAATGTACATACATTTGTAAATATCAATATTCATATCTACCTATATCTATCTGCAATGGCATTGTGTGAGCCCTAACATCTATTGCATATGTTTTAAAATGAAGAAGTTCATTGACTGCCAATAGGTCTATATTTTTTCTGCTTGTATCCATATTTATATTGGAAACATTTGCATCCGTCTATATTATCTATATGTGTGTATATGTCTGTCTAGCTCTGGTTTGATCTATATATCAGCATGAAGTAGTGGATAGAGAGCTGACCTCAATGTTAGAAAAAACATGGAATTAAGCCCCACCTCTGACATATATTGACTTTGTGACCCTGGACAAGTAACTTAATCTTTCAGTGCATTGGGGAATTTTCTGAAATTCTAATTTGCACAATGGTTAGTGATTACAATACTGGTAGAAGTTTCCTCACTTAAAGTTCCATATGCTGACAAAAATAAACAAACAAACCAAAAATTAATAATCATGCCTCACCCATTATCTGGGACTTTATAGTCCCCACAGACTCTGACAGTTGCATCAAGATAATATGTTATTTATGTATCTTCAGTTATCATTTATAGGCAGACATTATGCAATTATAAAATCTTTTAACTCAGTGTCTATCAGTTGTGATATCCAGATAATCTAGCAATTTGTTTTCCTTTGCTGTGGTTCATGGATAGATAATAACATAAATTTCAGAGTGAGAACTAAAAAAATTTCCATAAAATATGTAATGGCACCAACACTTCTAAATACACAAGCATCTAATATACTTAACATGGGCACATTCTATTTATATTTTGGACTTATGTAATCCTATCATCTGACTTCTAATAAGGTTATTTTGTCTCTCTGTAATCATATTTTATCATTTACAGCTAAAAATGGAAGCTTTTAAGAGCCCTTTTCCTCTCTGAAACATGATAGTTGGCTTGCATAGGGGAAGAGTTCTTGTCCTTACCTTTTACATTATCCAATATGTTCAGAAGATTGAAACAATGCTGACTTGGTATGAACATCTAATAAAGATTTCATTTTGATTTATGACTACAAGAATATGAAAAAAATGCCCTACCGGGTTCTAGTCCAAAGTTCTCTTTGTCAGTGATGTCAGGAGGATTTTCTTTTTATCTTTTTTGGAGGGGAAGGGGGATGGCAGATATTGGATGGGTACTGCCTTCCACAGTGGAATTTATGGGTTTATTAATAAGTTTATGAGTATATTCCAAATACCTCTAACTTTGAATCAATTACCTATTATAACTATCATCTATTTACCTTGAAATTTCTTGAGCCTATTTATACATATCCAGCCAGTACAAATTACATAATGCACATGTTTATTGTATATATATGTATAAACATATACACCATACATATATTACCCTCCCACATGTATACAGGTATATACATATATATATACCTGTATATATAATATTGTTGCTGTTCAGTCATTGTCCAGTCATTTTTCAGTTATGTCTGACTTTTTATGACTCCATACTGCAGTGATTTGCCATTTCCTCCTCCAGCTCATTTTACAGATGAGAAACTGAGGAAAACAGTGACTCATCCAGGGTCACATAGCTAGTAAATGGTAAATATCTGAGCCTGAATTTGAACTCAGGGCTTCCTGACTGCACTCTACCACTTGCCATCTAGCATATACCACTATCTCTTTCTATCAATTGATCTATCTGTCATCTATCTTTAGTAAGATAAGCATGAAAAAATCCCTTTGAAGTAAGAAATTCAAATAAGTTTTGTTTTGGATTTGGCCAAAATAATAGTAAATTAAGTTATATAAATTAACTGCAACTTCCTTTCTCAGTACTTATTAATTTTTTAACTTAAAATATGCTCTTCTTTCACATATCATCAGACTTTCAGAAGAAAAAACATTTCTTTGCCTTCAAATCATCAAGGAGATTAATGATAAATTGACATTATGACAGTAGCAGAGTCTCATTTTACATCACGATAAGGATATTTCAGAAATTTCTCGTAAAAATAATTTAAAGCTTAAGAAGTCGAATCTTGCTAAACAAGGGAGAGGGGACCCAACTCTTTGTTTTGTTTTGGATGGACTGATTGAATTCTTTGTTCACTTTTGTTATGCAATTAAGCAACCTGCTTATAGCTTTTAGCTGAAGGAAGTTAATAATCATTAAATTCCCAGCATGAGACTATCTCAACAGTCTGTCAGATGTTTCCTTGTAAACTTATGGGTCATTCTGTACTTTCATGGAGAGAATGAGGAGAAAGTTAAGGGGAGAAGAGAATAGCAGTATTTGCCTCACAGGATCTATTTCAGTCTCATTTTGTCACCCTCACTAAGGACATACGATTATATAGCAGGTCACCAATTCAGAGCCTGTGCTTGAAGAAATTACCCCCTGAAATTTCTCCCATGTGGTCTGACAGGGTTTGAATTTTCTTAGCCTCTTTGAGAGTTTAGTCTGAACTTTATGCTGTCTGTAGGTGAGAGATACGATATTTTTGTTGAAAAGGCTGCCATATCATAGGAACTTAGTTGCAATAATTTGACCTGTGTGATCCAACTCGGGATAAAAATATTGTCTCTGACTGGTGAATCTGATTAGTTAAAAAATAGTTTTCAGAAACATGACTTAATACTAGGGATTAATTTTGTTTTCTCATAAAATTCAAGGTAACCTAAAAAATTCTTGGCATTATTTTTGTCTTACTAGGTAATTGACATTTGGGATTGCTGCAATAAGCCATGTTTTATTTTATCTACTTATTAGTATAATATGAATTATATGTAGCTACATTGAAATCTTACTCTCATGCCTCATCATGGGAACAGAGGTGAACGTGGGTATTTGAAGGATATGCCACTGTAGTTATCTAAGCTCTGGCAGATCTTATTAAGCCAAAAAGACTTTGTGTCTTGGCCCAATTATGGGCTGTGTACTTTTGACCAAGGATCACTCTAAATAAGTTCTAAAGGATTAAGCAGAAGTTTGACTCAAAAGTGATAATTGTATTTATTTATCTATCAATTCACCCATTCATTTATCTATTCATCCAGTCATTTATAAATGTATTCATTCATTTATCTTTCTATGTATTTATTTATTCAGTCCATAGCAACACTTGAGGAACATTGTATAAATTGCAGAGGGATGATAATCTACATGGTTGGGTGAAGTTCCAACAATGATAAAATTACAGATTCTTAGAAGCTACAATGTATATACATATATATATTATATATTTATATTTTTAATTTTTTAGCAATCACTAATTTGAGAATTACTTCTTTTCAAATTGATTTCTTCTACCCATAGTGCTCAACAACCTACATGTGCCAGATTGCCAAAAGAGTATAGAAGAAAAGCATACTTTTTATACTTCCTGGAGAATTTCCACACATTCTATTAATAAACAAGTTTTTATTAAGCATTTGCTGTGTGTCAGGTAGTGTGTGTGTGTGTGTGTGTGTGTGTGTGTGTGTGTGTGTGTGTGTGTAGTACTGGGAACATAAGTACAAACAATAAAACATTTTCTACTTGTAAGGTGCTTACATTCTAATGGGAAGGAAACAAATACATATAAACATATATGTATGTATATATATAAAACATATATATAAAGAGATAAATACTGAGAATCAGGGTAATCAGGAGAGGTTTCATATAGGAAATGATGCTTGAAGTGAAGTGGTGAGGTGGTGATAAGGCCAGAATACATTCCAGAAATGGGGGATAACCAGTGCAAAGGCCCAGAGATAAGAGATGAAAAGTATGAATCAAGTTTTGAAGGGCTTCAAAAACTAAACACAGATTACATTTTTTTCCCTAGAGGCAATATGAAGTCACTGAAGTTTATTGACTGGCATTATGATATAATTAATTCTGCATTTAAGGACTGGGAATAGATAGAGGCTTTATATAGGGAAACCAGTTAGGAAGTTGTTGCAATAATCTAAGTAAAAGTTGAAAAAGAGCCTACATCAGTAATTAAGATGAGACACTTTTTACTGTTTTCTCTTTTGGAGCACTTATTTAATCAAGTGCCCTTGATGAGTCTAGCCTTTGTTTCCTTGATTAAATTAGGAGTCTTTGTTGACCTCCTTGCCTCAAGAGAAAGCCCAGTTTACATGGGTTTGAATCATATGTTTGTGACCACAGAAGCTTTTAGGCCACCTGGGTTTGATTTGCATGTTGTGACACCCTTTGACCCTGAACAGGGTATATAAACTCAGAGGTTGGCATTTTTCCTTTACGGGGCTCTCGCTCACTGGAAGAGTGGTGTGTGACTCTGGGCAAGCTGTTGTAACTGACCCCACCCTGGCTTTGCTAAACCAGGCCCATTTCTTCTTCTCTGGTAACAATTGTGATTTGGTCTGTTTATATTGTCTCTGTTTGTAGTTTATTTGTATTTGCTCTGAAGTTCAGGTTGTGGGCTTTTCTTCCTGAACTAAGTGAATAATATGTGTATGTGTGATTAAAGTGAGATTGTTAACCCCTTAAAGTTACTTTCTTTAGTAAAGCAGATCAAAGAATCTGTGCTGGCAGCTCTTGTTGCTGGTCTTTTTGGGTCTTACCCCCCTACAGCAGCAGCTGCTAGCCAAATTGTTGCTACGGAAGCCAAACTGTGGTAGTGACTGTGTGAGTAGAGAAGCTGGAAGGGGGAAATATTAGGGAGGTAGAAACAAGTAGCTTTGACAGCTTATTGGATATGGGAGATGAGGTGAATGAGGAGTCAACGTAAGATACGTTGCAGAAACTATTCTCTTGTTTCAAAGTAATTAGTGAATTTAGGAAAAAAGCTCCTACCCCCAAACTTCTGATAATTTGGGGGTAGTCTGAACTTATATTACGTAATATGGGACATTGGCTAGTTATATCATCTTAAAAATTATTTCGAAGGAGAATTTTTTAATTAAGAAAAGGAAACAATTAGCATTTCACAGATGTAAACCCAATTTATGCATATTACATACTTTAATTATCAATGTTTTAAGAAAAAATATATCAAAATCTATACAATTAAAAGGCTTAACTTTATTAAAAAATTTTTTTTCTTCTAAGTTTAAAGAAGGGACCAAACTGTAATCCTCAGAATCTACTGGACTTTGGGTTCAAAAAACTGATAATGATGCTGTGAGCTTCCATCTGCCTCTGAATCCCCCTCTAGAAACCGTGGTTTCACTATTAATTACATGAATAACAAATCATAGTGGAAAAAGGACAATTTACTTAAAATGGCAAGTATTGTGCTCTCACAAAAAACCACTAAGAGCAAATACTCCCCAAAGCAATGGCTCCTAGCAATCAGCCTTTCCCCCACTCAAATCCCAGTGATAGAAGGATGTACATCCAGCCTTATCCAGACACACCAAGTTGTGGCCCTGGTCCTGAAGTCTACTAGAAGAAAATTAAGTTGGGATAACAGCTTATCCACATTCGAAAGCAAGATCCTTGAAAGCATAGATTATTTCATTCTCTGTATTGGTATCTCTAGCACCTTGCACATGACAGGCACTAAATAAATGCTTATTAATTGATTACTTTGTTGATCACCCTAAGAAGCCATTTTTGCTCAGATAGGAGTTTTTCTTTGCTTGTGGTAGGTATGAGAGCTGCCCAAGGTCTGGGAGAACATGGATCTTCTCATCAGGAATGAAGAGATCTCCTAGCCTAGCATCAAGATTGCTACATCAGTACACAACATTCTATCTGGGCATAATGGATGAGAAATCTCAAAGCCCCTAAAATCCCTAGCACGGGAACACATTAACCAATTCTTCTTACTGTTTCACCCCAAACGTCCTTCTTCTTCTTCCTGGGATGGTTTCATCAGAACTGCATCCTGGTCACACTGCAAGTGGGCTTATCCAGAACCCATGGTGAGGTTGTACTTGATTGTTAGGTTCCTTATGTGAGAATTTGAAGTCTTGAGGAAATTCTGAGGAGGTGATCAAAGGCACTTCCAGATCCAGTGTCCAATAAAAAAATGATGCTTTGTTTTAGATATAGCCTAGGGACAATTTATAGGGGTCTTTTTTTAAAGATCCATACACATTTTCGTTTATAAGTTTAGTAAGAAGTTATGATCTCCAATCAATCAATTTATAAGAACTTATTAAAAGTTATTTTTGTTTGGTATACAAATAAAAAAAATAGGAAAAAGGACATTCCTGTCCTCAGAGAGTTTACAAATCCTATTGAACAGATGATATGAAATAGGGGAAAATAGTTTTATTTTCCAACTTCTTATTTTCCAGGTTCCCCTACCCTCACCCCTCCCAAAAATCAACAAAGGAAAATGATTGAATTAACTCAGCAGTTAAGGAATGGACAGAGCTATCTTAAGACAGAAGCAGGCAGAAGTTTATTATATATTACACCTAGTTTATTATAGGTTCAGTGGTCAAAATTTTGACAATGTTCAATGCCCCTATTAAATTTACCAGAACAATGAGAAAATTTATTATATACTTTTAGACCAAACATCAAAAACTTCCAAGCATGTGTAGGAAGTGTTTGTTTTTCTGGCCCGAATTAAACACTTATATTTAAGTGCGCATTTTGGCACCTCTTGGAAATGTAATCACTTCAAATTTTTTCTTTATGCCTGAAACTTCTGGTATGATTTTTCTGGCCCTTCTCTCTCTCACTTAGGAGTTCCACCCTGATAGGATCTCTGGCTTCATCCAAGGGTATGATATGTGTCCAAAGCAGAAAAAAATTTATTCCTATTTTTCATCACCATCTCCCCAACTCCTCTTCCCCCACCCAAAGCCCAGAAACATTTCTGCAGAGCTGGATGATATCAGTGAGTTCACATAAAGCAGATTTTTTTGAAGGATAAAACTAATAATTTGTTTCATTTTTAAAAAATATCCAGAAGTTGAAATGAGAAACAGTGGCGATTGGGAAAAGAGCACAAAATCTGAAATAAAGGTAATCTGCCAGATAATCACTAAATGAAGTCATTCTTCAAGTTTGCTAACAATAAATATTAAAATGTCAATTAATTAGTAGAAAAGCTCAGGTTTTATTCACGATGGGAAATAAACAATAGAGACTTTGTTTAATTGGAAAATCTTCTTAAGATAAAAAATAAAAAGGTGTTTTTTTTTTTGTCTTTTGTTGGTTTGTTTTCTTGCTTATTCGATAGCTCAAAATATTGAAATGGTCCTTTGAGTAACAATGCTTTGCCCTTTTACTATATTTAAATTTAATTAAATTATGTAAAGTCTGGGAAAAGAATTTGCTGAATCATCATTTTAGCTTCTTTTAAGTGCTGTGAGTTTTCTTTCTCCCTTCTCTCTAACCAGACTATTATTGTTAAGAGACTTCTTTCTGGAAGAAGCATGCTTCAATAGAAGAGGAATCTGAATTTGAATTTAGAGGATGTGCAGTTGAGTCTTGGCTCTGCTGCTGAACATCTTGGTGACCTTTTCTTGTTAGATTATTTCATCTCTCGGTTCCTCAATTTCTTTATCAATGGGATTAGGTGACTTTTCTGGGTCCAAGTCAGTGATCCTATGCCCTTTTATAATGTAGTTCATTGTTAAAATTTTTCTAAATTATTTTAATCAGCAAAATCTACCTTCTCACTCTCTCAACCCAAACTGCATCCCCCACCATCATTTGAGACTACAAGAAAAGCGAAACCCATTGCAAATACATAATACATAAATGTCAATTACAATTTGATTTTCCATATTGAGTAGATTTAAGAAAATATTTATCTCATTCTTCATTCTAAGTCATTTACCTTCTCTCAGGAAGTGGGTAGCATTTTTTATCATCAGTACTTTGGAATTGTGGTTGGTTATTACTTTTATTGGAGTTTAACATAGTAATATTCTAGTACATTTGTAGACTCTAACTTGTTCACCCATTCCCCACTTTAAGGGCACCCCTTCAGATTCCCATTCTTTGCTACCTCAAAGAGAACTATAAATTATCTTTGTATTTTCTTAGAATTTGTTTTGCTGTGACTTCTGGGGGTAGAGATAAGATGGTAGAATATAGGAAGCTATTAACCAATCTTTCCCAACCTTCCCCTCCAAATAACTTAAAAATGCTTCAAATTGAATTCTTGAGTGGCAGAGCCAAAAAAAGGTCAGCATGAGATAGTCTTCTAATACAAGTCAACCTAGAAGATTTGTAGAAGGAGAGATCTATGACACTGGGGTGGGGACTGGCACAGAGTCCATATGGATGCAACACCAGGGCTTGGACTTGGCAGTGGTTACAGAAGCAACAGCAGCTTTGCATATCCTTAAACCAGAAGGGGATCTGGCAACAGCTTAAAAAGAGATTACAGGAGCCCTCTGTGTTAGCGCTAAACCCAGGAGTGGATGCTATTTGGCAATTCTACTGCTTATACACACTTCTGGGTCACTGTTCAAGGGCAGAGAGAAGCACTTTCAGTCATGAGGAAACAGAGGCCCTGAGAAGCAGAATAGATTATAATCCAAAGGGATTGGGAGCCATTGCTTGCTAAGGACCAAAGTATAGACCAGGAGAGCAGTGATCACACTTTTTCTCTAATCAGACAACCTCGGAAGAAGCCAAAAATTTCAAGTGCCCAGAACTAGCTCTGAAAACAGCAGTGTATAAAAAAAAGAATGAAGCTTGGGACGTTGTTCTCCTTCTAATCCCCACACATGCCAGGAAAAGAGCCCAACTTTAACATAAATTAAAAGTCAAGAAATAGGCTTGGAAAGTGAGCAAACAAGAACAAGGACAAAACTGACCAAAAAACCTATTGCGGTAATAGGGAAGATCAAAACACAAACTCAGAAGAAGACAATGATCTCAAAATAGGTACAAGCAAAGCCTTAAGGAGAATAGTGAGTTGGACACAAGTCAAACAAGAATTTCTTCAAGAGATAGAAATGATTTTAAAAACCAATTAAGAGTGGTAGAGGAAAAGATGGGCAAAAAAATGAGAGTGAGAGAACACAAGAGTGAGAGTGAGAAATTACAATTAACAGCTCATTCAAAGGGCCACAAAATATACTTAAGAAAACAACACCTTACAAACCAGAATTCACTAAATGCTGAAAGAGGTACAAAATTTCACTGATGAAAATAAGTCCTCCAAAAGAAAAATTGGCCAAATGGAAAAAGATACAAATGCTCCATGGAGAAAATCATTCCTTATAAAATAGAATTGGGCAAGTGAAAGCTAATGACTCCATAAGCATCAAGAAACAATAAGATAAAGTCAAAAGAATGAAAAAAATAGAAGAAAATGAGAAATATCTCATCAGTAAAGTAACTGACTTGAAAAATAAATCAAAGAGAGATAATTTAAGAGTTATTCAGCTACCTAAAAGCTATAATCAAGGAAAAAGCCTAGACATCATATTTTAAGAAATTATTTTTAAAAAACTGCCCCAATATCCTAGAAGCAGAGAGCAAAATAGAAATGGAAAGAATTCACTGATCACCACCTAAAAGAGTTCCCAAAATGAAAACTCTCAGGAATGTTATAGCCAAATTCCAGATCTCCCAGGTCAAAGAGAAAATACTTCAAGCAGCCAGAAAGAAATTGTTCAAATATCATGGAGACAGTCAGGATAACAGAAGACTGAGTACCTACAATATTAAAGGAACAAAAGCCTCAGAATATGATATTCTAGAAGACAAAAATGACAGGATTATAACCAAAAATAACCTATGCAGCAAAACTAAGTATAATCTTTCAAGGAAAAAATGGATATTTAATAAAATAGATGACTTTCAAATATTTCTGATGAAAAGATTACTTCTGAATAAAATATTTGAATTTCCAATACAAGATTCAAGAGAAACACAAAAAGGTAAACATGAAAGAGAAATCATAAGAGACTCAATAATGTTAAAATAACATTTACATTTCTATATGGCAAGATGATATATGTAACAAGAACTTTATCATGATTAGGGCAGTTAGAAGAAGTCTACATGGATAGATGGCATGGGAGTATGTTGACTATGTTGGGATGATGTAAAAAAACCAATGGGTGAGAAATGCACTGGGAGAAGGAGGAAGAGAGAGGAAAAATAGGGGAAATTATCTTAAAAAATAGGTGTACAAGGGAAAGCTTTTATAGTAGCAGGGAAAATTAGTGGTGGGCAACACTTGAATGCCACTCTGAAATTGGTTCAAAGAGGGAAATACATACACACATATATACACATAAATACATACACATATGTGTATAACACACCCAATAAAAATCAATTGGATATACAAATCTTTTTTACCCAATGGGGAAGTAGAAGAGAAGCAAATAAGAGAAAAGGTGGTGTGTGTGTGTGTGTGTGTGTGTGTGTGTGTGTGTGTGTGTGTGTGAGTGTGTGAGAAAAAGGAAAGGTTGATAAAAGGAGGCCATATTCAGATGAGATAGGTGAATATTAAAAAATATATAAATTGCCCAGATTAACAGGAGAGGAAAAAGGATACTTAAATAAGCCTATCTTAGCAAAAGACGTTGAACAAGCAATTAGTGAGCTCCCTAAGGAAAAATCCTTAGGAACAAATAGATTTACAAGTTAATTCTACCAAACATTTAAGGAACAATTAATCCCAATATGATATAAACTACTATTTGAAAAAAAGATAAAGTTCTACAAAATCCTTTTTATGTCGCAAATATAGTTTTGATATCTAGACCAGGGAGAGTGAAAACAGAGAAAGAAAACTATAGATCAATATCCCTAACAAATAAAGATGGATGAGTTTAAATAATTACTAGCAAGGAGATTAAATCAGTATGTCACAAAGATCATACACTATGACCAGGTAAGTTTTATAAAAAGAATGCAAGACTGGTTCAATATTATTGGAAAACTATAAGCAAAATTGATCATATAAGTAACAAAAACAACAGAAATTCCGTGATTACATCAATAGATGTGGAAAAAAGCTGTTGACAAAATAAAATACCCATTCCTATCAAAAACACTAGAACACCTAAGAATTAATGGAGCTTTTCTTAAAATGATAAGTAGTTTCTATTTAAATTCAAGAAAAAGTATTATCTCTTACAGTGATAAATATGAAACCTTCCCAATAAGAAAAGATGAAGAGGTGAAGGAGGGATATCCATTATTATCTCAATTATTCAATATCATCTTAGAAATGATATCGAATAACAAGACAAGAAAAAAACTGATGGAACAAAAATAGGCAATGAGGAAACCAAATTATTATTCTTTGCAGATGATATGATTGCATACTTACTTAAAGAACCCCTGAGCTAAAAATTAGTTGGAACAATTAACAACTTTAACAAATTTGCTGGATATAAACAAAACCTACATAAACCATCAGCATTTCTATATACTACTACAAAACCCAGTAGCAAGAGACAGAAAGAAATTCCACTGAAAATAACTGCAGATAATATAAACTACCTGGAAGTTTATCTGCTAAGACTAACTCAGGAACTATATAAACATAACTACAAAACACTTTTCACACAAATAATGACAGATCTAAACAGCTGGAGAAATACTAACTGTGCACGAGTAGTCCAAGCCAACAAAATAAAATGACAATTTTACCTAAATTAATTTACTTATTCAGTGCCCCAATCAAACAGGCAAAGAATTATTTAATAGAGATGGAAAAATTAATAACAAAATTCATCTGGTAGAAAATAAGGTCAAGAATATCAAGAGAATCAACGAAAAAAAAGTGAGGAAAGGTGCCCTAGCAATACCAGATTTCAGAGTATATTAGAAAGTGGCCATCAGGAAAACGATCTATTACTGGCTAAGAAATAGAGTAGTAGTTCAGTGGAATAAATTAGGTACACAATACCCTGTAGTAAATGACCATAGCAATCTTATGTTTGATAAACCTAAAGGTCCAAGGTTTTGGGTTAAGGACTCACCATCTGACAAAATTTTTGGGAAAACTGGAAAGTAATTTGGCAGAAACTAGGCAGAGTTCAACATCTCACACCACATACTAAAATAAGGTCAAAATGGATACATGATTTAGACATAAAAGGTGACATGATAAGTAAATTAGAGGAGCATGGAAAAATATACCTGTCAGATCTAAGGATGAGAGAAGAGTTTATGACCAAACAAGAGAAAGAGAAGATAATGGGAAGAAAATGGATCATTTTGATTCCATGAAACTAGGAAACTTTTGCCAAACTAAATTAATACAGTCGAAATTAGAAGGAAAGCAAGAAATTGGGGAAAAATTATAGCAATTTTCCCTTGATAATGGTCTCATTTCTCAGATATAAAGAAGTTTGTCAAATCTTTAAGGATATGTGTCATTATCCAATTGATAAATGGTCAAAGAATATGAACAGGCAGTTTTCAGAAGAAGGAATCAAAGCTATCAATAGTCATATGAAGAAATGCCATAAAGCATTATTATTAGAGAAATACAAATTTAAAACAACCCCGAGTTATTACCTCATGGCTATAGGATTGGCTACCATGACGGAAGAGGAAAATGACAAATGCTGGAGGCCATGTGGAAAAATGACACCAATGCACCATTGGTGCCTTTGTGAACCAATTTAACTGCAGGACAATAAAACTAGGCATATCTTTGACCCAGCACTACCCTTACTAAGTATGTATTCCAAAGAGATCAAAGAAAAGGGAAAAGGATCTATCCGTATGAAAAAATATTAAAACAGCTCTTTTTGTGTTGGTAAAGAATTGGAAATTGAGGGGATGCCCATCAATTGCTGAATGACTGAACAAGTTGTGCTACCTAATTGTAATGGAATATTATTGTTATATAAGAAATGATGGATAAGACAGTTTCAGAAAAACCTTGAAAGTCTTATATGCACTGATGCAAAGTGAGGTAAGCAGTGCCAGGAAAATGTAAACAGCACCAGCAATATTGTAAAGATGATTGACTGTGAAAGAGTTCTTTACTCTGATCAAGACAACCATCCAAAACAATTCCAAAGGACCAATGAAGAAAAATTCTATCCAGCTCCAGAGAAAGAACTGAGGAACTCTGTACAGATTGAAGCACACTTTTTTTTTTTAACTTTTTTTGTGCATGTGTTTTCTTTTGCAACATGACTAATACGGAAATATGTTTTGCATTACTTCACATGTATAATGGATATCATATGTATAATTGATATCATATTTCTTTGCCTTTTCAAGGAATGAGGGAAGGGTGAGAGGGAAGAAGAAAATTTGGAATGTGAAATTTTTTAAAAAATGAATATTAAAACTGCAATTGTGAAATATTTAATGAAATATAGAAAAATATATTTTAAAATGATTCTTTTTTGCTTGAGACTAATTTCTCCTTTATTCTACTGTCTCTGTATTTTCTCTTCTTCTATTCCCTTTCCATTTTAACTTTTCTGTATAATTATATATATGGACATAAACATTCATCACAGTTATATGCAGAAGAGAAAAAAATTTAAGTGCAGAAAGAGACACAAATGAGTAATTTTATTGTTATCTTGCTAAAGTATGTATACTTTAATGAGGTGGTAATTAAATTTCTCAAAATATATATATAATACATACATATATCATATATACATTATATATACTTTAACAAGGTACATATATATGTGTGTATATATATATATGTGGATATATATCTATATCCCCTTTAAAAAAGTAATA
This sequence comes from Phalanger gymnotis, assembly GCA_028646595.1. Lineage (NCBI taxonomy): Eukaryota > Metazoa > Chordata > Mammalia > Diprotodontia > Phalangeridae > Phalanger > Phalanger gymnotis. The sequence goes on from CM053622.1 coordinate 181,576,641, forward strand.
AAATTGTTCTAACCAGGTGTTTATCTATCTTTTCTAAATTTTAAAAAAAGTATTAACAAAAGTACTCTGTTCACTTGTGTCCCCTTTTACATTTAAAAAAATTCATTTTCACTTTAAAAAATGCATTGTCAGTTTTTTTGGTGTTTATATTACTGTCCATGAACATGATCCTCTCCAATAAAAGCCCTCCTGAGTAACAAATATTGTTTTAATTTTTCTGTCTGTCAGTTTTTTTCATCTACAAGATGAGGGAATTAGATTCAATGCCTTCTAAGGTTCCTTCCAGCTCAAAATCTATGATGCTATGAAATCTATTTGGAGTTTCTTTGAAACTATGCTGAGGTTATTATACCTCAAAACCTCATTGCTACTCTCTATATAAAATGGGCTATTCTTGGCTTCTGCTCAACTCTGATCATCCAGTATAGTCTCCCCAATCATACTTCCCTCTAGCTATGCAAGCAATGTTTTTTACACACTTTTGTACATTACCACCCAAAGTATGCTGTATTGCAAGGACAGAGGATGGAGATTCAGGAGGCTGCGATTCTAGCTACCATTAGCTACCTTGGTTGCTTTGGGTAAATCACTTATCCCTTTTAGGCCTTAATTTGTTGATCTATAATAAAAGGGGTTGGATTAGAGGATTTCTAACTTCTCTTCATTCTCTCACAGTTGTCCACCAATGGGTACATGCTGGATTTAGAGTTAGAAGACGTAGGTTTATGTCTTGCTTCTCATATTTATTATCTCTGTGATCTTTGACAAATCTCCTAATCTCCCGGGACTTCCATTTCCACAAACTAAAAATAAGGGAGTTGCATAAGATGTTGTTTGATGTCCTTTACATCACAGCTCCAGATCTCTGAACTTATGACTTTGTAATGTTCTCATTTTAGAAGACATTAGTTTTACAGAGAAAATGCAAAAGGGAAAGATACCTTAATCTCAAAGAATCTGATTTGTAATAACTTATCTAATGCTATCATCGTAAAATCTCTAAGACCATTTTTGAGAAAAAAAGCATTCATTTTTTCTCTTCCCTGGATAAAATGAAGCCCAGAATATGGGACTTGTCCAAGAAAAGCCAGTAAATTTAGAGCCTCAATAATTTAGGAGTGATCTCTTCTCAAAACAAACTTTGCCTGTAAAACTGTGCCACTTGAAGTTGATTTAGAATTCAATTGCCAAGCATACATTTCTATTGACCTTAACTAGAATAACTGATTCCCCGAGTTTCTTTATATTGGTGGCCATCTGGGTCTATCTTGCTACAAAGACTTTAAACAGCTTTTTGACTAAATTAGTGACCCACATGCAAGCAAGCTCTGTGACTCAAGGACAGTGTGTAGATTTGTGATTTTCCCAGAAGATATTCATCCATGAATCACTGGATGAATTATACTTTTTCAGTTGAATATTTTCTTTCTGCTGTAACAGAATAATTGTGATATTAGAAATCCTTTAGTTAATAATTAATTCAGATTTTTTAATGTAAATGGCAGCCACATTCTCAATAGCCATAGTTGAACTCTCTGCCACTTTGAAATATGTTATAGAGAAAAATGTAGCAGGAAAGAATAGTTAACACATTTGTAACTCAGGGAACCAGGACTGATTGTAATGACCAGTCTCAGTCCCAGAGAAAAGATGATTTAGAGAAATAGGAGACTACTGATACAGAATAATATATACTATCATATATGGTTATTGTTTGAGGTAGCTAGGGGGTTCAGTGAATAGAGTGCTGGGCCTGGAGTCAGGAAGACCTGAGCTAAAATCTGACATCAGACACTCACTAGCTGTGTGACTCTGCTCAGTTAACTTAAGCTATGCTTGCCTTAATCCACTGGAGAAGGAAATGGCAAACCACTCTCTATCTTTGCCAAGAAAACCCCATAAAAGGTCATGCAGAGTTAGACATGACTGAATAACAAAATGGTCACTGTCGATTGGTTTCCTTTACAGTTTTTCTTTGCTACAAGAGCTCAGTTGGGGGTGGGGAATTGGATGGGGAAAGAGATAATATTGGAAAATAATTGTTGTGTAAAAATATAAAAAGCACCAATACACACACACACACACACACACACACACACACACACACACACACACACGGCATTTAGAAATGTTTGGTAATATAAAACCCAAAGAAATAACTTTTTAAAAGTGTGACTTGGAATCCTGTTTACATAATCCTTTTGTGGGACAATGAAAAAGAAATTGAGAGAGATGAAACTGATAATGTATACCAACCAAGCTAGACAGGAAGAATAATGATGATTGGGATGTCTAGAAATTCATGTAGGACAAAATCTAAAAAAAAGTGGCCAGCAATAAAACCTATGGTCTAGGATGCATATTTGAATAGATTTGTCTCTCTCAAGTCTATGTCATCCCTAATCCATCCTCCACATAGTTGCTAGAATAATATTCTTAAAGCACAGGCTACTGTCCTGATCCATACATTTCAGGGTTTTTTTTAAAGCATTTAAAGCCCTTCACAAACTGGTTCAGCTTATCTTTCCAGCCTTATTGTATTGCTGATGCCTTCATGCACTGTCATGGTTTAGCAAACTGAACCTTCTTTCTTGTCCTCGCACGTGACATTCCATTTCCTTTTCACAGACTGTCACTGAAGCCTAGAAGGTGGCATTTCATCTTTTCCTCTTACAAACCCTATTTTCCTTAGAAATTCAGTTCAAATAACTAAATAAACCCTTCCTAATTGTCTAGCTCCTGGGACCTTTCACAAATGGAATGAGTTTTTATTTTGTAAATATTCTGCATATTTTGTACACACTATTAGATCCCTGGTAGAATGTGAGCACCTTGAGGTCTGGAACTCTCTTTTTCTTTTGTCTTTATATTTCTACTGCTTAGCGCAGTAGCTGACAAAAGTAGATAATAAGTAAATATTTGTTGATTAATTGGTTGAAAGCATGGCTAAAAAACAATGTGAACTGGAAATCCTAACATGAGGAAAATTTGAACTTGTAGATATATGTGAGAATTTGTGGGAATCATAATTCAATGGGTCTCAAGAAAGTACGCTTTTTTCCCCAAATGGAATAGGATAGCTAGGAAGATGAGGCAGATTAATGTTTTATTACTATAAAAATTAACTCATGATAGGAAATCAGAAACTAGAATGGAAAAGTATGTAGTGGAAAACACTAAATAAAAATTGATGAAGGCGTATGTACAAGTTGTATTGACTTTGGTGTGTACTATAGACCACCTCAACAGAAAGGGGGGAAATGGAAAAGTTTGAGAAATATCACAAATCTTGCATGGAAGTATCCTATAGGAGTTATAGGGGAGCTCAGTTATCTCAAATTCTTATTGAGTTCTCTTTTGCTAAAAGCCAATAGACAATAATTCCATGCTGTGCCTTAATGGCTCTTTCATCTTTTAAACTGCAGAGGCATCTGTGAGAGTAACTTAGGTCAGGACTTGATTCTCACCAGAGAAGATAAACTGGTTATTATGATGGAGTCATGGAAATGTAAATGATGGATACTTTGAGAGGAAGTAACAACTCCATAAGAGAATTTGTGACAAAGAAGAGTAATGTGAGGCTTCAAGTCACCTTCATTTAGTAATATTGGAAAACAGATAAATTTGGGCTTGAAATAAGACAAATACTTCTAGACAATTAGAATAAGCATAAAGTTGAATGGCTAGCCTCAGGAAATTTCCTGTCACTGGAAGTCTTTAAGCAAAAATTGAATGTTGATTTTCAGGTGTGTCATAGATGGCATTCTTATTCAGCCATAGATAAGACCAGATAAACTTTAAGTTTCCTTCCAACTTTGGGATTTTATGATTCTCATCCTTCCTAAGAAGAAATAAAACACCATGCATTTAGTGAAATGCCATTAAATGGAACAAATAATTGTTCTTTACTATAAATTCTCCATCCTATTAAAAATTTGGATATGTTAATTGTTCTTTTTTTCTGCTGAGGATGTTGTCCCATTTTAAGTCTTTAGCATTGATACTACTAATAATTGCTAAAATGTAAACTTAATTAATGCATATGGCAGGGAAAAATGAGAAAATACATGGATTTCACTTAATTTTGAAGTTTTCTTTTCACAAGCAATTTTTTCAAAGCTTTAATCTTGATTACATTTGATTAGCAAATGAAAACATGTTTGCATTTTTAAGTATATTTGGATTTCCCAAACCTTAGATTTCATAATAAGTCAGCACTTCTATTCACAGTAATCAAGGCAAAACACTGTTAACAAACAGTAATGTTCAGGAAAAATGACATAAATGCGTGTGCAATTCATAAATTTGTGAATTGCTCTTTCCTTGTATGTTAGTCAACATTCTCGATTATCTTAAAATCAACTTTACAACTTCGATATAGTGATTCTTTTGCCATTGTGTCTGTCCCTATAAATTACATAAAATGTGAATATAACCAATTATATAATAACACTGATGATAATAGCAACTAATGTGTATGGCACTTTAAATTTTACTAAATACTTTTTTATATCAAAACATTATATCATTTGATACTCTTTTCATTGCTTCCTTTCTGTAATCCACAGGAACGTTCAAGTAAGTTTTACTTCTTTCCTAACAGTTTTTGCCTGAATTCTGTTTTAAATTTTGTTTTCTTCTATTTCTGCTATCAATCTATTTTATAGCATTTACTGAAAAACATAAAGGAAAGATAGAAGTTTCTGGACTGTATAAGGTACAATTCACTAACTAGTTCTACAGTGAGAACCTAACCTCACTTGATGTTACGCTTTTGCTCTCAGGGACTTTGTAACAAGATGACCAAGTTGTGTCCTCTCTGGAAATCTAGGATCATAGAATCAGAGGATCATGGGTTTAGAACTAGCATGAGCATCTTAGTGAATATTTAACAATTGGCTCTTTGGGGGGAAAACTTTGGCAAATGACACAGTTTTAATTTTATCTGCATTATCAATCTTTTTCTATCACTTTTCTAAGTCTATAATAAAACAAAACAAATCAAGTCCTAATTTGTAGCAATTGTCAATTTTTAGGGTGTAAATACAGTGAACACTTAACAATCATTTCTCCTGAGCCAGTTTAAGCTTGCTTCAGCATACATTTGTCTGGAAGGCAACTAAGATAGCATCTAGTCTAACCTCATCTTTATGAATGAGGAAAGTGAGGTATTCAGACACTTTGTGTGAGCTGGATTAAAAGAATTTTAATTATTCTATTTCATTTTATTTTGGCAGGGCAATTGGCATTAAGTGACTTGCCCAAAGTCACACAGCTAGTACATGTGTCAAGTGTCTGAGGCCGGATTTCAGCTAAGGTCCTCCTGACTCCAAGGCCAGTGCTCTACTCACTGTGCCACATAGCTGCCCCCAATTTTAATTATTTTAAATTAAATGTATGTAATATTTTCTCAAAGGGTTACATTCTTTCTTAAAGAATTGACTGCCAAGAAGCCACCCCATTTGTTGGAAATTTCACTGTTCTTAGCTAGTATGATCCTTGGACAATAGACACAGACTGTCTTTGGGACCATTCTTGAATTTTTTCTAGTATAATCAAACCTGAAAGAGTTTATGCTTTGTTGTCATAAGCTCAAAAATGCAGGACCACCTTCATGCCATGATAAGGCAATAGAATGGCATTTTGTAAAGAAAAATAATAATGTCAATATTGGCAATAGTATGTGTGGGAGGAATGAATGCTTTATTTACCTTAAAGTAGCTATAGGAAGGTTAACACTTCAATGCCAAAAAAGAGGAATAAGATTGATAGTTGTAGAGCACATGACAAAGAGACAAGAAGTTATGCCAAGTAGATAAGCTATCTATCTATAGAAATACCTTTGGAATATAGGGATATCACACTATTAAACAACAGTAAAGCATAATAAAAGGTTGTTGAATTTGTCAAAGATAACTTAAAGTCATCTACTTTTGGATGGAGCCTATAGCTAAGAAACAACAGTGGGTTAAAGAAATAAAAGCCTTTCATGGGTGACATCCACATGAAATTAGCAAACAGTATCTTAAGAAAGAAGCACTTAAAATTGTCATAGAGATTTGTTTGTGGAAACAGAGGAGTTTGTGATAGCAATTCAGGACCAAGTCACTGCCACCAGAAACTATAGGGGATCATATTTAATGATCAATGCAGATTTTGTAAAGGAAATGGTAGAGACAATATAGTATATCACTGCCTGCCATAAATATTTGGCAGAGTAGCTAGCAAGATGTGACATAGTAGTTAGAATTATGTATCATAAGCTTACTATCTTTCATAGACTGACAAATAACAAATTTCTAAGCTATAAATATTAACTTCAAAATTATTTTTTATATGTTCGGGACTGTATTAGAAAGGAAGGCGTTATCTAAAAATCTAAAGAGAGGCATCAAATATCACTATGGCAGAAAGCAGCTTCAAAAATATTGAAGATGAATAGAAAAAGTCTGGAACATCATGCCAATCCCTAGCCAGTATGTTTAGTGGAAAATGTAAATACCTTATCACCCAATTGAAGGCAACAGAAAAGAAAAATAAACAATGGAATTCAGAAAACAAATTTTTTTATCCTTAATCAATAATTGAAATGCCAAAAAGCAAGGCATATAAGGAGTTAACACGGATAAAAGTATAGAACAGACTATTCAACATTAGTTAAAAGAAAAGTACTATGGGGCAAAGAAGGAGTTGGGGAAAGAGAGAGAGAGGGAGAGAGACAGATGGAGAGAGAGAGATAGAGAGAGATAGATGGAGAGAGAGATGGAGAGAGAGGGAGACAGAGAGGGAGGGAGAGATGGAGAGAGAGAGGGAGGTGGAGAGAGAGATGGAGGTGGGGGAAGGATAGAATATTCCCCCAAAAGGAAGATATTGAAAATTTCTGGTTGTTTATGTGATTGAAAGAAGACCAACACAATAATAATACAAGTTTTATTAATCTGAAGCAGAAAACCTGCATACAATTAATATATTGAATGACAATATTTATGTAAACTAGTCAACAAGCATTTATTAAGTGCCTACTATGTGCTAGACATTGTGTTAAGTGTTGTCAAGAGAGATGGCTATAATTTTATCTTTTCTGAAAAATTAAAATTGAATAGTTTAGTCAACATTCATAATTATTGGCTTAAATGCTTTACAATGCCACATCAATTGCAACAAAGTACTTTACTAGCTTCTTCTCTGATGCAAGCCTGATCCCATCTTTCTCAGTAGAGGAATTCACATATTTATTATCTCCCAAAATGAGAAAAACAGCAACTTCTCCAAATCTACCCTAATCACATGTGGTATTTTATGCACACTAAATTCCCTTTGCCCTTGCCATTTTCTCTGAAAAAAGTAACCTTAGTATTTCTAGGGCTTTCTAACTACCTGCTGCTGAACTCGTATTTCAAATCCTAAAATTAGAGTATGAGCTCCTTGAAAGTGTCTCACTTTTTCTAAGAACATTTCTAGCACTTTACATAGAATTTTGAATAAATTAAATGCTTAATAAATTGTTTTCTTATTCATTCATACAAAGCACATAGTTTGTATTACACAAAAATCAATTAATCCTTATTAGAAAACAATATATTGGCTAATGAGTATAAAGAGTATGTCAAAATGCTCCAAGGATATAAAGAGCAATTCACTTTCAAATAGGTTATCATTGAATAAGCAACTGAAATGCATCATAATGTAACACCTTTCTTGATTATCACAAAAACTTTAATTTGGTTTTGTATTCATGGTTTAGTCATGTACTATAAATATATCAAATAGATAAAAGCAGAGTGGAGATGATAGAATATTTGATAGTCACAGAGAAAACTGTTTTCTAATTAAAACATGCTACCAACAGAATATTGTCAAGAACAATTTGTATAAAATGTGGCATGTTCCAGGGAGACAATTTAAGGTTGTTACGGTTCTGCTGTGCTTTATGTTCCTTATCATCACTTTAATAGAAATGATTATGGCTTTCAAGTCAAAGAGACAGTCATGTCAGAATATCATATTAATCATTGGATGTTAATGAATGACATCAAGTCATATTATTGCATTAAAAAAGATGTCAGATGGCTATTTCATCTCATAGATATTTTCTTAAATCATACAAAAATGTCCTTTGGAATCAATACAGATAAAATTCTTAATACACACTGAGGAAGAAGAGAGTCTTAAGACTTTATGCTTAAATGAGGAGTCAAATGGAACCCAATGGAGGAAAATAGTATGTATATAACTACCTTTGTCATTTCCAGGATCTTTATCTTCAGCATAACACTGAAAAAGGAGAAAGCTAAGGCTATGTATGTTAAAAGACTAACTGGCATCCTGAAGTCAAAACTTAATAAGAAGGACAATTTTACAATGATTAATATGTATTCATTATTAGCCTTAACATAATCTTTTGACATGGTAAAGTTAATGATGAGAGATCTAGAAAATGTAAGAACTAAAATTATATAATGCTAATGAGTCAGAGATTTCATCACTCCAAATAAATGATAGAAAGACAAACATCTAAATAAAAAAACACTAGTTTTTTTCAGGTCACATGATAGCTAATGTACAATTTGATAGCAGTAATTTTTGGGAAAAAAATCTTATTTCGTGAAGCAGTAGTAAAGACTGACAACATATATACAACATATTACCAAAACTGGTTTGTCTCTAGTGTAGCCTATGAAATGGCTGAAGTACAAGAGTAGAATAAAGAGATGCTAATTGGGTAATATCCACATGAAATTAATTACCAAAATGCCATCAAACATGCACTGAACAAATGGCTAAATCATGCAGATGAGCTAATAGAAGTGCAGGAGTCTTGATTAAGGGTTAGCTTACTGCCAGTAGGAATTACAGAAAATTTTGGGAGATCGGTCTTATTACCTAATATAGATTATGCAATGAAATGTTAGAAATTGCACAACATGTCACTTCAAGTTGCAAAAATGACATTAGATACCTAGCCAGTACATAGATGAACACAATCAAGTAGCTAGAATTAAAAACTAGAAGTTTTCTGTACTTTCTTAAGTAATAGACCACAAATTTCCATTCTACAAATCCAAATGCTTTTGATAATGCAATAAATGAATTGTACTTGAAGCACCATTACAGGGAGAATTATTGAATACAATTTCCTGTACTACATATTATTCCATAAAAATTAACTAATAATGTTTTAAATAGATATTACCATAGCAGATACTTATAATCTCTAAATTGCATGGGATAAAAAGCTTTCAGAAATAACTAAATAAATTGACATCATGTTGGAATAGGATAAGAAACATGTCATGACTGTTTTATTTCTAGACTGATATGGTCAGTTAGGCTTATGGTTTTCCAAATGTTGAACCAGCCCTGTACTCTTGGTATAAATCCCACCTGGTCATTGTTTAATGATCTTTGTTATATATTGCCATAATCACCTTCCTAGTATTTTATTTTCAAAAAAATTATTTTTAATTTATGGAATAAAACAAGCTTTTCCATACCATAGCACAATAAAGAAAGAGGATTACACATGAAACTGCAAATCTGCTATGCACAATTTGCAATTCCTTTCAAATATACAACGTCATGTAAATTTCTTCTTTTTCTCCCCCCACCCTAAAGATGGTTACCAGTAGACACAAGTATATATACACACACATATATGCATGTATACATTTGTATACATATGTATGCATGTAAAATTATTCTTTTCATACTTCAATTTATCAGTTCTTTATCAGATTTATCTTTATCAGATAGTATCTTCCTTTATATGTCTTTTAGAGTTAATTTGGGTATTTATAACAGTCAAAATGACTTATTGCCTTTATCTTTTTATTTAAATTTTTTGCATCAATATTCATTAAGGAGAGTGATTTATAGTTTTCTTTCTCTGTTTTTTCTCTCCCTGTGTCTTAAAAGGAATTTGGTAGGATTCTTTATCAATTTTTTTTTCAAATGGCTTATGTAATATTGGAATGAATTATTCCTTAAATGTTTGGTTGAATTCACTTGTAAATCTGTTTCATCTTGGGGGTTTTTTCTTAGGGAACCCATTTATGGTCTATTTAATTTCTTCTGCTAAGATCAAGTTATTTATGTATTGTATCTCTTTAGTTAATTTGGGCAATTTCAAGATTTTGCAAATATTCATCTGTTTATTTTTATTGGCAAACAATTGGGAAAAATACCTCCAAATTATTGTTTTAATTTCATCTTCAATGATGGTGCATACACCTTTTTCATTTTTGATAGTGGTAATTTGGTTTCCTTTTTTTTCTTTTATAAAATCAAATTAACCATTAGTTTCTCTTTTATTCATATAACCAGCTTATAGTATTATTTATTAGTTCAATAGATATTTTTACCTCTCAGTTTATTAAACTCTTTGATTTTTAGGATTTCCAATTTTGTGTTTAATTGGGAATTTTTAATTTTTTCCTTTTCTAGTCTCTTTTACCTGCATACCCAAGTCATTGTTCTACTTTTCCTCTCTTTTATTGATATATGCATTTAGAGATAGAAGTTTTCCATTAAGTACTGCTTTCTCCTCATCCCACAAATTCTGGCATGTTGTCAAATTGTTGTCATTCTCTTTAATGAAATTATTGATTATTTCTATGATTTATTCTCTGACATACTCTAACGTAGGATTAGGTTATTTCATTTCCAATTAATTTTTAATTTCTTCTTCCATGGACCTTTATTGAATGTATTTTTATATTGCTTTGTCATCTGGATAGTGTGCATTTAGTATCTCTGCTTTTTTTCCATTTGGTTGTCAGGTTTTTATGCCCTAATGCAGGGTCAATTTTTGTGAAGGTGCCACATGCATCTGAGTAAAAGGTATATTCCTCTTTATTTCCATTCTTCTCCAGAGGTTTATTATGTCTAACTTTTCTAAGATTCTATTCAACTCTTTATTTTCTTTCTTACTTATTTTATGATTAGATTTATCTAATTCTGAAAGGAGAAAATGGAGGTTCACTACTAGTATAATTCTACTAATTCCTCTTGAAATTCATTTAACTTTTCCTTTAAGAATGTGAATGCTATGCCACATGGTGCGCATAGGTCTAGTACCAACATTACTTCATTGTCTATGGTGCTTTTAAACTAAAGTAGTTTCCTTGATTTTTGTGTTTAATTAGATCTATTTTTGCTTTGTCTGAGATGAAGACTGCTGCCCCAGACTTTTTAAATTCTGCTGAAGTGTAATAGATTCTGCTCCAGCCCCTTATTTGAACTCTATGTGTTGTATCTTTTTATTTCAAGTGCGTTTCTTGAAAACAACATATTGCTAGATTCTGGTTTCTAATCCGGTCTGCTATTTGCTTCTGTTTTATGGGTAACTTAATCTGATTCATATTCATAGTTGCAATTGCTAACTTGCCATTTCCTTCCATTCTATTTTCTACTCTTTATTCTTCTTTTACTTTTTTTCATCCTGTCTGTCCTCTAAAGTGTGTTTTGCTCTTGACCACTGCTTTCCTTTATCTGTTCTCTCTTTTATCAACCTTCCTTTCTTTTATCCCCTTCTCTCACACTTCCCTATTGGGTAAGAGAGGTTTCTATATCTAATTGTGTGTGTGTATTTACATAAATACGGACATACATATATACATACATACATGTGTGCATGTATCCTTCTTCAAACCAATTTAGATAAAAGTAAGATTCAAGCAATGCTTGCCCCCACATACCACGTTCCCCTTACTCTCATTTCTTTACCCAATTTTTTCTCTAGTATTCTTATTTAATTTTGAGAAGCATTTTAAAAACTCTTCCAGGAATTCTTGTTGGGCTTGTGTCCAATACTCATTTTTTATAGGCTTTGCTTTTAGCTGTTTTGGCTTCATTGTCATCTTCTGAGTTTGCATCTTGATCTTCCTTGTCACCATATTAGATTTTTGTGGTCTGATTCTTTTTGTTGTTGCTATTTTGTTTGCTCATTTCCCAAACCTGTTTCTTGACTTTCATTTATGTTAAAATGCGGCTCTGTTCAGTTTTATTTGGGGGGAGGCACTATCCCAAGCTTTAGGGTTTTTCACACTGCTGTTTTAAGAGCTAGTTATGGGAGTTTGGAAATTTTTGCTGCTTCTAGTCAATGGTCTCCTGTTCCGCTCTCTGGTCCTTACTCAGGAAAGGCCTCTGCTATCATGGGATTGCAATTGATATTGATTCTCAGAGCCCCTGTTCCCTTAGGACCAGAAGCAATATTGCTTCTCAAGAACCCCGCTCACTCTTGACTGAAAGTGCTCCATAATGACCTTGAATTGTGACCCAAAAGTGGTTATGGGTAATGGAGTTGTGAAACAGTTTCCTGTCTTGTATGCAATGTCCAGATCCCTTGTGATTTTTTTTTTTACTAATTGCCAGGTCATCTTACTGTCCCTGGCTTGAGAGTTCCCAAAACTGCTACTACTTCTGTTGTCACCACCTAGTCCCAGCACTGGTATTGCATCTATGGTCTCCAGTCTTGACTCCTGCATCACAGATGTCTTTTAAGTTGTCTTGGGCTAGGAAAATGTATCACTCTGATCTTTCGTTGGTTATTCTACTCTTGATTTTGATTTAATGTATTTTTTTAAAGGTTGTTTTGAGGGAAATGTTGAAAAAAGGTTGCCTGAGTGCTTCCTCTACTCCAACATCTTAGCTTTTCCCCCAGTAGTCCAATATGTACATTGAGATAGAAAGAGAAAGAGACAGAGACAGAGAGAGAGAGACAGAAAGAGAGAGAGAGTTTGAGAGAGAGAGAGAATATATAAGTTACTTGAGGGATGAACTTTCTTGCTTTGTTGTTGTTCAGTTGTGTTTGACTCTTCATGACCATATTTGGAGTTTTCTTGGTGAAGATATTGGAATTATTTATCATTTCTTTCTCCAGCTCATTTTATAGATGAGGAACTAAGGCAAATGAGGTTGAGTGATTTGGCCAGGACCACACAGCAAATAAGTATCTAAGGACAAATTTGAACTCATGAAGATGAGTCTTTCTGATTCCAAGCCCAGGCTCTATCCACTGTGCCACCTAGCTGCCCTTGTCATTGCTTATGTATTTATATTTCCATTGCTTAATAGTAACTGAGACATAGACAATGCTTTTTCATTTGTTTTTAATACAAGTGTTTTTACATGATGTTCACAATAGAAATAAGTCAGTTTGATGTTAATGACTGTCCGATTATCAATATTATATAAGGCATAAAACAAATATACTTACCAAATGTGTTCTCCATTGTCATGGATGGGGGCACACATTCCAGTCTGAGGAAGGATTCCTTTTGCATAGTGAAATCTTCTAGATATCCTTGTTCTCAAATGATATTTTGCAGAATTATTCACACAGCAGGGCAAAATAGACTTTGTAAAGTAAGATCCATCATGAAGTTAAGCAGTTTAGTTTAACTATCCAAAAAGGATAAAATAAACAAACCATTATACAAAGGACTGCTATCATATAGATTTTGATATTGTCCAGTTGGATGGACTACCTTCAAAGCTGGTTCATCCATACTTATATCTTGGACAGGGAAGGAAAAGAGAAAATAAGCTTGTCCATAAATTGAACAAGAAGAGTAATGTGATTTTAATTGCATTTGAGGAATTGTACATTTCTTTTGTTGAACCCAATAATCTCCCTGAAACAAAGGCTCTTTTATCACACCAGCATCCTTCTAATACTGTTCATGTCTGCAAGTCATGGAGTATTTTAGTCTTTGGAAAAATGAAGTTGAACATTACCCAAGGGGCAATAGAGAGAGGTGCATAATGGACATGAACGGGTTGCAATTTGTTACATAGAAGGAATTATGAAAGAAAAATGATCTAAATACTCAATATATGATTGTGATATAAATATTCAATATATGATATATGATTTTAAAAAAGACTGGTCATGTAGTATGACTAATAACTAGTAGATAACCTATATTCTTCATGCATTTACATAAAATGTCTAGAAAGTGCAAGGAAAGTTCTGAGCACATCAAGTGGATCCTTGGTTAAAGTGTATGGGAAGACATGCAAGGTAATCAGACAGGATGGGCAGGTATGGTTGAATTTTGGTCTGCATAGTTGGAAGGAATACTCATATTGATGCTCTCAGGGATTCAATGAAGTATTAGTATATTGTAGCATCTTTTTCAGTCGTCACAATAGCTTGTGAAACAGAAACACTGGGTATTTTTATCTCCATTTTGTCAATGGAAAAATAGAGATGTATTTACCAACAGTAATGCAACTGACTAGGGTGTCAGGTGAGGTCTTCATTTTCTATTCCCCTCCCATCAATTCAAATGACCTCCCTCTCTCCACTGGTCTTTTTCCTTCAACTCCGAACTCTATGTCTTTCTTTTGCTTGTTCCCCATGCCTAATACAACTTGATCTCTCCCACTCATCAAGTTATCTCCATTCTTTCTTTGGAAGGATCAACATTTAACGGTTTTTTCCTTCAAGAATATTTTTGGGCAACAGAACAAAATGCAGGATTCTTCATAGAGTTTAATGAAATAAATAGCCTTTGACTCTACCATTCCACGTTTTAAATATTCTATCACCTCTTTTTTTGTATAAAAAGAGAAAAAAAAACATAGAAATGGATGAATAGAAAGCTCCTTGAGAATAGATGATCTTTCTTCCTCTAGTCTCTTATTCCCCTGTTCTTCCTCAAGGAAGCTCTAATTCCTGCCAGAAAGGGAAGCAGAAGGTTGAGTCCAGAAGTAGCAGCCCTGCTCTCTTCACAGAGAGGGATACTGTGGTAAAATTATATCTATTAGCTTCCTTAAATATTAGTTGTTGAGGGGATGTAGTTTTCAGTTTCAAGCTAAACCTCTAATCACTATTCATTAAGGGGAAAGGAGAACCCAAGCTTTATATCTAACTCTTGACTCCCTTTCTACCAAATACAAGGACCAAAATAGACATACATAGCAAGTAGCAAAGAAATCCATTTACCCAGGTCAATAAAAGAACAGAAATAAGAGAAACTATACACAGGAGAATACATATTAGATAATATAGAGCAAAGGAGCTAACTCAGCTCAACCAAAAGAGAGTCCCACCCAAGGAGAAAATTCTCTGAAGTCCCTATTGTAGGAAGCTCTGGATAGGGACATAATAAAGATTGTCAGATTCTCTCATATTGACTTCTTCCCAGGGTCTTTTTCCCCTTCATTGTCAGAATAGAGAATGTAAAATCACACATCTTACTCTTGAACCTGGAATCCAGAAGAACCCATAGAGACTAGAAAGCCTGAAGAAACTGAAAAGAATGAATGTCTCTTTCTCTTACTCTTGTCAGCTTTCCATGCTCAGCACTCGGGTACATCATTAATTTCTAACAATGAGGAAATAGTCTTATATCAATGGAATTTTGGCCTTGGATTACAAGTGCTTAATTAGTGCCTGTTAAATTCACCTACATTGAATTGAAAGGCCTAATTCACCTTTGCAAAGGTGGCAGTGACATATGTATATTACTACAAATGACTTGAAAAAATAGGTTTTGTAGGAAAAGGAGTCTTAGGTTTTGAGGAGACTGAAATGGCTGATACATGAGAGGCAAGTAGAAGCATTTAGGAAGGAACCAAGACTGGGTGGGTGCAGGGAATCCAATAAAGAAAGAGCTATTGGTTGGCAGCTGAAGATGACTAATGTCTGACATGAGATATTATAGAGACTACTTAAACTTTGTCTACTGGAAAAAAATGTTTCTAGTTATTTTCATTGTCAAAAATTCTTTATAATTATATATTACATTTTTACTTTAAAATATCAACTTAATTAAACATAAAGTAAGCTGTTGCTAAGCCAATTAACCTATAATTAACTGACTTTTACCCTTTCCCCACCTTTAGATGGAAGCAGACCCTTGCTTAATAGTAAGTAGGCCAAGCTAATAAATTCACTCCTATATGCAATAAAGATAATCAGCATCCAAAAGGGAATCATAAACTCAAAGTGCTGATGACTGATTATGGCATTTACCCATGAGATAATGTCAGCAAAAGCTAAGCCTGCTGAACTAAAGGACAAAAGTCTGCAGCTAGATCATGAATAAATTAAGATTCCTACTTCTCTGATACTCCTTTACTATCTCCTTTGCTCACTCTTTTTCTCTTCCAAATTATCTAATATGGGTGTTTCACAAGGATCTGTCTTTTCTCTACTCTTCTCTCTCTCTCTCATTCCCAGCTTTTGTTTCAATTCTATGTAGATGATGCCTAAATCTAAATCTCTGGTTTTAAACTCTTCTCTGAGCTATGGACTTGATCCTCTAATTGCCTATAGCTCATCTTCACCTGTATTTCCTACTGCTACTTCAAAGTTCTCATTTCTATGACAAAGCTGATTAACTTTCCCAAGTAAGTCTCTCTTCTCTCTGACACCACAATTTCTCTCTGTGATACCACAATTCACCCAGTTGCTCATGTTTGTAATCTTGGGGTTATCTTTGACTCTTTCCTTCTCTTCACTTTTTCTATCTGATTATTATGAAATCTGATCAGTTTCCACCATGCAACATTTCTCAAAATTATCCACACTTCTCAATTCCCATGGCTGGCCCCTTAGTATAGGCTCTCATTATTATCTCTCTGGACCATTGCGATAGTCTTTGCATAGGTATTCTTGCCTTTAGTCTCTCTCTTTTTCAATCTATCCTACATGCTACTTTAAGGATAATCTTTCTTGTGAATGGACCTACATTTCCTTCCTCTGCTTAAAAATCTTTGGTGGATCAATTCCTATTATTTACCAAACAAAATTTAAATTCCATTACTTTATATTCAGAGTCCTCAACAGTATGGTGCTATCCTCTTCTCAGTCTTCTCAGTCTCGTAGTACTTTTTTCAAGGTAACTTCCTATTTCTAGTCACTGGGGACTACTCTCAATCTCCTGAACATGTTCTGTTCTTTCATACCTCTATATATTTCTTCAGTCTATTTTCTATGAATATAATATCTTTCTTCTATTCTTGTTGAAGTACTTTATCAGTGACACCCCCTCAGGGAAACTCAGGCAATGAAAAAATGCTGAATTTAGACACAGAAGCCTGCATTTGTATATGGCTTAATCACTTTACTACCTTGTGTCATTTATCAGCTACATAACCCTGGCAAATTATTTAATGTCCTTGGGCCTCAGTTCCTGTTTTGTAAAGTAAGCAGGTTGGACTTCAGCACTTCTCAAGCTATGAGTGTCATGACCCACAGTTTTAGAAGTGCTGAAGGAGTAGCGAGTGGAAAATGTTTAAGAAGCCCTGGTCTTTAAGGTCTCTGTAGCTCTAAATCTATGCTATAAACCCATGGGTCATTTCCCCATGGGTCATCACCTATTCCATCAAACATTATACAGCACTTTTTTGGTGGCATAGTATTTTTTACAGAGTAGGCACTTAACTTTTGTTTGGATTGCTTTACATTTATGCTGTACATTATATTCTCTAATTCACTAATATAGTGTATTATAACAATCTGTGTTAGTGCCTTATACTTTACGCCATGGCCTACTCAAATCCTGTATCTCTCTTGGCACCTACCATGATTTGGCATGCGTAGAAGATGCTTAATAAATGTTTCTTGTATTTTCCTTGTCTCATATTTGGAAGCTCTTTCATCTTCAATTAGTACTCCTGATCACTGACCCAAAATGTATAAAAAACATATATTTGAGGCTTAGTAATGTTGGTAGGCTCATAGAGGAATGACCAGCTGAGCAATTTAACCTGTCATTTTAGACCTATTGTGCAGAATTAAGCATATCTCACTGAGTAACAAGGCTTCTCAGATCATGCCTCACTTAGAATTTATGAAATCAGATTGTCCCTAAATAAGCCAAATGTTGTGGAACATTAGGAATCTGGTTACTGGTGCTTTGAAGAAGTCCAAGAAGGTGTACTTTGGAAGGTCACTAGGGTGCAGTTTACTAAATTACTGCTTTGGGATTGTAAATCATTTGTCATTTAAACTTTTTGATTTGCCGACTACTCTATTAAGGCAAACCTCAATTTTATTTTATCTAGTCCTTGTAATCCCCATCACATAAGAAAACAAAAGTAGCACCATTATAGTTATAGAGATAGAGCTGATAGTGACTGTAGAAGCCACCTAGTTCCACCCTCTCATTTTGCAGGCCCAAAGGCCCAGAGAGGTTAAGACTACGTAGATTATAAGGAGAGCTAGGATTCAAACCCACGTTCTCTGAAGATAAATCTAGCACTCATCTATGGTACTATACTTCTTCCACAAAGTGGGAAAATGTCTCTACTTCCTTTTCCCCTGCCTATATGAGCCTATAACAAAATAATATTTAAAAAATTAAACACCATGACTAAACAATCTTGGTAATAAGACATCAAAAACACTGGCCTATCAAAAACATACTCCAAAAAGATTACCTCTGGTTCATGGAACTTAGATTATATTTTGTGAATGACTCAGTAACAATGGCAGCTAAGTGGTACACTGTGTAGAGAGAGCATCGGCCTTAGAATCAGAAAGACTTGAGTTCAAATCCAGCCTCAGAGACTTAGTAGCTGTGTGACTCTGGGCAAGTCACTTAACCCTGTTTGCCTCCATTTCTCATCTGTAAAATGAGCTGGAGAAGGAAATGCAATTTACTCCAGTATCTTTGCCAAGAAAACCCTGTACAGGGTCAAGAAGAGTTGAATGCCACTGAAACGACCAAACAACAACAACAAATTAGTAACATTAATAATAACTGAGGCAGTGTAACATAGTGGATGTAGGGCTGACCTTGGAGTCAGTAAGACCTGTGTTTGTCTTGCCTATGACAAATACTAGTTGAGTGGCCATGGCAGATCACTTAACCTCTCAGTGGCCTCCAAGACTACATATTACAGCTGAGTTGGCAATCTGCAGTGATGAAAGGAGTTTCTACATAGGGAGCTCTACACAGAA
Source organism: Phalanger gymnotis (assembly GCA_028646595.1). NCBI lineage: Eukaryota > Metazoa > Chordata > Mammalia > Diprotodontia > Phalangeridae > Phalanger > Phalanger gymnotis. The sequence goes on from CM053622.1 coordinate 181,595,557, forward strand.
ATAGGCAGTATGATATAGTGGAACTGACATTCATATATCTCTTCTGAGATATGCCTTAGAACTGGCTGTCTTCCCTGTCCTCTAAACATACAAATTCAGGCAAAACTATACCTAAACTATTTCTGACAGATATACATTAATCACCACTCTACAAAGATCTCCATAGTCATGATTTTTTTTACATCCATTTTATTTAAAAGATTAATTAATATTAAATTAAAAACTTGTCTTAACTATATTAATCTGGAGACCGTAAAACAACCATAAAACCCATTAGCATTTCAGATGGTCTACATTTGGAAAGTGTTGGTTTTCTAAACATCTTTCTAAAGGGAATATGAAGGGAAGCATGGAGAAGACTGCAATTGGGGGTGTAAAACAGCAGTGTGCCAAAGACCTTGGGAGCTTGTTAAAAATTTGGAAATGTACTTTGTTCAGTAATTCACAATCTCTCATTTTCACTGTTGCTTTCAACTTAAAGTTATTTCCTTTCTGAAGTGACAGGAGCCTTCTAGTCCCCCAACTTGGGAAGGAAGGAATTACATTGTAGCCAACTTTTACTGTAGCATTTCTCTCTCGGTGGCAAAAGTGATTCTATCTATCTCACTGTGCTCTCCACATACCAATTTGGCTTCTAGAGAACCTGAAACTTATTTTGGGTAACACATCTGCCTGAGATGTCAGTCCTTGCCCAATTCTCAGCTTCCTTCCTGAAATGGAAGGAAGGAAAAATGTGATTATGCTACCCGTAGCTAAACGGTAACAGGAAATTAGTCTTAGAGTCTAACTGCATGCTTTGTATAGCTGTCAGTCTGAGTGATAAGTCAAGTAAAAACGGGATGACAAAGCATTAGAAGTTAGAGTCTATCCAGATAGAGGGGAAAGCTAAAAATTCAACATTTGTTCTCATTAGTATCATGTCATAAACTCTAGGACAAATAATATCAACTGATCTTATTCACATACGCAAATCTTACTTTCAAATTCTGGAAGACAATTAATAAGCATTGAAGACATAGTCCCTTGTTGACACCACTTATATTTCTTTTTTATTTTTATTTTTGCGGTTCTAATGGGCTGCCTTTTGAGCCAAACAATTAAATGTCATCTAACTAAAAACTTGCAAGTCAGAAAGCATATGTGTTTGGACTCATTCCTTACTTCAGTCAATTCAATTCAACAAACATTAAGGATCTACAATGTGTAAGGCAAACTAAGATGTGCAAAGTGATGGGATTACAAAGAAAAAAATGGAAAAAAAATCTGTACCTTTCAGGACAGATATTTTGCTAGGGAGATTACAATATTTAAACAGATTAAGAAATGCAAGATAATTTGAGAAGGGAATGAATATTCAAAACTAGGAGTATCAGGAAAGGAAACCTACCCTTCACTTTTCATCTGCAGCTCTGTTTGGTTTGAACTCCATGGAACAAGATGTCAACCCAGAATAAATTGATCGCTTGAAATCTCATCCACTATGCTATTTGACTTAACTTTGGATACCCAATATCCTCCCAATTCCTTCAGCCTCTTCTCTGGTCTGATTGGAGGGCTAGAAGGTGGAGCACTAAAATTCTCCTAAAGCTTTCCTTTATAGAGGGCAGTACCTGGACTTTCCTGCTCACTCTCCACTTTCCATCTGTGGCTCTGCTTGATTTGAACTCCACAAAACCAGATGCCCCCAGGCCAGGTGCTCCCTGATGTTCTCTTCCTCCTTTCCAATTTCCTTTTGTGTGTTGTTTTATACCATTAATCTAAAGATATAATCTAATGGTATGTAAACTCCTTGAAGGCAGATATTGTCTTCATTTTCTTTTTTGCATCCCAGGCACTTAACACAGTGCTTGTTCACATAGCAGGCAGTTAATAAATATTTATTGAATTGAAATTGACTTAAATTTAGGAAGAGTCATGTGAGCTGAGACTTGAATGAAGTTAAGAATTCTAAGAGGCAGAGATAAAAAGAAACTCCATTCCAGGAGTGGGGAATAATATCCTGTGTAGAGTTGCAGAGGTAGCAAATGGAACATCAGATAAAAAAGGTGAGAATTCTTATATCAACACCAAATTTGAAAGCAGAACTGGAAAAGTAGACGAATTTCCAACTCATTCTAAATCAGTTTACAATGAAGAGATTTGGTATTTTGTTGTTACTACTGTGAATTTCCACAACATGGCATGCCTATATTTTAATAGACTTCTATCATTCTCTTCATTAGGGCTATGCATAATTGACTTAGACCTCCATGTAGAATTTTTGGAACTTAATCTCTACTGTTCACCTTATATAGAATTATTGAACTCTCTTTGGTGAGCAACATGACCCATAAGATGAAACTAAACCAAACCAAACATACTTCTGACCTCTGGAGGTATAAGTGAAGCTACTATAGGCTGTGGGGAAACTGGTGGCCTCTGGGTAGAAAGAATTTCCATATATCTAGTACCAAATATCCAAAATCTCCGTGTATTCCACATATAAAGAAATAAGTGACTCTTATAAGTGACTGATTATAGTCATCTTATAGGTCACTCTGTCCTAGTTCCATTGGCTGCTACCTCATCAGCTTCTCTGGAGACTTTCTTGATAGTCTAAGTACATAGGATATTCCTATCAGCCTCAGTTAAGAGCTTTCCTCTGTTTTTCAACTTCCAGTGCCCTAGATTTTCTCATTAATGTTCCTAAGACTTATTTTCCAAATGTAGACTTATAAAATCAGGAATTTAGAGCTGAAATCTATCTAGTACCATCCTTCACTTTATAGATCAGGAAACAAAGCAAGAGAGTATAAGAGACATGATCAAAGTAATACAGGTAGTATTTATGATTGTATTCCAATATCCTTGAACATCTCAAATAAAGGCTATATCACCATTTGATGATATGTTTTACCTGGGGCTTCTCATGGGGGTTGGTCTAGATTACACTGCAACTCTAAAATTCTGTGATAAGAAGTTCTGAACCCAGATTTTCTGACTACAAATCCAGTGTTATTTCTTCTCTACTACTTTCCTGCCTTGTGGTTTTTTCTCCTGTTGTTTGTAAAGGGATTTTGGAAGGTGACAATCTTCTTGAAAGTTCTTATAGCAGCTAATGAAGTTCTGTAGCTCATTCCAAGATGAGCTCCTATAGGAAATTTCAGTCTTCTTAAGTTGCCTTCAGAAATAAGTCTGTGTAATAGATAACACATGGTTTCACACTCTCAGCTTCCCCTTGGCTTCCTTCAGATGTGAACAGGTCCACTAGCACTCTCTTGGCTCAGTGAATTTTCACATCTTCAAACTCTGTTAGGGTGTTACAGTCAGTGTGGGGTCCTATTCTTTCTCCTGGCAGTATCCAGAGGCAGGTATTTAGGGAAACAACTTCCCCAACTTTAACTTTACTTGCTCCCCCATATGGCTCAAGGACACTTACATAAATCATGCCAAAGAGTTTTGGATATCCCATAGCTCTGCAATGTTAATACTCAGATGCCTACATATATCTCATTAGTATGTGTGCTCCCTCCATCAGTACATGACACAACTTTTCTACACTTTCTTATCCTGTGCAATTTTTGTCCATGTATTTCTATTAATCCTCCATAGAGAATCTACTCAATGTACTGAAAGTCTTGCTGGGCTCCTTTTAATGACCCAGGGGGGTCAATGAAGTTCTCACATTGTCCATTTGTCCTCTCTTATGACTATTCCTCCTCCTTTTCTGCTCCTATAAGTCCTTGATAAAATAACATATGGGTACAGTGCTTAATGTGGCACCTGGTGCACAGTAGGTGCTTAATAACTGCTTTTGCCCAATCCCTCCAAAGAAGCTTTACAAATCTTTTCTCTATTACAGGTCTTGATTGGCAACATACTATATTCTATGTACATCATCCAATTGTTCTTTGGGCTATTTCATATTATAGAACCCTAAGGGACCTCAATGATCATTCAGTCCACCTTCCCTTCTCCCTAAAACAAACAAACAAAAACAGCAAAACTTCTTTTTATAGTCAAGGAAAAGATATGGTCTAATTGACTTTCCTAAGATCAAACATGTAGCAATAGAGATAGGATTTGAACATAGATTCCCTCTCACTCCAAATCCAATGATCTTTATATTGTACATTTCCTCTATTTGTAATTTTGATTCCACCCAGGACACAGCATTCTATGATTTACAATCGTGTAGGATCACAGATTTATAGGAGAGTGTTTTTTGACAGTGAGTAACACTATTGCAATTTCCCAATTCTGAACTCAATTCTGAGCCTGATTTGTTGCCCATTTATAGAATCTTTTCAATATTTACATATTGATAGATTGACTTGATAGGCATACCTCATTTGGGCAGTGTGTTTTTTGTATCCACTTTAATTTTCCACTATGAGTCACTGATACGAGACTTTATCTTGCTGGTGCTACTCATTTCAAAGTATGGGAAAAGCCGTTGCAACATTGTAAGCATGCTTGTAAATAACAAATTTAGTTCTAGTAGTAGTCCTTTCTTATGATAAGGAAAAATGAGCTAGTCTTTTAAAATTCATTTTAAAAATTTATTTCAAACTTACGTAAGATGTTAAAAATCCTTTTTCTTCAGTTTTTGGACTTATTTACCCTAGTATTTCTCTTCACTTCTTCAGATAAGAGTGGGATATATTTATTTAATCCATGGAATCACTTGGACAATTTGGGACCTGTCCAAGACCAAAAGCTATGTACATTCCTTCCTAGCTAATTTTTGTATTCTAAATTTAGAGCTTTTTTTTTGGCATGTAATGCTTGACTACAGATATGTATTCATGAATTTTGTATTAATGTGGGCTCAGATATAATTGTTGAGCACATAAATTGTTGAGCACATAGGAGGAGGCCACTCGAAAATCCTTATTTCTACCAATGCCACCACTCGTTGATTATCAGGTCAGTAAATAGCGGTTTTACTTCTCCCCTCCTGGGTGGCCTGTTGTCGATTGACAGTTGAACTGGTTGATTATAGAGAAAAAGAAAATATTCTAGATGAATTCCTCTTCCTCCCTTTGCTTTCTAATCAATTAGCACAATAATAAAGTTTCAGGCAACAATATGGGGATGCAAAATTAGCCCTATTACTTTAGAAACACCAGAGTAACAGTGGACATTACTGAATTCTTAGAAAATTGCTTAAAATCTCTCTTCCTACCTCTTGAGTAACTGGCATGTAGGGTAGAAGCCCAAGGAAAAGCCTGGTATCCCCAAAATGGCACAAGGTCCCCCAGAGCCACAGGATAGTTATAGCCCCGCTTGTCTTCAAAATAGAGCTGACGTGGAAAAATACTGATTGCTAAACTAGTACTTGCTCAATATCCTTTTTCATGGGATAATTAGTAAATCAGATTTTAACACATAGAGTAGATGCTGCATTTCCACTCCATCATGAGGTTTTGGATATTAGATGGTAAAGTTGCTATCCAAACTCACTTGACAATATATCAATTTCTTCTTTTATTTATATCATTCTATATGTACGCTATTCCTTCAAAGCTTATCTTTCAAAATCCATGTCACATTCATCTTGCACACCATATTTCTGATGACATTTTCATCTTAAATCACACTCTATATCCAATTCTATCATATTCCTACTAATATAAGGAAGATCAGCAAACTTCTAGAAGGGTAAAAAGACCATCTGGATTGACATTTCTCATCTTATGAGTTATTTTAAAGGGAGACTTTCAGAGAGGAAGCAACAGTGGCCCGTAAATCTCCCTGTACTCTTCCCATGATCTCTTGCGTTAGGTGCCAAGTACTAGGTTTTGCATAGTCTAGATATAAACACATGGAATCCATCTGTTTCTTCTATTTCAAAGTCATAACGTTTGCATTTACATTTATGCTAATATAGTAAACTCTTTAGAAATAATGTGATGAAAACAGATTGATCCTTGACTTAAAAATGTAAAGGGTGAAACTCTTGCTTGTTCAGAGAGAACGTATTACCTCAGTTACGTATGATTAATCCTGAAAAAAAAGTACTGGTAATACAAACTGTATATGGGTGCTTTGTCACCTCTCCTACACATACACATGCACCACCCCAGTAGCTATTGCAACAATATGAGGTCATGAAGGCCTGTCCAGAATGGAGGCCACATCAGAGGTGAGAAGGCAGCATAATTAAGAGATGTTGCAAAAGTCAAATTTATTTGCTTGTTATAGATTGGATGTGGGCAGTGAGAGAAAGTGAGGAACTGAGGAAAGCACCTAGGTTGTGAGCCTGGGGACATGGAGGATGGTAGTGTCCTCAACATTAATGGGAAGTTTGGAGCAGGATGAGGGTTTAAAGGGGAAAAGAATGAATTTAGGTTTTGGATATGTTGAATTTAAAATTTAAAAAATGTCCGAAAGGCAGTTGGGGATGTGAGACTGGAGGTCAGTAGAGAGATCAAGGCAGGATTAGTAGATTTGAGAATCATCAACATAGAGATAATAATTAAATCTATGGGAGTTGATAAGATTATTAAGTGAAATTGTATAGAGGGAGGAGAGGATCCAGGACAGAACTTTTAGGGACACCTACTGTTAGAGGGACACTTACATGTGACCTGGATGGGGTCCAGAAATGGAGACTGAGGAGTGGTCAGATATGTAGGAGGAGAACCAGGAGAGAGTGGTATCTAAAAATCCAGAGAAAAGAAAGTCTCAGGGAGAAAAGGATGATTAACAGTGCCAAAGGCTGTAGATAATTGAGGTGAATGAGAAAAGGCCACTAGATTTGGAAATTGAGAAATCTGGTAACTTTGGAGACAGCAGTTTCAGTATAATGTTATGAGGCCTGAAGCTGGATTGTAAGGGGTTAAGATAGTGAGAGGAGGGAAAGTGGAGGCACCTATTACAGACAGTGTTCTCAAGAAGTTCAGCCACAAGGACTAGAAGAGAATAGGATGTTAGCAGGGATAGAGGGGTTAGGTGAGGTTTTTTGAGGATTGGGGAAATATGGATATACTTGTAGGCAGTTGGAAAGAAGCTAGTAGACAATAAGAGATTAAAGATAAGTGATAGAGTGGGGATGCCACAGGGGGCGAGCTGTTGGAACAGATGGGATAGAAAGGGATCACTTGTTCAGGGAGAGGGGTTATCTTTGACATGGAGGAAGGTGACCTCTTTGTTTGTGACTCGGGTAAAGGATGAGATTATGGCAGAGGCATCCAGGTGATATGAAAGGAGGAAGAGGCAAGAAGAAGGAACTCACAGAAAATAGCATCAATATTATTCTGTAAAATATGAGGCAAAATTCTCAGCTGAGAGAGTTAGGACAGGGGGAACTATGGGAGTTTCAGGGGGGAAGAGTCACTGTGGAGAGTGGAATAGTGAATTGATAAGGGAGGTGTAGAAGGATTGTCTAGTAACAGTGGGGGGGAATTGGGGTTGTGTAACAAATTTGTAATTTATGTCAATCAGAGAAGTTGTACGATTTTCTCCACCTTCATTCAGCAGCATACGTGTAGAAACAAAGGTAGCAGATGATGAGAGTGATCCAAGGCTGAGGCTTAGTAGGGGGCAATATGATAAAGGGACCAGAGACTCAAGAAGAGGATAGTATTTAGCTGAATTGGTTCAGTAAAGGGGGTCAAATGGTGAAAAGAGGAACGGCAAGTATAGCGTTAATGGGCTAGGAGAGAACTGAGAACCTACTCTCAGTGTTAGTAACTTCTATTGTTGAGAATACCCCCACCAACGAAGATATATAGAGCAATGTAATATGGGGGAACTTTGATAGAGTAATTTAAAAGGAAACATTATTGTAATAATTACTATTATTATAACAACCAACATTTATAGTACTTTAAGATTTGCAAAGCACTTTATAAATGTTATTTCACTGTATCTTCACAAAACCCTGAGAAGTAGGTGCTACTATTATCCCCATTTATAGGCAAGGAAACTAAGGTAGACAGAGGTTAAGTGACTTATGAAGGGCCACATATCTAACAAATGTGTGGGGTTGTATTTTGATCTTAGATATTCCTAACTCCAAGGTTACTGCTCTGTCCACTATGCCACCTAGTTGCCTCTATTTTACACTTGATTTTCGCTAACAATATAATAATAATACTATTATAATAAAGTGGCATTTTTGGCTGTAAAATTATCACAGTGTAGCCATCCATTTTTCTGATAACTATGCATCTACAGGGGCAGCTAGGTGGTACAGAGGATAGATTTCTGGACCTGGTGTCAGGAAGACTCATCTTCCTGAGTTCAAATCCGGCCTCAGACACTTAATAGTTGTGTGACCCTGGGCAAGTCACTTAACCCTGTTTGTCTTAGCTACCTCATCTGTAAAGTGAGCTGGAGAAGGAAATGACAAACCATCCCAGTATCGCTGCCAAGAAAACCCAAAATGGGGTCACAAAGATTGGAACACAATTGAAAATGATAGAACAACATGTATCTACAACAATGATTTAAAATACAATTAAAAAAAACTCCAAATGTATCAATTTACTTATTTATACACATCTATTTACATACATGTCTATCGAGACAGATAAATTGATAGGTAGATAATAGTTGTATTGTGCCATGGATAGAACACTGGGCCTGGAGTAAGGAAGTCCAGAATTTAAACCCGGACTCAAACACTTACTAGATATGTGACTCAGAGCAATTCACTTAACTGCTGTCTACCTCAGTTTCCTTAATTGTAAGATGGTGGCAATAATAGCACCTACCTCACAGAACTGTTGTGGGGATCAAAAAGATAATATTTGTAAAG
>CM053622.1:181611267-181639034 GCA_028646595.1 Phalanger gymnotis
CTCCATCAACAATATGTTATTGTGCCTATCATTCTACAACCCCTTCAGTATTGACTATTGTCATTTTTCATCATTTTTGCCAGTTTTCAGGGTATGAGGTACAATCTTAGGATATTTTGATTTACATTTATTTCTTTTGTTATTAGTGATTTGGAGTATTCTTTCATGTGGTTGTGAATACTTTGCAAGTCTTCTTTTGAGAAGTCTTTACATGCTTTGGCTCTCCGAGAAATGATTATTAGTCATGCACACATACACACAAACACACACACACACAATCTATATGTAAAACACTTCTAGAAATTTGATACAAATACTTTTCCTCCATTTGACCACTTTAGTTCTTATCTTAGGTGCATAATTTTGCCTGTGCAAAAGTTTGTTGATAGAATTCTCCTATGGGATTTTTGCTTTGGTAGTTCCTTTATAACTAGATCCATTTCCTTTTCTGAGATCAGGTGAGTTAAGCTTTCTGTCTGGTCTTCTTACATTCTGGGCATTTTATGTTTTTGAAGATTTTCTCTCTTTTGTGTTCTCAGTTTTTTTTTAGTATATAACTGTGCACAAAATGTTCTGATTATGCTTTTTTATTTCTTTTTTTCCCCTGTGATTTCACTTTGCTCATTTGCTATTATTGACTTGATTTTCTGCTTTCTTCTTTTTTTTATCAGACCAACTAAGGGTGAATCAATTGTATTAGGGTTTTCAAAGAACCAGCTTTTAGTTTTATTTATCATGTCTTTATATTTTTTTGTTTCAGATTTATCTATTTCCCTTCTGATTTTTAATATCTTCTCTTTTGTACTTTTTAAAGGCTGATTTGTTTTCTAATTTTAAAAATGCACATTCAGTTCATTAAGCCTCTCCAACTCTTTTTTGTTAATACATGTTTGTAGGAATGTGACTTTCTCCTAAGCACTACTTTCACTTCATCCCAGAAATTTTGGTATGCTGTTTCATAATTATAATTTTCTTTTACATAATTATTAATTGTTTTTATAATTTATTCTTTGACTCATGCTTTATTTAGAATTTCATTGTTAAGTTTCTCTTTGGGTCTATATCAGGGGTGAGAACCTGCAGCCTCAAGACCACATGTAGCCTTCTAGATCCTTGTGTGCAGCCTTTTTACTGAGTCCAAGTTTTACAGAACAAATCCTTTTATTAAAGGGATTTGTCTTGTGAAGTTTGTATTAGTCAAATGTCCACAGTTGAGGACCTAGAGGGCCACATGTGGCCTTGAGGCTGCAGGTTCCCCACCCAGAAACTCTATCTTTTGTTTGGGGTCCCCGGACCAGTTACTATTCTTATTTTGTTATTGCTGTAAATGATGTATTAATTATTTCTGTCTTTACATTTATTATGGTATCTCTGTGTTCTAATACATGGTCATAGTCCCATTTAGAAGTTGCCAATAGACTTTTAATTATATTTTTTCCAGAAATGTGTTAGGTTCCATATTTTCCCTTTAACTTTATCTTTCTATTTGTTGTTCAAGTTTCAGTTGTGCCTGACTTTTTCTGACTACATTTGGGGTTTCTTGGCAAAAAATACTAGAGGTTTTTTGCCACTTCCTTCTTCAGCTCATTTTACAGATGAAGAAACTGAGGCAAACAAGGTTAAGTGATTTATCCAGGGTCATGCAGGTAGGAAGGGTCTTAGACCAGATTTGAACTCAAGAAAACGAATCTTTCTGACTCCTGGTTAGGCACTCTATCCACTGTGCTGCTTAGCTTCTCTATCTTTCTATTAGACTTATTTAAAACTGAGGATGTTGAAGACTCCTGTCACTGTTGTGTTACTAGCTATGTTTTCTTGTAGCTCAGATAATAATTCTTAAATGAATTTAGATGCTAAGGAATTTGGAGCATATAAATTTCATGCTGATATTGGTTTATTTTCTATGCTCCCTTTGAGTATAAGGTAGTTTTGTTATTTGTCCCTTTATAATTTTTGAAAGTTTGCTTTTCTTTTGTCAGATAGCTTGATTGTAACTTTTGCTTTCTGGATTCAATTGATGCTTAGTACATTTTTCCCATTCCCTCGGTTTAATTTTATGTATTTCTTTGTTTTTCAAATGTGTTTCTTGTAAATAACAGATTTTGGGGTTTTGTTTTCTTTTCCAATATGACACACTTTTTTGTTTTATTGGATTATTGAATCCATTCACATTTACAATTAAAGTTCAGTTTATATTTTCTTCCATCTGTCTCGAATACTTTTTTTAAAGTTATGATTTTCCCCGTTCTGCTGTAAATACAGTACAATACTACATTCCTTCAGTCATTTTACCTTAATCTTTTTTTAAGATGGCCTTTTTCCTGTTTGCTCTATTCTGTTAGCTTCTGATACCCTCTTCTCATTTGTTATTTCTTTCCCCTTGGGGTTTTGCTTGTTAGTTTCCTTTTCTGCTTTTATCTGGTTATAGAATTCTTCCTTCCTTTTTTTCCTCTCACTTATATGAGTAGATTCCCCCCTTCTCTCCTCCCTTTCAATTAGTCCTATTCATTTGTTTTTAAAATTTCATCTTTTTGTGTCCCTTTCCAGAATGATTTCTCTCACTCCTGTATTATCCTTACTCTCTCTCTATTCTAGACCATCAATATTTGGTTCATAACCTCCATAATTATCTAATCTCTTTCTATGCTCTTTATTCCTCATGTAATTGAAACTTCCAAGATATCCATCCATTCTAGATTTTTCCCTTTAGACAATTTCTGCCATTGCCATGTAGAGATTACCCTGCAGAGAGTCCCCTTTTCCCTTGTGCCTCACTTCAAGAACAATGGCAATTCTTCCCCACCTCCAATACATCCCTGATTATGCAGCTCACCACTGATCTATACATTCCCTGTTTACCTTTTTTCTCACTTTCTTCAAAATCTCTTTCCTGAATCCATGCCCTCTCACTTTCCCAGGTTGTCCTCTGTAATTTCATGTGTCCCTTTCTAAGGCAGGATGAGTGGACATTTTAACCACCAAATACCCCAGGCCCATCTCCCTTCACAGAACATCTTTCTTTCTCCCACTACCAAAGCAAGGTCACTTTCATTTCTCCCCTTGTAACATGCTGCATTTGTTAATAGTTCTGAAGGAAGGTCAGTGATAGTAGGGGCTCAGTGATGAGAATTTGGATAGAAACTAGTCCCAAATATTTTATAGAACTTGAATATAGCAATAGGACACTATATTTATTGCAGGCATTTGTGAAAGCTTCTCTTTGTTTCAGATCTTATGTAGAGAATTACACACAACATACCTCCTACCCTCTGGGAACTGTTAATCCACATGAGATATAACACTAGCTAGAATGAAAAGCAAGGAGAACACAGTAACAACAAAAATAAACCTTCCATAGCAAATGGAAACAAAGAACTGTTTAGCATGACAAAGTACAGGGCCAAAGGGGCCTACTTTGGCATGGCCTTTTTCAGTTTTAATTTAAAAGATGATCTCATTGTTCTGAGGGGCTAGTTTCCCACAATGTGTCTGGCGCTATTTCTGCCTGTTCCAAGTCCTAAGGGGTATAGCTTTGGCAAGCAGTGATTAGGAGAGAAAAGAATGGGCATAAACTGATATCCTCCCCAGATCCCAAGCTTGGTTATGGTGAAGAAAGTTACAAAACCATGCTTTGTTACTTTTAAGTCTTTCTAAGAAATTAGAAGAAAATATAATTGGAAGCAGAGCAAGAAAGGCTGCCATGTCGTCTCCTATAGCAATTGAAACACATATCTCTCCAACCTCCTCACTGTTTTATTGTGCCTGGTTTATTTCTTCCCTTGGTATCTGTGTATGACCTACTGGGATCACCTGGGACATTTTAACTCCAAGCAAAATGAAATAAAAATCACCCTACATCTCCCACAGGTTGTAGGCTGTAATGGTGAGAGCCTGAAGTTACATCGTGAAGTGATTTGAGCAACTTGAAATGTAGAATCTTTGACCTTTAATTCACTATGGCCTTTGAATGACAAGCTAAGTTGGTAGAACTCAAGGAGAGACTCCTCAGGTTTGAATTCTGATAAGTTTTAACAATTTGCCTAGTACACAAAATTAATTTCTTCTTATTTTCAAATGAGATATTTTTAAAATTTAATTTTTAATTTACAGAATAAAACAAACACTTCCATGACAGTACAATTAAAAATGTTTGCACATGAAACTGCAAATCTACTATGCACAATTTGCTATTCCTTTCAAATATACAACAAAATTATTGTGTAAATTTCTTTTTCTTCCTTCCGCCAGCCCCCGACTGTAGAGAGGGCTACCATTAGATACAAATATGTGTACACACATACACATATATAGAATAGAATAATTTTACATATTATTCTATACATGCTTCTATTTATCAGTTCTGTCTCTGGATGATGATAGCATCTTTCTTTATATGTCCTTCACAGTTAATCTGAGTATTTATAAGTCAAAATAACTTATTCACTCAAAGTTGTTCTTAAAACAATATTGCTGTAACTACATACAGTGTTCTTTTGGTTTTGCTCATTTTTCTCTTCATTCTTTTATGCAAGTTTTTCCATGTTTTTTCTAAAATCACTGAACTCATCATTTCTTATAGAGCAGCAGTATTCCATTGCATATATCACACCTTGTTCATCCCTTCCCCAACTGATGAGCATTCTTGCAATTTCCAGTTCTCTGCCACCACAGAGAAAGCTGCCATAAACATTTTAGAACATATAGGTTCTTTTCCTTTTTCCCCTAATTATCTTCAGAAATAGACCAAGTAGTGATATTGCTGGGTCAAAGGGTATGGGTAGTTTAACAACTCTTTGGGCCTAGTTCTAGATTCCTGTCCAAAGTGGTTGGATCAGTTCACAATTCCATCAGCAATGAATTAGTGTCCCAATTTTTCCACATCCTCTCCAACATTTATCATTTTCCCTTTTTATCATTTTAGCTAATTTGGTAGGTGCAAAATGATATCTTAAGGTTGTTTTAATTTTCATTCCTCTAACCAATAATTATTATTTATGTTCAATCATTTTTCAGTTGTGTCTGACTGTTACCCAATTTAGGGTTTTCTTGGGCAAAGATATTGGAGTTGTTTGCCATTTCCTTCTCCAGCTCATTTCACAGATGAGGAAACTGAGGCAAACAAGATTAAGTGAATTGCCCAGAGCCACACAGCTAATAAGTACTTGAGGACAGATTTGAACTCAGGAAGATGTCTTCCTGACCCTATATCCACTGTGCTAGCTAGCTGCCCCTTATTATTTACAAGATAAAGTTATAAATCTTTGAATATATAATTTTCATCTAATTCGCATGTACATATTAGTATAAATAATGTGTATTGGGGTATTCACGTGTTTAAATGAACCATTATCATGCATGATCTGGGAAGTGGTGAGTTCAATATGTCCAAATAGACGCACAATGCACACTTCAAGTAAGAGTCTTAGGAAATTTGCAGTAAATAAGTTCCTTTAAATTTTACTGCTTCATTGATATTTCAGTCATTTTAGAGCTAAATTTACCCATATTACGCACAAATCCTTTGTTAACTTGCTGGTAATGACTCTAAATTTCTGGTGCCAGAATTGATGTCAAGAACCTGAGCTACCAAAAGCTTTCAATGCCTTATAGCCAGTAACTATTGCAAGCTTTTTGTCCCCTCTTCCCCCACATACACACCTTGATTGTGTCTCATTAAAGGTCATACATTCAGGCTTTGAAGAGTTGAGAGCTATGACTTAAGAATGAGAGTAGGTGAAAACATTATCTTCAACCAGTATTGTTTATTTTACATGGATTGAATCATTTTGAGGAAAGTATTACATTATTTACTTATTCCTCTAAGGAGCTTAGAGTGTCTTATGTGGGATTTTCAAACAATGAATATTTTTGGAATGGCTCAACTTAGAAATAATTTGGTGAATAAGAAACTTTAGAGAAAGAAAAGAGCACGCTTCTGCTTAATTAGAGCCAGGTTATGAACCCAGGGCCTTATTTTACCTAAGGTGACTTAGAGTACAGGTGCTCTTGGAATCGTTGAGAATTCAGTTCAATAGCCACTTAATAACGACTCAATATGTGTCTTGTAGCTGGGACACACACACATACATGCATATACATATGTGTATATGTATATACACACATATTTATGTATGTCTTTATATGTATGTGCACATACACATATACCTATGCATGACATTTAATATATGTATACATACACACATATACTCATATACACATATTTATGTATAAATTATTGTTATTGTCTTTGACTTGATGGACCTTAAGATGTAGTACAGGTAGTGACAATAAGAAAGAAAGCAACAACTAGCATTTCTATAGCACTTTAAATTTTTAAAAGTACTTTATAAATTTGCCTCATTTTATCTTTGCAATGGTCCTGTGAGAAAAGTGCTATTATTATGTCTATTTTACATTTGAGGGAAGTAAGGCAGATAGCAATTAAGTGACATGTGCAGGTTCACATGATTGAGCATGTATTTAAGAAGAGATTTGAACTCAGGCCTTCCTGACTCCAGGTCAGCTGCTATAACCATTGTACCACTTAGTTGATGTATGATTCAAGATAGTTTCATAAGGACCAATTAGGGGTTAAGACGACATACTAAAGACATTTGTGTGGAGTCAAAGAAGGTTGCAACATTAGTCTTGAATGAGATTGTGGAGGGGATTAAATGTCAGGCTATCAAGGTTACATTTTATCTTATAGATGATAGAAAATTACTATTTTTCCTGAGAAGGAATGATGAAGTTAGACCTTGGTATTAGATTAATTTGCTGCTTTAAAAGGATCAACTTAACAGGAGAGAGACTGGAGAGGAAAACATGTTAGAAACTATTGCAATGATCTATTCATGGGTTTGGGTCTATTGCAGGGTTTGGATTAGAGGGTAGCACTGTGACTAGACAGGTTGCAGAAGAAATCTCAGAACTTGGTAATTAATTAGAAAAGAGTGAAAAAGTGCAAGGGAAAAGTCAAGGATGATGTTGAAATTTTAAGTCTCTGAATGACTGTGAAGAGAATGGTACCTCAACAGAAAAAAAAAATGCAGTTGGGATACAGGACAGAGTCTTTTCTTCATTTTTGTTGTTTATTTGCTTGCTTGCTTTAGGCAGGGGTTGGAGACAATGGTATAGTGGAAGGAGAGCAGTCTCTATGAATGGTATCGATTAAAATCCTTCCTTTCAAACCTGTGTCATCTTGGGCAAGTCACTTAACCTCCCCCAGCCTAAATTAAGTCATTTTTTAAATGATGGGGTGGCTCTTGATGGCTTCTTAGGCCATGATCATGAGTCTAGCTTAATATATCATGAATTTCAGATACTAGCAGGGAATAAGATAAGCCAAGGAAGGAGAGAAAGGACATCCCAGACATGGAATAATGTGGACCACTTTGGGTCATATTGTGTCTGAGGTGGCATCCAAGTAGACATTTCCAAAAGGTCATTAGAAATTTGGAAACAGACTCAAGTAGAGACATGAAAGCTGTTATAAATTTTGGAGATATATTCATAGAGATGATATTTGAAGCCTTGGGAATTCATAAGGTAGAAAAGAGTGAGAGTTTATTGAGAGAAGGCAACAACACCAGGACAGAAGTTTGGAGCGGCACCAATGTTTAAGAAATGAGAGAAAGATGAACCAGCAAAGGATACTAAGAAATAACAATCAGCTAGGCAACTGGGGAAGAATAAATTAATAAGAAGTATGGTCAAAAGTATACAAAAGCTCAATGATCTCGAAGGTGAGAAAAAGCGGTTTATGGCTTACTCATCAGGATGACATTGGTGAAAGCAGTTTTATCAAAGAGGTAAAGATGAAAGTTGGATTGCAGTGTATTTGGGAATGGGTCATGATGGAATGGAGGTAATAAGTAAAGACCCTATTCCTAAAAGTATGACAATGAAGGGGAAAAGAGAAGTAGAATGTTGGTTTAAGGAGTTGATAGGGTCAAAGGAAGGTTTTGTTTTTTTTAATTTTGGTATAGATTCAAGAGTCTCAGCATATTTGTAGGTAATGGATGAGAGAGAGAGAATAGTGAAGAGTAAAAAAAAATCTGGGACATAGCAAGGGATGCATTCAAAGACACAAATGAAGGGGTTAGCCTGCCTGGCAAGTTGGACATCTCAACTTCTGAAACTAAAAGGAAGAAAGAAAAGATAGGGGAGGATATAGGGACTTTTTAGATGTAGAAAGAGAGATTAGGAATCTCATAACAGATGACTTTAAGCTTCTCAGAATACTAAGATTTAAGGCCATGTGATGCCCATTATTTTTTTTCAGTTATTTTGTTTTGATCTTACCCTGATGCCCAAGGTAATCACCTTGTAATAATAATGTGCCTAGAAAATCCTTGTTCCAAGAGGGAGTAATCTTTTGTAAAAATGGATTGCCAGCCCTATTAGAAGTAAGATGGACATGTAAGTTTCATTGTGAGCTTGCAACCTTCCTGGAGAGCCTGTGATTCTCCTGTAACTCAAGGCAGAAGTTGAGTTCAAAAGTATTATTCCATGATAAAGTACCACATCCCGTTTCTGAGTGAACCTTTGTGTATAAAGTATAAATATGAAAGAACTTTTTGTTCTCATATTTTATTTCTAGGACTTTGGATTTTGCATGGAAGAGATGAAATAACAACAATAATGAATATAGATCATCATTAAGGAGAAAGAATAGTATATTGGAAAGGGCACAAGATTTGGAGTCAGAAGTCCTAGGCTTGAATACTATCTCTTCCACTTCTGCTTAGGTAGGTATAGCAGTAAGGCAAAATTCATGACCTCAGAGAGGACCATAGACATGCCTGAATGGTTTGGAATAGCGAAGTATAAGGAATTCTCTAGGTAGAAGGCAGAGGAGGTATAACATTTATTTAGACTCCAGAGGGTCAAATCCAAGGACCAATGCCCCCAATTTAATCCTGTAGCAATAATATTCCAAAACCGACAAGCCTACCTCACTGTAGTAACAAAGAAATTATAACAAAATGTTATAGCAAGGATCCAAGCCATACTTATAACTTCCCCTCACTGCTAGGGCCTTCCTATGAAAGATCACTCATGAATCCTAACTCTCAGCTCAGCACTCCCTCCTGCAGCTCTGCTGACTCTGAGTTGCTTGATCTCCACAATTCTCTCTTGTTCAGCACTCTCCACTCTGCATTCTATCTTGATGCTGGCCCTTTGCTTCTGAATCCTACCACTCTTCACTCGGATGCTCCCAGTTCTGCTGCTCCCAATTTGGGCTCTCTTTTTATTCAGTCCTAGCCATCATCTGATTGACTAGAACCCAGGGCACATACTGTTGGCTCTGGTCTTAGCAACTCCCCTTAGGGCCCTGAGGGCTTCATATCTCTTGCAAACTAGTTTGCTGACTAGCCTGAGGCCTTACATCTAGTTAGTGAAAGGGTGTGGGCTGTCTCTAATCAGGCCTCCCTTTGTTGGCCCCACCTGAAGCCTATTCAATAGGTGGGAAAGATCTTTCACCTACTGACTGGCTTTATAGTAAGCATGGAGAAGTTACTTACTCCTCTGGGACATAATTACCTCATTTGTATGTAAAGAGGGGCCCTGGCCAATGATTCCAGTCCTTATGCACATGTACAGTGTGCTCTGCTGATATAATCTCAAGCAGACTTCAGAACATTTTCAGGTATCATTTCCAGTCTACTTACAATGTAAATAAAAGTCTTGTGATTCAAGGCTGAAGGGGAACTGAGAATGCTCCAAAGGCACCAAACAATTAATTCAGATATTCCCTCCAAGTTGTTTATATTTGACAGAGATCCTGGATGGGAAGAGAGAGTTTAGGCCCCTGAACATCAACATGTGAGTGTGAAAATGGTATTTAGTCTTTTGAATCTTTTTTTTTCTCCTCTTAGGTGAAGTATTAGACTGGTCTGTGACCTTCAAATGTTAAAGAGAATAAGCTGCTAAAGATCTAGGATCTGGAATGTATACTAAATTTTGGAGATAGCATAGCCCAGTGAGGATTGGGATCCCAATAGACTGCTTCACCCAGAAAAGAAGTGGATTGAAGACAGACAAGGAAGAATGTCAGTGACTCATTCACTGGCTATCCATAAGTGAAATTGGTGGGGTGAATGCATTGTACAAACTACTTTAAATTGACATTATCTTCTCCAGGCACTGAAGTTATATAGAGCAGAATGTGCCTCTAGGTGTTTGTAGAAAAATGCCTGTATTTTAGTTCTTGCTATATATTGGCAAATATCCTTTTATTAAAGCCAGTTGATGTTAATTGGTTAAGTGATAAAGCAGCATTGATCACTGGTGGTTAATATAGTGGGTGGAGAACACACCAAAATTGTATCCCTACAACCCTGTCATAGAGGCCTAAATCATTAGTGAGAATTTACCTTGGAATAATGATCCCCAGAACTCATAAAAGCTCCAAATAAAATGAAGAAATTGAACTCAATGCCCTTGAAAGTCTGTTCCAGTTCTAAGCCTGCTGTAAGGTCCCATGATCATAGGATTACATTCATATGGGGCTTTACTGGCCCAATTTCAACTTGGAATGAGGTCATTATTGGAGCATTCCTATGATTTGTGCAGCCTGGTTCTGGTGAACCTCTTTTGTCAATAGCTTGGATGAAGACCCAGAGGTCATGCTTATCGTACCTGAAGAAGACATAAAGATGATCAAGATAGCTACCATGTTTGAGGACAGAGAAGCATCAAGATACTATTAGGAGATACCCTGTTTTCCAGAACTAAGGCCCAGCAAGCAAGCTGTGTCCTAAACTTGGCACAACAACAATCTTTTGCACTCACCTTCTGGGTGATCTTACCCTCTGGCAAAATCACGTGATAATTGTATTGCTTTGACCAACAGAAGGTGTTTTCTGAGCTTGGACGAGCACTGGACAAGTTCTGATCATGAAGCCCTGCTTCCTGTCACATTGCTGCTGTCACCCTCATTGTCAGGGCTACAGCTCACTGCATAGTCACTAGTGTAGCTACTGGGACCTGCCTACCCTAAAGTAGGTCCTCCCACTAGGGGTGGAGCCCTAGCACATGTGTCTATTTTGCCTCTTTGCTTGCAAGCTGTTTCCCTCACTTTGAAATTGAACTTTTGTTTGATTCCTGACTTTCCTGTCTCTAGCCTGCTCTGTTCCACTCTGGCCACCCACAATCTAGAGGTCAGTTCAGTCTGGTTGACAGTAAACAAAAACTATTGGTGTTGAAGAAATGAGTTTTTGCAGTAATAAGGAACATAGGGTCATTGAAAAAACTGCAAAGTTTTCCAAACAGGATCCAGCCTGATTGTTACTATTCTACTCTTTGTTGTTCAGTCATGTCTAACTCTATGTGACCCCATTTGGGGTTTTCTTGGCAAAGACACTAGAGTGGTTTGCCATTTCCTTCTCCAACTCATTTTACAGATGAGGAAATGGAGGCAGAGAGGATTAAATGACTTGCCCAGGGTCACACAGCTAGTAAGCGTCTGAGCCCAGATTTGAACTCAGAAAGATGAGTCTTCCTGACTCTAGGCCCAGAACTCTATCCACTGTGCCACTTTCTTTGTGTACATAACTAAATTAATTTATCAGCTTTAACCGAACATTCCATTTGGCTTAGCAGCTTCAAAAATCAAGGGCATTTATTTACCAAAATGTGCAGTTTGCCAAGATTTGAGTTCCCTAGCAATGTCTATATCTGAAATATTGTAAAGGAATGGTTTGTTCTAGACAGAAAGTTAGTGCAGAATCCCAGTTGCAGTCAAATAGGTTATTACTATACAGTTGGCACCTAATGCAATTCTTAAAGCCTGTTGCTGAGAGACTAAAGAGAGGGAAAAGGCAACATACAGGAAAATCAATATTCTTTTGCAACATGGACAATCAGAAACACAATATTGAATTGGAGAGTGATAAAACATTTCATGAGCTTTTTATGTACGTGCCATTTGAAGAAGAAAATATAAAGCAAATGCTTTAAAGGAAGATTGAAATAGGAAGGAGGCAATTACAATTTTAATCACAGTATTCTGATGACCTTTTATAGAAGTAACCCCAACAGTGATATGCGTAAAACAGTAACAGTGACTTTTCAAGGATGTTCAAAAGAAAGCAGGTTCAAATACTATGCCATGGCATTATATTCAATAGAGAACAGAATAAATAGTATAGCAGGTTTTTACCATAACAAATTAATGCAGCTTTTACATCCTCATTTTTAATAAGAAATCATCTACAAGTGTTAAAATTTAAAAACAAAATCTTGGCAATTTGGATGAACTATGTCAAAGATGAGTCAGGATTAATTTCTAATGTCTGAATTAGAGAATGCTTATTGATTCAAATATAACAAGGGTGATGGAGTTAAATATGCCTCCTGGCCTCTTCCAGTGACTCACATGCTCTAGCCCCTGGTTAATGTTATAGACATTAAGTGCTCGCTGTGCCCATTGTGATCAATGGATTTTTATAGCCCACAGAATGTGGAGTTCCTCTTGTCTTTATCACTAATTCTCTTGGCAAAATCCCCAGTCATCGGGATAGATGCAGATCAATCATGAACTTTAGGTTCTGCATATGTTATTCCTCAAGGAGTCAAAGCTAGCAAGATCACCTCAATGTGAGGTGTTCCCTGATAGTCCTCATTATATCTGCTCTGTTTGCTAGCTGAGGCCATTCATAACCCAGTGACCCCTGCTGCCCTGTACCCAGTTCATGTATATATGTGTGTAATATGATATTGATGATTAATCCCCTCAGTTTGGGCCAGGATAATGTAAGTTCCTTGAGAATATCCTTTCATGTTTGTATTTGAATCCTCAGCATCCAGCATAATAATTTCTTGTACATAATAGGCTTAATTATTATTTGTGGAATTGAATCAATCAGTAGAAAGAATTTATATTTTTAAGTCTTTTGTATATACTGAAATGGCCATAGTTTTTTTTTTGATGAAAATTTTATCGAAGTTTTGTTTTAGCATTATGCCACTCTATAAGCCTTCAACCAAAAGTGGATGCAACATTATACATCTGTAGCACACTGCCCTGTTTTGAAAAAAAAATTAATAGAAATCTGTTTATGCTCCCTCCTACTTCCTACTCCTTTAATAGAAGAAAAAAGAAAAAAAAACAATTCCTTGTAATACATAGTCAAGCAAAACAGATTACCTTATTGACAACATACAAAAACATATATCATGTACCCATTTTACGTATCTTGGTATGTTCTGTGAGGTGCTGATTATGCTTCATTTCTACCAGATTACCTTCCATTTTTTCTCAAAAGGTTTTGTGAAAAGTCAATTCTTGCTGGCATCTTTGGGTTTATCAAATACTAGGCTATTGTGCTCATTTGCTTCTGCATGTTGTATATTTAATCCATTCAACTGGCCAACCATTCTATTTTTTGCCCAGTAACAAATTGTTATGATGACTACAGCATTCTAGTGTAGTTTGAGAGATGTGTAGTACTGTCATTTTTTAAAATATTGGTTCAGCTTACCCATGAGCAATTAATATTTTCCATGGTATTTGTAACTGTCTTTATTTTGTGAAGAGTGTTTTGTAAATGCTTGCTATGGCAGGTAGAGTCCCAAGTATTTTATACTATCTGCAGATATTTTAAATGGGATTTTTCTTTCTATTTCTATCTGCTGGGTTTTGTTGTTAAGTACAGAATTGTTGATGATTTGTGTGGGTTTATTTTATAAGCAGTAACTTCACTAAAGTTGTTAATTGTTTCAAGCGCATTTTTAGTTGACTCTTTTGGTTTCTCTGAGTAAACCATCATATCATCCTGAAAAAGTGATAGCTTTATTTCCTCATTGCCTATGGCTATTCCTTCCATTTCTTTTCCTTGTTTTATTACAATAGCTAACATCCTTTCTTCACTCTGGATCTTATTGAGAAGGTTTCTAGTTTATCCCGTTATACATAATGCTTGCTCTTGGTTCTAGATAGATTTTACTTATTTTAAGGAAAACTCGTTTCATTCCTCTATTATGTAGTGCCTTTTAACAGGAATGCACATTATATTTTGTCAAAAGAATATTCCTTATCAATTGAAATAATTGTGATTTTTTATTATAGTTTTCTTCCTATTGAACAAGTCTTACATTCCTGATATAAATTCAGCCTGGCCATAGCATATGATGGTTGTGATTTACTACTGTTATTCTTTTGCTAGTATTCTACTTTAAATTTTTTTGTGCATTAGTATTCATCAGTAAAGTTGCTCTTTAGTTTTCTTTCTCTGTTTTGGCTCTCCTTTGATTAGGTATGAAAATCATATTTCTGTCATAGGAGGAATTTGGGAGATCTTTTATCTAATTATTCAAATAGTTGATGTAGTTTTAGAATTAATTGTTCTTTAACTGTTTGACAGAATTCATTGTAAATCCATCTAGCCCCAGGATTGTTTTTTTCATAGGGTGTTCATTTATAGCCAGTTCAATTTCTTTTTCTAAAAAAGAGATTTTAAGTATTTTATTTCCTATTCTGTTAGTCCTGGCAATTTATATTTTTGTAAATATTCAGTCATTTAATTTAGTTTGTCAGTTTTGTTGGCATTTGGTTGGGCAGAATAGTTCATAATAATTGTTCTTAATTACATCCTCATTGATTTCGAATTCACCCTTTTAATTTTTGACACTGGTAATTTGGTTTTATATTTTCTTTAAGAATCATATTAACAAATAGTTTAACTATTTTATTGTTTTTTTTCTTTAAAAACGTAGCTCCTAGATCAACTTCCAGGAGCCAAGACGATGGAGTAAGCAGTAAACCACTGCAACTCTCCCACACTTATGTCCAAACAGCCCTAAAATAGAGCTTCAATACAAATCCTGGAACAGCAGAAACAGCAAAAAGATGGAGTAAAACGATCTTTTAGCCCAAGAAATTTGAAGGATCAGCCAAAAAGGCTCACATGAAGAGTCAAGAAAGACCTATTCCAGTAGAGAGGAAGATGGGAGGCTGGGTGATGGCACTTCCCACACCCCTCTGCTCCAGGCAGTTTCAGGCTGTGCTGTACATAAAGTGATTGGAGC
Source organism: Phalanger gymnotis (assembly GCA_028646595.1). Taxonomy (NCBI): domain Eukaryota; kingdom Metazoa; phylum Chordata; class Mammalia; order Diprotodontia; family Phalangeridae; genus Phalanger; species Phalanger gymnotis. Next base: position 181,626,301 of record CM053622.1, read on the forward strand.
AGTGAAAATAACAAGCCAGTTGGTGCTAGAAACTGGGACTATGAGAACAACACTGTTGGTAGGTGGCCTTCATTGGCAATCAAAGATCCACTCAGCTACTGTCCAGCAAAAGGACACCTTAATGTTTCTTTAAAAGATTTTTTGCAGCCCATCAGGTGGCAATCTTATAGAGTCCTAGTGCTTCTGTGTCTCCATATGATTGGGGTAATATGTCCCCTCAATTTTAATTAAAAAAATAATCTATGTTCTATTTTGACATATTCTTAAGATAAGCAATTTACAACCATGTACATTTAAATAAAGCTTTATAGTTAATAAAGTGCTTTCAAGTACAAGATCTAATTAAATCTTTGCCACAATCCTATGAAGTAGATAAAACAGGTACAACAGTATTGTATTTGGATTTGGAATTAGTGCAATGACTGGGCTCAAAGAATAGTTATTAATGGGTTGCTGTCAATCAGCTTGAATAAAGGTCTCTAGTGAGGCATTCTTGGGACCTGGCTATGATCCCACTTTTTTTTTGACATTTTTATCAATGACTTGAATGAAACTACAAATGGCATGCCTATCAAATGTTTTATATGACATTCACTTAGACTGTTGGAAGACAAAAATATGTCTCATAGGCTAAAATAATGATAGCTAGGATGTACATAGTACTTAAAAATTTGCCACTCAATTTACATATATTATCTCATGTGCTTTTCACAATGACCCTGTGAGGAAGATTGCTACCACTTTACAGATCCAGAAACTGAGGCTGAAAGAGTTTAAGTTACTTACCTAAGGTCTTATAGGTAGGAAACATCTGTGGCAGGATTTGAGTTCAGGTCTTCCTGATTCCAAATCCAGTGCTCTACTCCCTTTGCTACCTAGCTACATCAGTGAGGGGTCAAATCTATTAATGTTAAATTTAATGGAGATAAATGTAAAGTTTTATACTGAGATTCAAAAACATCTCTTTCCTAAATGCAAGATGGAGCAGGTATGACTAGACAATAGAACCAGGTAAATCATCTGGCACCTAACACCATGATCATTAAATGAATGTTTACTTTGGTGAGGGCATGCATTGCATGGGATATAATGATGTCTACTAATTTTCATGGAATTTGGAGTAAAAAAGAAAGTCTTCCTTTGATTACAAAGCAATGGAAAGGAGACAGTCATTCTTCTCTAGAGTTATGATACGAATACATAAATGAAAGGGAAGACAATCTCGTTGATGCAGCAAAGAGGCTTTAATATAATTTATGCTACATATTTTACAGAATCATACTCTGAGTTAGAATAGTCTCAAAGGTCCATCTAGTCCAACTGGCCCTTGAACAAAAGTCCTGCAACATTACTGCTCCTGAAAAAAACTGCCACTCAGTCTTTGCTTAAAGAGCTTAAGGTAGGGAGTAATCACTGTTTCCTGAGAGGGCCCATTCTAATTTTCTATAGGTCTAATTGTCATGAAGTTTTTCCTTATGTTATTCCTTAACCTGCCTGTCTTCAGCTTCTCTCCTTTGTTTCTATTTATGTCTTCTTGAGTCAAGCAGGAAGAAAATCTAATCCTTCTTCATCTCAGCATTCTTTTATGTACTCATATCCAGAGACCTGACTTCCCTCAGACAACACTTCATTTTTAGCTATTATTTACAACCCTGGTTATGTATTTTTTGTCATTCTACAACTCTTCCTTTCTTTATTCTTTAACACTTAACCTTGTCCTGGAAAAAGCTGGATTACTTCTTGCTCCTCATTGCCCCTTCAGATTTGCACCCATAGCACAGCAACTTCTTCTCCTTTGATGTTCACTTCATGCAACTTTATTACTCAATAAGGATCCTAGCAGCAGTTATCTATTATGCTCCACTCCAAAAATATTCTCATCGTTGCTTCCTCAAGGTTTTTCTCAGTACCTGGTTCCCGGTCTTTCTTTCTATTTCAACTTTGGTTTTGGTATATGGGAACTAATACATATTGATGTGCCCTCAAACACATCAACCTCTCATTTCTTTAGTCTCAATTACACACAGTTATACACAATTCAAGGAGGTTTACATCGTGTGCTTTATTCCATTAAATATAGTACCTGGCTGATTGTTTTAACAATCTTGCTAGCGGCTACCGTGGCAGTGTAAAACCAACAACAAAAAGCACACAAAACGCTGCAAGCCCAGGTTCTTTTGATCTGCTTTACTAAGGAAAGCAGCATTAAGGGGTTAACAATCTTACTTTAGTCCAGCATATAAATGCCATTCACTTAGTTCAGGGGAAAAAGCCAGCACCCTGAACTTCAGAGCAAATACAAACAAATTACAAACATTAACAGACAGACCTTGTCTGATTCAAATCTCAATGCATAGTTACCAGAGTTTAACAAAGTCCAAACATCTGGGTTTACAAGCTGGAGGGCTCTTAACTACAGCTGCCCAGAGTCTCCACATCAGCATACCACCAATAGTGAGAGCCCTAAACAAATAGCTCTGTCTTCTCTTTTTATGCACTCTTATGCCATCATCCAAATAAGTGACCAGAACTTAAGCTCTTCCTATTTTCTCTGGTGTTAGCAGCTCCCCTTAGGACCCTGGAGGCCTCAGGCCCACAGAGGTTTAGCACCTAGTAGCTAGGGGTTTGGGGCCTACTTGGGAGTAAAGATATAATCAGGCTCCCTTCATTGGCCCTGCCTGGAACCCCACCTTAGTTGCCAATGCACTGATCTAATCATTTCTCATAAATATCTGTGGATGATCTTGTCCTGTGCATTTCCATGAGTCCTATTTTACATAGTAGGTCCATGGCTGATCAGGCAGATTTCATGAAGGAAGAAAGGAGGGAAACATGCATCTATTAAGCACTTATTATGTGCTAGGCATTGTGCTAAGATCTTCACAAATATAATATCATTTGATCTTTATAACAATACTGGGAGGTGTTGTTTATCCTTCATCTTCAAAGACGACCAATGACATCATGAAGATAATGTCTTGATTTGAGCATGAAGTAGATTTAAGTGAGTCAGATGTGCAAAGTTGTCAGCTTCGTGCTCTCTTTCTTGGAGGTAGGTACTATTATTATCCTCATTTCATAGTTGAGGAAGAAAAGACAGAGGTTGAGTGACTTGCCCAGGGTCACATAAAGATAAGCTAGATGTAGTCAAAAAGGAGATGGAAAATTCAAACATTGATATCTTATGCATCAGTGAACTTAAATGGATGGAAATGAATGAATTTAATTCAGGTCATCATTACATATACCACTGTGGGCAAGAAATCGCTTGGAAGAAATGGAGTAGCCCTTATAGTCAACAAAAGGGTGAAAAAAGCAACACTAGGGAATAATCTCAAAAATGAAAAAATGATATCTGTTTGAATCCAAGGCAAACCATTCAGTATCGCAGTCATACAAGTCTATGCTCCAACCACTGATGTCAAAGAGGCCAAAGTTGATCAGTTTTATGAGAATCTACAACATCTTCTAGAAATAATACCAAAAAAGATGTCATTTATCATAGGGGATTGGAATGCTAAAGTCAGAAATCAAAGATACAAATGGAATAATAGACAAGTTTAGTCTTGGAGTACAAAATGAAACAAGACAGAGACAAATATACTTCTGTCAAGATAACTTGCTGGTCATAGCCAATACTCTTTTTCAACAAATCAAAAAGTGGCTCTACACATGGATATCACCCGATGATCAATATTGATATGAGATTGATTACATACTTTGCAACCAAAGGTTGGGAGACTCTGTATGGTCAATTAAAACAAGACCTGGAGGCAATCGTGGCTCAGATCAGGAACATCTTAATGCAATATTCAGGCTTAAATTCAAGAAAGTAGGGAAAACCATCAAACCATAGAGGTATGATCTAAATAATAGCCCTTATGAACATGAAGTGGAAGTGACAAATAGATATAAGGGATTAGATCTGGTAAAGCGTCTGAAGAACTATGAACAGAGATTTGTAATATTGTGTAGGAGGCAGCAATTAAAAACCATCCAAAAGAAAAAGAATAAGAAAGCAAAATAGCTGTCCAATGAAGCTTTACAAATGGCTTAGGAAAGAAGGAAAGCAAAAGGGGAAAATAGAAAAGGAAAGATATATCCAACTGAGTGAGAAATTCCAGAGAACAGCAAAGAGAGATAAGAAGGTCTTCATAAATGAGTGATATAAAGAAATAGAAGAAAATAATAAAATGGGAAAGACAAGAAACCTCTTCAAGAACATTAGACAAATTGTGGGAAAGGGAGGGAGAGAATTTAGAACTCAAAATATTTAAAATTGAGAAAGAACTATGAAGTATGAATGCAAATCGAGGCACACTTCATTTTCGCCTTTTTTCCCCTCCACTTTTTTTTTCTTCTCTCTTTTGTATTTGCTGTTGGGTTCTGTTTTTTTTTTTTGATTCTTTTTCATCTTTCTCATGTGTCATGAGAAAATGTATAAATTAATTCAATGCCTAGTTATACCTGGAAGTTACATGGGACTCCATGCCTTCTTGGGGAGGGAGGCGTGGAGGGAGGGAAGAAAATCTGGAACCCAAAATTTTGTAGAACTGTTTGTTGCAATCTAAAAATTAAAAAAAAAAAGATACGATCTTCATATAACCATAAAAAATATTTAAAATTAATATTAAAATTGTTTTTACATGTAATTAGGGAAAATAAAATGCTAAATAAATAATTAGAAAAGGAAAGTTAGACATATAAAGGGAATGTTTCATGGAAAAATGAGTATGATAAGAGACAAGAATGGTAGGGACATAATAGAAATAGAAAAGAAGAGCCGGCAAGAATATACTATGTTTCTATGTAAGATAGATCTTAACATCACTGATAACTATGATGGTGTGGTTATTGATCTAGAGCCAGACATTCTGGAGAATGAAGTCAAGTGAGCCTTAGAAATCATTGCTAACAATAAGGCTTATGGAAATGATGGAATTTCATCTGAACTGTTTAAAATCCTAAAAGATGATGCTATTAAAATGCCACATTCAATATACCAGCAAATTTGGAAAACTTGACAGTGGTCACTGGATTAGAAAACATCAGTTTGTCCCCATCCAAAAGAAGGCAATGACAAAGAATGTTCAAATTACCAAAAAGCTGCATTCATTTCACACACCAGAAATGTTATGCTTAAGGTTTTGCAAGCTAGGCTTCAGCAATATGTGAACCTAGAATTATCAGAAGTGCAAGCTGGTTTTTGAAGAGGTGGAGGAACTAAAGACTAAATTAACAACATTCCCTGGATTATGGAGAAAGCAAGGGAGCTATGGAAAAAAAGTCTATTTTTGCTTCATTGACTACACTAAAGTCATTGTGTGGATTACAACTAAATGTGGCAAGTCCTCAAAGAGATGGGAGTACCAGATCATCTTACTTATCTCCTAAGGAACCAAGAAGCAACAGTTGGAACTGAACATGGAATAATTGATTGGTTTAAGATTGGAGAAGGAGTACAACAAGGCTATATATTATCACCTTATTTAATCCATATGCAGAATGCATCATGCAAAATGCCAGGCTGGGTAAATCAAAAGCTAGAATTAAGGCTAAAAGCACTATCAGATACGCAGATGATACCACTTATGGCAGACAGTGAAGAAGATTTAAGAAGTGTGTAAGATTTAAGGAGAGTGTAAAAGCTGGCTTGAAGATCAACATTAAAAAAACAAACAAAAAACTAAGATCATGGTAACTTGTCCTATCACTTCCTGGCAAACAGAAGAAGAAATGGAAACAGTATCAGATTTTATATTCTTGGACTCAAAGATCCCTGCAGATGGTGACTACAGCCTTGAAACAAAAACAAAACAAACAAACAACAACAACAACAAATAAATTGCTCCTTGGAAGGAAAGCTATGGCAAATCTGAACAGCATACTGGAGAGCAGAATCACCACTTTGCAGACAAAGGTCCATGTAGTCAAAGCTATGGCTTTTCCATAGTAATGTACGTCTATGAGAGACTGTAAGGAAAGGTCCACAGAATTGCAACTTTTGAATTGTAATGCTACTGAAGACTGTTGAGAGTCCCTTGGATAGCAAGGAGATCAAATCAGTCAATGCTTAAAGAAATTAACTCAGACTCTTCTTTAGAAGCACAAATACTGAAGCTGAAGCTGAAACACATTGGTCACATAATGAGAAGACAGGACTCATTGGAAAAGAACTTGATGCTGGGAAAGATTGAAGGCAAAAGGATAAAGGGATGGCAGAGGATAGTGTCGTGGAAGCAATGAATTTGGACTTGGACAGGCTTCAAGAAATGGTGGAGGATAGAAGATTTTGGAGTGCATCCATGGGGTCACAAAGAATTGGACGTGACTGAACAACTGAACAATAATTTGCCAGGGTCACACAGCTAATGTCTGAGGCAGGATTTGTATTCTGGGGTTCCTGACTTCAGTTCTAGTGCCCTATCCACTATGTAAAGGCCCAGAGTTCATAGTAATTCTTTGGAAGTGTAGGTATGAATAAGTAAAATGGCACTAGATTTCCATCCCAGTCTATGTCAAGTAGTGTAAAAAATGAAGATCACCTGAGGATTTTAGGCTATACTGTTATTTTATTACTTATTATTTAGCAGGTATTTCTGACTTTTTTTCTTTTTTTCTACCAGAGCTTTATTTTTTATTTAGTACATAGAAGTGATGGATTTGATCTAAGTGAAAAAATATTCATTTATCCTAGATTCAGTCTATGATAGATTTATTCTAGATTTCTTATATTTACTTTGGTAGCTACAAAGTTCAGTTGGCTTGTGGTTTTTCTTTTTAACACTAATACTTTAAAATAAATACTTACTAATTGTCCTTTTTTTCAAAATCACTTTTTATTCCTTACATTTGCAATCAAAATTTATTTTTTTAAAAATTTCTATTTCTCATGGGTTTCTGAAGCTTTTAGCTTTCTACCTCAGAAATTTAAGGGGAAATATTTATCTTTCTAGAATTACTCTGTTTTGATAAAATGAGAAACAATTTAAACTTATATTTATGGAAACCACTTTTTTATTGTAGGGTCTTCTTTGCTTTAAATGAAATAATGTATTCCCAAGAATCTATACTTGAAAAAAGATGTGAAACAATTGCATATACCTGAACTTAGGCAACTTCACTGTAGACATGGGCTATACATATCTTTTCTCCTCTCTAGGTTGTTGCTTACCTGCAGTCAAATAATGTGTCTGTGGGCAAAATCCTAGGGATACATAATGAAAGAGTCTTTTTCCTCAAGTATCTTACATTCCAGTAGGTGGATACTCCGATATAAATAACTACAAATCTATACAAAGTGATTTCGAGATAGTGAATGATAGTAACTAGTAAGATCAAAAAAGCCTTTTTTAGGTTATGGCACCTGAGCCATTCTTAGATGTAAGCTAGGGAAACCATGATAATATTAAGCAGAGTTTAGGAAGGAGGAAATTCCACATTCAGAAGATTATTAGTGCAAAGACATGGTTTCAGGAGAGGAAATGGGAACTGCTAGTAAGTCAGGGTAACTGTTATTCATCTTTATATCCCTTTAAAAGGGTAGAAGAGAGTGTTGCATGTGGTGGAAGCTCAAATGTCAGAACAATGGAAGAGATAGTGATTTATTAAACTGAATATAGAGCAATGAAACAATCTCACTTGCTTCTAAAGACATAGAAAAAATGGCTTTGAATGCTATATGAATAGGAATAAGACAAAAAGGAAGACTTTTGATGAAAATGAGTTCATCCCTTGGAGATGACTATAATTCTGATGCTGGCCTTGTTTTAATAATCACATTACTGTCCATTAAGCTAAAAAGCAATGCTCATATCAGCAAAGCAGTGTCTTCTTTTAAGCCATTATGTTACTAACAATACTTCTATCAGCAACTTCTTAAATACATCCGTAACTACTTTCCTTTGCAATTGTCTCTCATTTTTAGAGACTTAACCTTAGAGTTAACATCTAACCTTCTTTGAGTCTTCTAACTAATTACTGCTACTTACTTTATTACAGCTGTTGAGTTAGTTTCCATTTTTAAAAAGTTGCAGTATTTTAAGTTGAAGTGGTGTAGTAGATTTTTTTTTAATTAAATAGGCATTTCCCTGTTTTAATTAAGTTGAAAATGAAAGAAGGGAAGAATGGATCATACATATTTTTATCAAAATCTGAGTCCTACCCAGTTGTTTAATGCAACGAGGCATCTTACAAAGTACACTGAATAAATTCCATTATTGATATAAATTTTTCCATGTATGTAGAACATTTGAATATAATAATTTTTTTTTTAAAACACACATAGTCTCTGCACGCTTAGGATACCACTGAAAATTAAAGCAAAATCCAACTTTGTTATCCTGCTTAAGATTAACAATTCTTTTTTATTAACTGTGTTTTAAAAATTGTCCAATTTTCTACTAAATATAAGAATACTAAAAAAAGATAAAGACATTTCCAGTCTGATAACAAAATCTCTTTTTACCTGCTAATCCTATAAAACTTTTATATGAAATTTGAAAAGGTTATTAAAGGGGGATACTGATGTCTATGATCAAAATATTGCTTTTTTCTCCTTTAAAATGAGTCTATTGATTTTACCAAACTATATGCTTTCCTTGGTTATATTTTGCTATCGTACAGGGGAATGCACTCAATAAAATAAGGGAAGGTCATTTCTTGCCCCATAATAATTTTTTGGGGCCATATACTGCAAAATAGAAAATAGGAAACAGGTAAATGGGGTTTTTTACAGTACTATTGAAGTTGAAAAAGAACCAATGTAAATAAGAATTTTAAAAAAAATTGCTTTAATGGTTTTACATGATAATATGTCTCTAGATTTTGAGTTTTTTAAAATTAGAATTCTTTATGCAAAGATGGCAGATTAGAAGCAGAAATCTAGTAAACTCACCAAAAACTTCTTTCCAAACAGCTTTAAAATCATGCCTCAAATTAAATTTTGGAGCAGCAGAGCCAACAAAAGGTCTAGGTGAGGCATTTTTCCAGCCTAAGACAACTTAAGAGGTCATCAAGAGAAGTCTATGATAGCAGGATGGGCCTCAGGGGATATGGCAGCAGGAGATTTGGGAGCTCTCTGGTCAGATGGTTAGGGAGTTAGGCAACTAGTCAAAAAGAGATTAGAAGAAACCATTTTCAAGCATTGGGTACCACACCCAGTACTAATTGGAAACACAATCAATAGTGATTGTGGGTCTCATTTCTGGGGTAGAGAGGAACACTTGTGGTCAGTCACAAGGGAGCAGAGGCCCTGATCACAATGCCAAGGCAGAGAGGAGCACTAGTGCTTGTGGTTAAAGAAGAGCAGAAGACAAGGCCACAATTCCAGGACTCAGAGGAGCACTAGCTCTTGTGAGTTCAGGGGTTTAGGGGATCAAGTTGGGAAAAGATCATAGCTAAGACCAGAAGAGCAGTAACCCCACCCCTCCCTCAATCACACCAGCTTGGAAGTACCAAAAATTTACAGATACCACCAGAACTAGCTTTGAATACAACAACACCAGAAAGCCCTAAAGTTTGAGACAATGCCTTCCTACCCTTAGGTGAGTAGACCTCAACTTTAACATGAAGTTCAAAGTCAAGGAAGAGACTAGAAAAATGACCAAACAACAAACCTACTATAGTGACAGGGAAGACCAAAACATAAACTGGGAAGACAACAATGTGAAAACAGCTCCATATAGCCTCAAAGAAAAATTCTAATTGGACACAAAATAATCAGGAATTCCTGGAAGAGTTAAGGAAAGAGATAAACCTTGTTAGATAAAAAAGAGAAATGAAGAGAGATAATTAGAAATATATTTATGAAATAAAAATTTAACAGTTTGGTAAAATAGGCTGAAAAATACTGAAGAAAATAAAATCTTAAAAAAAAAAAAAAGAATTGGCCAAATGGGAAGGGAGGTACAAAAATTAACCAAAGAAAAAGGAAAGGGATTTATGGGTAGAAAAATATTTATAGCATTTCTTTTTGTAGTGGCAAAGAATCAGAAATTCAGAGGATGCCCAACAATTGGGAAGGGGATGAACAAGTTGTGCTATTTGATTATGATGAAACAATATTGTGCTATAAGAAATGACAAGGGGGATGATTTCAGAAATACCAAGGAAGACTTAAATGAACTTTGACAAAGTAAAGTGAGCAGAAGCAGGAGAACATTGTACACATTAACAGTACTAATGTGATTATGATCAACTGTGAAATACTTAGCTACTCTGTTTAAGAAAATGGTCCAAGACAGTTCTGAAGTACCCATGATCAGTTCACAACTCTACTAATGATGCATTAGTGACTCAAGTTTCCCATATCCCATCCAATATTTGTCATTTTCCTTTTCTGTCATATAAGCCAATCTGATAGGTGTAGGGTGGTACCTCAGAGTTGTTTTGATTTGCATTCTCTAATCAATAGTGATTGAAAGCTTTTTTTTAAAAAAAGATTATAACTATAGATAACTTTGATTTCTTTTTCAGAAAACTATCTGTTCATATCCTTTGGACACTTATCAATTGGGAAATGACTTGCATTCTTATAAATTTGACTAAGTTCTTTCTATATTTGAGAAATGGGACCTTTATCAGAGAAACTTGCATTTTATGCTTCTCTTGATTCTTGTATTTGAAATTCAAATTTTCTATTTAGCTCTGGTATTTTCGCCAGGAATGCTTGAAAGTCCTCTATTTATTGAATTTCCATTCCCCCCCCTGAAGAATTATACTCAATTTTGCTGGGTAGGTGATTCTTGGTTGTAATTCTAGCTCCTTAACCATCTGGAATATCATATTTAAGCCCTATGAACCTTTAATGTAGAAGCTGCTAAGTCATATGTTATCTGCTTGTGGCTCCATGACACTTAAATTCTTTCTTTCTGGATGCTATCAACATTTTCTCTTTGACCTGGGAGCTCTGGAATTTGACTATAATATTCTTGGGAGTTTTCATTTTGGAATTTCTTTCAGGAGGTGGTTGGTGGATTCTTTCAATTTTTATTTTACCCTCTACTTCTGGAATATAAGGCAGTTTTCCTTGATAATTTCTTTTTTTTTTTAAATTTTCCTTTTCTTTATTATTCAAAAAACATATCCTTTTTATTTACTTTTTTGACTCTGTGCTTGTGCCTTCAACACCTTCACAACAATTTTCTGCTCCTCAATCAGGAAAGCACGCTTGATCCTGTCACGGACACACTTAGCACACATGGAGCCACCATTAGCCCGGCTGACATGCTTTTTTGTCTTCGATAGCCTCATAAGAACTTTAGGTCTCACTACACGAACACCTCGAAGTCTTCCTGGGCATACACCACAGGCTGATTTTGGTGCTTTTCCAACTTTCTTGGTATAAAGGTAAACAATTCTGTTACCCGGGGTTCGTGACAGCAGAGTTTTGTTGGAAGCTGTATTGTAGGACAACCTACAGCGATATGTCAGACGCTGAACCATTTTTAATTTCTGTCAGATCCGTCACTGGAAGAGGGAAAAAAAGCCCTTGATAATTTCTTGACATAACATGTTCAAGTTTTTATTTTCTTTTTGATTATGGCTTTCCAGTAGTCCAATAATTCTTAAGTTATCTCTTCTCAATCTATTTTCCAGGTCAGTTTTTTTTTTTTCTAACGAGGTATTCTACATTTTCTTCTATTTTTTCAATTCTTTGATTTTGTTTGACTGATTCTTCATGTCTCACAAAGTCATCAGCTTCCACTTTCTCAATTCTAATTTTTAAAGAATTATTTTCTTCAGCGAGCTTTTTTGTACCTTCTTTTCTATATCACCAATTCTACTTTTTAAGGAAATATTTTCTTCATGAACTTTTTTTTTTAACCTTTTTTTTTCACATTTGGTCATTTCTGTTTTGTAAGGTGCTCTTTTCTTCAGTATTCTCTATGCCTCCTTTACCAAGGTGTAGACTCTTTTTCTTTTGGTCCAGCTATTCTATTTTTATTTAATATTTTTAGTTTTCAGCACTGATTTCCACAAGATTTTGAATTACAAATTTTCTCCCCATTTCTAGCCTCCCCCACACTCCAAGATGGCATATATTCTGATTGCCCCATTCTCCAGTCAGCCCTCCCTTCTGTCACCCCACTCCCCCCATACCCTTTTCCCTTACTTTCTTATAGGGTAAGATAGATTTCTATGCCCCATTACCTGTATATCTTATTTCCCAATTGCATGCAAAAACAACTTTTTTTTTTGAATATCTGCTTTTAAAGCTTTGAGTTCCAAATTCTCTCCCCCTAACCCTCCCCATGTACCCTCCCTAAGAAGGCAAGCAATTCAACATAGGCCACAGGTGTATCATTATGCAAAACCCTTCCACAATACTCATGTTGTGAAAGACTAACTATATTTTGCTCTCTCCCATCCTGTCTCCATTTATTGAGTTTTCTCCCTTGACCCTATCCCTTTTTGAAAGCATTTGCTTTTGATTACCTCCTCCCCTTATCTGCCCTCCCTTCTATCATTCCCCCTTTTTTATCTCCTCCTTCTTTTCTATGGGGAAAGATACCAATTTGTGTGTATGTTATTCCCTCCTCAAGTCAAATCCAGTGAGAGCAAGATTCACTCATTCCCCCTCACCTGCCCCCTCTTCCCTTCCAACAGAACTGCTTTTTTGCCACTTTCATGTGAAATACTTTACCCCATTCTATGTCTCCCTTTTTCCCTCTCTCAATATATTCCTCTCTCATCCCTTAATTTGATTTTATTTTTTAGATATCATCCCCTCA
>CM053622.1:181639534-181657500 GCA_028646595.1 Phalanger gymnotis
AAGAGAGAGAGAGTAGGCACAAGGTGAGTCGAAGATGAAGAGAAGATATCTAAAAGAAATAAAATCAAATTAAGGGATGAGAGAGGAATATATTGAGAGAGGGAGATAGGGAGAGATAGAATGGAGTAAATTATCTCACATAAAAGTGGCAAGAAAAAGCTGTTCTGTAGGAAGAGAAGAGAAGGCAGGTGAGGGGGAATGAGTGAATCTTGCTCTCATCAGATTTGACCTGAGGAGAGAATACCATACATAATCAACTTGGTATCTTACCCCACAGGAAAGAAGGAGGAAGAAGATAAAAAAAGGGGGGATGATAGAAGGGAGGGTAGATGGGGATGGAGGTAATCAAAAACAAACCCTTTTCAAAAGGGACAGGGTCAAGGGAGAAAATTCAATAAAGGGGGATTGGTTAGGAAGAAGCAAAATATGGTTAGTCTTTCATAACCTGAGTATTGTGGAAGGGTTATACATAATGTTATGCATACGGCCCATGTTGAATTGCTTGACTTCTTAGGGAGAGTGGGTGGGAAGGGAAGAGACGAGAGAATTTGGAACTCAAAATTTTAAAAACAGATGTTCAAAAACAAAAAAAAAGTTTTTGCATGCAACTAGAAAATAAGATACACAGGCAATGGGGCATAAAAATTTATCTTGCCCTACAAGAATGGAAGGGAAATGGGGATGGGAGGGGAGTGGGTGACAGAAGGGAGGGCTGACTGGGGAACAGGGAAACCAGAATATATGCCATCTTGGAGTGGGACGGAGGGTAGAAATAGGGAGAAAATTTGTAATTCAAACTCTTGTGAAAATCAATGCTGAAAACTAAATATATTAAATTTAAAAAAAAGGAAAAAAACCCTTAAATCTATCTATTAGTGGTTCAAGCTGACAGATTATGTAGCTAATGGAAAAGATATGGAGCATGTTACATGCGTCATTAAATACAATATTTGTGTTGAACAAATCTTCTTCATTAATATCACTCATCTATTCAGAGAGAAATATAGGAACCAATATTTCACAATTTATGCTCCTTCTGTCACAAAGTATCTGGAGCAGTAGGCAACTCATTGTACAGGGTCCTATTTTGTCTTTTAAGGATATGTGCTAAAAATGAAAGGGCTTGCAAGGTTTTATTCCAAGTAGTCCATCACCATTTTGTTATTATCACAGACTTGTGCCAGGCAATGAAACAGATATAAACCATGCCAACCCACTGTAAAAATGAATTCATTTGCAGTTTTATTGTTTGACTTCCTTTCATCATTTCCTCCCTCTGGCATAACAGAACACTACTATCCAACATCCTTTAATGCTCTGATCTGGGAAAACTCGAAACAAATGGCTTCTGGTGATGATTACCAACATGTAACATCAGTAAAGCAATAAAGATGTAAGCACAGGAATCGTCCAAGTCCTTTTATAGTACCTACTCAGTTAATATAATGAGCCCGGTTTTCCAGTTCCTAAGTTCCTCCTAGGTTATAATTTAGGCACTATTGGAAACAAAATTAACTCTTTCTGGCCTCTAGGGTATATTAGACTAGAAAGATTCCAACTTGAATCTCCATATAGCTACTGACAAATATATTGGGCATATTATGGACATCATTAAATACTATATTTAAATAGGATCATTCATTTTTATGTAGCTCAACTGCTCAGCAACAAAATTACTTGGAACAAATGGGTTCTATTTCCCCTGGTGCTTAATTATCTCCATTGAAGTAGGTTATGCACTTTGGGGTGTCTAAGATTTTAGACCCTCAGGGAACAAGTTAGTGTTGCCAATTCAATTTTAGCAAACATCTCTTACGTGCCCACTAACTGAAAAAATAAAGTGTCACAGCATAGACATAAGACGCAAGTAGAAAGCACCTGATGTCTGATCAGCAGTAAAAGGACAGAAGTGGAAAGAAAATTAATGTCCTCAAAAGACCAAAAAGAGCACAGAACATTTATTTTTCTTTTTTTCTTCTTTGCTTTAGGGGAATGGTAGGGATATGTTAATTACAAAACAAATGCAACTAAAGAAGGAAACACCAGAATTAGCATGATAAAAGTTAGAAAAGTCTCAGAAAATAAAGGGGAATCTAACTATTAAAATAAAACTCAGAAATCTCTGGCAACAATGGCCACAGAAAATAGGAAGAGAAAAGTGTAATGGCAAGCAAAGTGGCATTTCTTGCTCTTTTTTCTTTTGGAGTGCTCTCAGCACTGAGGCAATCCAGTGCCTTTGATTGAGTCTTGCCTTTGTTTGAATCAAAAGTCTTTGTTTGAATCAAGAGTCTTTGATAACCTGCTTAAGTCACAAAAAAGCCTAAGTTACATGAGTTTGAGTCACATGGTTGTAAAGCCTTCTGACCCTGAATAAGTGTATGTATACTCTGAGATTAGCATTTTGCTTTGGGGCTCACTCACTAGAAGAGTGTTCATATGATTTGGCTAGACAAGACTCTGGGGAGCCATTAAGGACCCCCCTGGCTTTGAAAACCCAGATGTTGGTGCTTCCTTCTCTCTCTCTCTCTCTCTCTCTCTCTCTCTCTCTCTCTCTCTCTCTCTCTTTCTCTCTCTCTTTCTCTCTCTCTCTCTAGTAACTATGTATGCATTGCTATAGTCAGACAGTTAGAAGCCTATTTGTTGATTTGTGTTATTTTCTCTGTTTGTAATTTCTGTTTGTATTTGCTCTGAAGTTCAGAGTGCTGACTTTTCCCCCTGAATTAGGTGAATGATATATGTGTATTTAATTAAAGTAAAACTGTTAACCCCTTCAAGTTGCTTTTCTTTAGAAAAGCAGATCAAAGAACCTGCTAGCTGCCCTCCTATATGCTGATGTTATTGGCCTTACGCCTTCACAGTAACTGCAAGTAACGTTGTTATTACAAAGAGTCACCTTACAAGAAGAGCAAGAAGTAGGTATCTCCAGTTGAACAGAGAGGGAAGCAGACAGGAATGTGTCAGTAGCCTAACAGCCTCCCATGTTTCTTTCTCTTCTAGTACCAACTAAATGCAGGTTGACCTTGCTGATAGTGGTGATAAACCATAATTATAAAGGAGCATGATGCACTTATTGAAAGACTTGGATAAATGCTTCAAAAAGTGAACAAATAAAAAAGAAAGAAATTGAATAGTAAGAAGTGAATGTGGATGATAGAGTATAAAAAGCAAGGAAAAAAACACTGGACTATCTGACCTATAAAATACATTACAGCCTCTTTCCATGGAGAGTAGAGCTAGACAGTCAAAGGAAAATGCAACTTGCGTACCACAGAAAGATTAAGACATGTATGTGCTGCCAAGATAGAGAACACCTAATATTGGTTGTAGGAAGGAAATTGGAATTCTAGTGATTGGCAACACCCTGCTGAATCTCTGAGGCAGAAATATGTCAACCTGACATCCTAATCAGGAGATTTATGGTCTTCCCAGAGCACATATTAGGGAGATGCAGAGCCACTGAGATTTATCAAACCTGGGAACCAATATTTAGTTCTGGTCATTTCCATGAGGACAAACACACCATCAGAAGTCACCTAGGAACAAAGAGATTTTGTGAAGTCATAGGTGGAAAACTAAAGACATTGGGAATACTAGTGGTGTTTTCACTACTGCTGAAAATTTAATATAAGAGTTTCTAAAGAGAAAGGCAAAAATAGAAAGTGAACAGCTGGTTAACAAGATAGTGTTGAAGAACAGAATTTGAATTTCTAGACCAGGAGTCCAAATACAGGAAAGATATAGTCTTGAACAAGAACAGTGTATCCAATGAAGGGTCCAGGATATATTCACTCACAGACTTAAGAATTTGAACAAGGAAGTGCTGCAATGGAAATGGAGGGGGAGGGATAAAACTGCCCCCATACATCAGCCACAGAAGGCACTACATAAAAAAAAAAAATAGCCATAGTGAGGCCAATTAATTCACAAGAATGATTGTCTCAAAAGAGGGGGGAATAATAACATCCATGTCCTTAAACATCTTAAATACAAAATGGAGACAGGACATGAAGGCAATGTGGTAGATAAAATGCTGACTGTCAAACTTGGATTTGAATCTTTGAGCACTTGACAAGAGCACCTGGATTTGAATCCTACCACAAAAACTGACTATTTTTATGAAGCTGGGCAGATCGCAGAGCCTCTTGCTTCAGGTTCCTGCAAATTGGATAATAATAACACCTACTTCAAAAGGCTCTCATGAGGATCAAATGAGATAACACACATAAAGTGTTTAGCAAAACTTAAAAAAAAAATTGAGTCAACAAAAATCATTTATTAAGTGCTTCCTGTGTTCCAGGTACTGTGTTAATGCTGGATATACAAATATAAGCAAACAAAACAGTTCTTCCCCTAAGGAGCTCAGAACCTTAGGAGAGAACACAATGCATGAAGGGAAGTTTGAAGGGAGATGGAGGTGGAGATAAGAACTAAACTTGCTTTGAGAATGGTTAGGAAGTGACATGGAGGTTTGCTTCTAGGCAAGACAATGTAAAAGGTCACACTTCAGGGCCCAGGATTTGAGAAGGCAGTCTTGGAGGGATGGGAAGTGGGGATTAAGGAGGATGAATGTATAGTTTAGAAATAATTATATAAATCCCAGCTATTATTATTGTAAAGTCAGCATCTTGTGGTGGAAGAACCACTTGATTTGGAATCAAAAGAAAATCTATGTTTGAATTCTGGATCTTCTAGCATGTTACTTGGGGTAAGCCAGGTACACAGGCTCCTTCTGCAATTCCATTAGATGACTCCTAAGGGTTCTTCAGATCTAAATCCTATGTGTTTGAGTCTAAATTCAATTTAAAAAGATCCAGTTAATAATGAAAAACAGAAATCTTAATGTAAGGAGGTAAATTTGACCTCAGCGATATCTCTGAGATTTTTGAGAGAGCCATATCATACTTAGATAATGTTTGTGGAAACATATACACCATTCCAAAGAAACAGATTTTACTTTATAAAGTGGCAGATTATAGGATCATGAGTAAATCTATGAACATGAGGATGGATAAGTAGTTTTCCAACCTAAAAAAAAAAATAGATCACAGGGCTATGGAGGAATGGGCAGATAAGAATGTTTATGTTCGGTTGGTAATCTTTGAAAAAAATTGTGAGGCAAAAGTATTACACAATAGGAGAGGGGCAAATATCTTAATTTTCAAAAGGGAGAAAAATGGATTTTTCTAATAGAGGTTGATGAGATTGACTTCAACTGTGCAACTTTGAAATTTTCAGAACTTTGATCAATGCAATGACAAACCACATCAGAAGACCAAAAATGAAACATTCCACCCACTTCCTGGCAGAGAGATGACAGATTCAAGGTACAGAATAAGACAGACATTTTTTGGAAATGGTCGATATGGGATTTTGCTTTGCATAAGTATGCATATTAGTTACAATGGTTTTCTTTTCCTTTTTTTTTTCTTGTTCAACAAGGGATTAAAAGGAAAGAAATCAATGTTTCTTAACTGAAAAAAAAAATAAATTTTAAGAGATTGACTTCAACTCCTAGCAAATTCTGGATCACACTTTTAAATATTTGTTTGTGAGTTGCTGTTCATTCAATGCTGTTGTGTCCAACTTTTTGTGAACTCATTTAGGGTGCTCTTGGCAAAGATGCTTAGAGTAGTTTGCTGTTTCCTTCTCCAGTTTATTTTACAAATGATGAAACTGATGCTAACAGGGTTAGGTGACTTGCTTCAGGGACACAGCTATTAAGTCTTGTCTGACACAAGATTTGAATTCAGGTCTTCCTGACTACGGACCTGGTGTTCTAGCCACTGTTCCATCTAACTTCACCATGTTTGTGAGTACTTAGAAAATGAAGCCCACTGAATCAGCATGTTTTCATCAAAAATAAGTCATGTGAAACTGGTGTCATTTGCTTTAAAAAATAATGTTAGCTGACCAGTCTGCACAGGGAATAGCAGACACCTAGCATAAGTGGATTTAAGCAAAGCATTTGACAACTTTTTTATGCTGTCTTTCCAAATATCAACATTTATTCAGCATACACTATGTGCAAGTCATAATCCTAGGTTCTAGAGACACAAAGACAAAACAAGAGACTGCTGTTCTTCAAGGAGGATGGAGGCAAACCATGAAAAATGAAAAATAAGATAAAAATGGAATATGTCTGTGGACACAATGGGGATATTTTGGTCTGACTAACATTACGTTTATATGGACTCGAGCCTGATAAGCTGGTCCAAACAATAAGGACTCTTGACTGGTTAGGGTAATGGAAAGTTCACCAGATTCAAATCAGAGGACCTGAATTCAAAGCCTACCTCTGCTATATGCCCTTTATTTAAATTTATTAGTTAACCAAGTGGGCCTAACATTGGGCCTATGTATTTTTTTAATCTCTAAAATAAGACAGTTGAAAGAGATTCTATTTAAAACCCTGCTATCTCTAAATCCTTTTTTTTTAATCTCAAGTAAAGTCTCTATTGGAGACGTATGGGGCTTTTTGTCATTAGCGTTTAAAAAACTATATCAATAATATTAGCTTTAATTTATAAAGCATTTTAAGGTTTGTAAAGTGTTTCCGCATTATCTCACTGGACCTCTCAACAACCTCTGCAAAAATTTCCATAGGTGTTAATATTCCTACTTTATAAGAATGAGGAAATTAAATGAGGAATAAATGAGGAAATCAAACCTTAGAAAAGTTTTCTTTCTCATTCCATATAATGAACAAATGCCACAAAAGACAAAATCCAAGCCTAGGTGTCTCTTAATTCTAAGTTCAGTGCTCTTTCTTTCACCCCTACACTATTCTATTCATAAGCTTTACTAATTACTGGGACAAAGGTAGATTTTTTTTTTTTATAAATTACATTTGTGGATGATACAAAGCTTAGGTGGATGGACCTCAAAAGATTTTGGCAGGCTAGGACGATACGTCAAATGTAATAAGAGTAAATTCAATAAGAATAGATGTTAACTTCATAAGCAATGAACAAACCAACTGGAGAAGTACAGGGTGTGTAAGACATAACTAGATAACAGTTTATGAGAAAAGACTACATGGTTTTAGTGAATGGTATATAGAATTGTGTGGGACAGCGACCCTTCCCCAAATTAAATTCAGAAGGTTCTCAAGGTAGAAAGTAGAAAGGAATTTTATTGCTTTCTCCTGAGAAAGGATGCCACCCAAGCAGGGAGTTCTAATTATGTTGTACATTTATTTGGTCTGAATAAATGGACGTGTTCCCTGAACAGGGTACAGGAGAGTACAAAGGACTTAGATGGATGCCAGTCCTTTTATTGACTTCTCCTGCCAGGCTCTTCATTGGCCAGATAGAACCCCCTGACTGCCTATGATGCCATGCTGTCCTCAAATGTCTCCTTCAATTATGCGCATAAGCCTCTGACCTTTCACCAGACTACCCTGAGGCCTGGTTTCTGCTAGATCAGAGTTCTGACTGGAAGTAATTCCAATCAGTCACCTGATTTACATTCTGCCAACCTGGGGTGGGGGAGGGGTAGAAGGACACCTTCAACTCTGTGGAAACAAAACCCTTCCCCCCAACTCTTACAGCATGTTAGGTTGTGCAGTGGATAGAGTGCCAGGCCTGCAGTCAGGAAGACTCATCTTCCTGAGCTCAAATCTGACCTCAGACATTTACTAGCTGTGTGACCCTGGGCAGTCACTTAACCCTGTTTGCCTAAGTTTTCTCACCTGTAAAATGAGCTAGAGAAAGGAATGGCAAACACTCCATTATCTTTGCAAGAAAATCCCAAATGATATCACAGAGTCAGACTGAAAATAACAATAACAACAACAAACAAAAACATATTATTTTTATATAATATGGCAGCTAAAAAATCTCACTTAATTCTAGGCTTTAATAATAAAATCTCAATTTCCAAAATGAGGGGTATAATTAAAAACAAGCTCATCATAGGAATTGGGATATTTAGCCTGCAAAAGAAAACTGTTTTTAATTCTTTCTCTTTTTTTTTTTTTTTTTGAGGAGGGAAGGCAAGACAATTGGGGTTAAGTGACTTGCCCAAGGTCACAGAGCTAGTAAGTGTGTCAAATGTCTGAGACTGAGACTAGATTTGAACTCAGGTCTTTCTGACTCCAGGGCTGGTGCTCTACTCACTGTGCCACCCAGCTGCCCAAGAAAACTGTTTTTAAAGGATATGATAGCTACCTTCAGGATTTTGAGGGACTGTCATTTGGAAGAAGTTAATTAATCTTTGGTTCTTTCAGGCAATATAAGGCAGGATAATAATAGCACCTACCTCCCAGGGTTGTTGTGAAAACCAAATGACATAATATTTGTAAAGCACTTAGCACTGTGCCTGGAACATAGCAACAAGTATATGGATGTTAGTTATTATTATTAACTTGCAAAGGGGACAGATTTAAATTCAACAGAAGGAAAAACTTCCTAAGAAGTAGAGATATCCAAAAGTAGAAAGACTTGGTGCATTTAAATTCCCTATAATGGGAGGTTTTCAAGCTGTAGCTGTGATAAGGTAGAAAAGAGAGTTCCAGGCAGATGGAACAAGCAAAATGTGAGATATGAGATAACATACAGGATGTGACCAGCCAAAAATGTGATCAAAGACAGCATTGAAGCCCCACCCCCCCACCTAGGACTTACCTTTGTGCTTTCACAAAGCACCTCAATTACCTGACGTTCCAGAATAACTCTTCCCCTCCCCTTCCCTGTTCCCTTCACTTATCTGTGTAGACTACTTGACATTGGGGAGCAGTGCCCCTTTTCCCTCTTTCCTGTTCTCCTTGCTTATCTGTAAGACAAAGGCAATTCCAGACTACCTGATATTGCAGACATTCCAGAGCCATACTTGCTCCCCCTCCCCTTATTCTGTTCCCTTTCCCCCATTCTGTCAAACTATATAGAACAGACACCTAACCCCAAGAATTGCTCTGCCTCCTATAGGAGCAGGCCCGCTTGGATGTATCACCCCAGTAAATGCCTTTCTTTAACATGCACAACTACCTGAGTGAATTTTTCCAGGACACTAGAACCCACGTGTCTTAACTGTCATTTCTGGTGGCACCCCAACGTTCTTGGGTGCACCCTGAACTCAGCTGGATGACTACCTGTTACTGATATTGTAGAAAAGATACCTTTTTGGGTATACAGTGTACCAGAAAAGATCAAAGGCATCCTTCCAGTTGAGATTCTTCTATACAATGTCCCAGACACCCTGAATGGCATTAAGGATACAAAAATAAGGTCAAACACACAGTTTATTTTTAGACTCAAGGAGATTACACAAATATAAAGATAGAAAAATCAAATATGCCAAAAAAAAAACCATATAATATGAATTAGAAAACAAATGCAAAAGTCCCATCCCAGGTATTAGGAGAAATTTCAGCACAGAGGTCACAGCCATAACTAGTAGTTTTTTGCATATGAGGCAAGAAGAAGAAGGTCAGGGAAATAAGACAAGGTAATATAATTAATGATGGGAAGGTCATCTGGGATTCAGCCACTGGATCAAGAGATATATCCTAGAAAATAAAAGGTTGCTATGTAGCCAAAAGACCTGCAGCTACTGGTGAAGGGAGAGGGGACAGAAGACTTAGGGAAATGAAATGGGCCTCTGGATGGCATCCTCAAATTTGGTGCCTTGGAGCAATACTCCAGGTTTCTCATTCCGGTTATAGTGTACTTTTACTCTTTGTTGTACATTATTAAAGACATTCAGATATTCAAGTCCATTGACTAAACAATATGAAAACATTGTTTCGTTAGGTTTGATTTTTTCCCATGTGTTTCAATGTTGTCAATCTGTAACAATGAAATGATAACAGAAGGTCACATAAAAGCATTATAAAAAGTTTCTCTAATAAACATATTATGGTGGTTGGATAAGTATGGAGAATTCACACCCTAAGAAAATTTGTTGGTCCTGAAATAAGAAGTTAATGACATTTCTATCTTTGCTACATTTTCAGCCAGCAATATAGGTTATGATTTTTATCCAAGAAGTTCACTACATGTGTTTGATAATTGACATTCTGCTATACCAGGTATTTTTATTCAATATAGTAGGTCTGGGTATATTGGGAACTTCACTAACGGGAACCAGGAAGTCCATAAGGTTCTTAGCCAACATTGAAAATTAATTCAATGTAATTTCAATGGGAAAGGGGACTACAATGGCGCTAGACAATAGTCCATTTCAAAGTTCTGTTGGAAGTAACAGCAGAGAAACCCTGGGCAGAAACTATATCTTTCAATCAGCCCTTAATTCATTACAAGAGCAGGAATCAAGGAAATAAGGGGTTGAGCTAAAAGATTCAAATTGCTATTGTTTGCTGCAATGAAAGGAGAAAGAGGAATTAGTTTGGGGTCAGCGTGTGAAAGCTCAGCTGTCCTTTAGTTAACAGTGATTGGCAACTGAAAGACATTGGGGAGGCTTCTCTTTGGGGTTTTTTTTAATCTTCTCTCAAGTTTCAGCCACAGACTCGCTCTCTTTGATTCTCAGCTACAAAGAGACCCAACTTCTTGGTTCTGTTTCTTAAAATCACACACAAAAACACACACCTTTAGGCTTAGTTTGAAGTACTGCTTGCCCTAATTTCTGGCATGCTGGATCAAACATGTTCTGATATTCCTTAGGTTTTAACTTGTTTTTCTGACGTGTGCTTATGAAATACAAGTTTCATCAATTTTTTTGTGAAGTTCAAAAGTTTGGGGAATTTTATTATGAAACATATGTTGAGATAAGGTGCTTTACAATTGTTCTAAAGGGGATACAAAAATAAGCCAATTTTTTTGTTGGGAGAAGATTCCAACTGTAAATTACTCCTAAGTTTTGTAGTCAATGTTGGCACAGCTGTTGGTCAAGAGCATTAAATATTTCAATGTGATTGACCCGAATTTGTTAATTTCTCTTCTGTAATCTACTCTAGGTCTTGCTAATTGGGCATTACTAATAGGAAGATTAGAGGGTGTATATAGCTCAATTAGAATGAAATGAGATGCCTTTGGTAAGAATAGTCATTTTTTCATTTAATAGAACTACTGAGTAGTTTAATAGAGGGGCAGAAAGGGAGTAATGAATTAGAAACCATGTCAAGCAGAGCTCAGAAATTATATTCTACATTTTGTACCCTGTGTGCTAGTATTGTATTAGTGCCATAGAGCACCATGAATCATGTAAATGTCCTTAACATTCCTAAAATTATAGCTAGAATGTACATTTGCTAGAAGTTAAAAATGAAGCCTCATTATTACTTTTCACATATAATTTAACTAAAAGATGAACAGAAATCTAATCTTTCTAATCAAAAGTATGGTACCCCTAGTTACCTAGTGACTTTAAATGTAGAAAATATTTTTATTTTGATTTTAGTAAGCAATGTTAATTTGTTTAAATAAAATACATAAAAATATTATCTATTTCATTATTAGCTATTTACAGTATTACATGATACTTTAGCCACAAAATACAATATAGTTTCTTTTTGTTCATCACGGTCACCTTATAATTTCTCTATTTCCCAGATCTTAATATATACTTAAGTGGTACATTAATGCATCTTGAAGTTTTCTGCCAAATTCAAGCAGGAAGAAAAAAAAACATAAAATACTTATGATACTTGAGAAACCAGTTATTGCTAACTACCAGCCCTTGACAGAAGACCCCTGCCCCACAGCGCCTGATAAAACCCCCAGTTTGCATAAGGGAGAATGGACTTAGACCTTGCCATTTAGCATTTAGCAAATGTCCCTTAGGCCCAGTGACTGCTCCAAGGAATGTCAATAGATAAGATTATCCCACCAAAGATAACCTGTCAGGGTCTTTGTTCCTGTTCCCCCTGGACCTTGTGACCTGGCCCATAAGTTTCAAGAGATAATTAACCTTTGTTTCTGTGCCCTTTTTGTTTACTCAGCCATTAATAAGTTCAGTATAAATGTCTCCCCTTGAGCTCTGTGCAGGACTGTTCTGATTTGGGTTGCTTGTGCCCCGGACAGTCGCCAGCTAATAAATTCTCCAATTAAAACTTATACTCTGCGACGTGTCTTGCTTGCTGTCGGTACAACATACTGAAAGTTAAAAGTAGAATAGAGAGCAAAGAGGTATTGAAAAATCTCTGAAGACCCACCTTTAATAGTGTAGAAATATTAATTGGCAGACCTTTTTGAGTTAGAAACAACAAGTATTTTATTTCACTACATTCTTCAAATCTTGTGGAAAAATTATTCACGCTTTTATTTGGTTGATTTGTAATCCTTTGTAAGTACAGTGAAATGGAGAGTAAAGCAATTATCCAATAAATTTGATTTACTGACATTCTTTGGCAGTTCAAGAATCTATGTGTAAGCCTCTTCCCATTGATATAAATTGCAACCCCTTGTGTTGGTAAGCAAAATGGGCTCCTTAGCACTTAGTTCAACAAGTGCCCTTGAAGAGTTTGGCTTTTGTTTTTGCTGAGTAACTCAGTGTATTTCATTGAGTCTTACTAAGTGGTAAGCCCCAGGCCCAAACCCCTATCAGGTGTAAAACCTATGTGGGTGTGGATTGGCAACTAAGGTGGGGCCCAAGGTGGGGCTAACTCCAGAGAAGGCCTACTTTACATGTCTTGGACTGCAGAGGCTCTTAGACCACATGGATTTAAGTCCGCCTCTTTGTGACGCAGCTATAGCTAAGCAGCCCTCCAGCTTGTAAACCTGGATGCTGAGACTTTGTTGAACTCTGGTAATTATGTGTTGGGATTTGAATCAGACAAGGTCTGTTTGTTGATGTTTGTAATTTGTTTGTAATTTGCTCCAAAGTTCAGGGTGCTGGATTTTTCCCCTGGACTAAGTGAATGACATTTGTATGCTGAATAAAAGTAAGCTTGCCAACCCCTTAACCTTGCTTTCCTTATTAAGGCAGATCAAAAG
Source organism: Phalanger gymnotis (assembly GCA_028646595.1). Taxonomy (NCBI): domain Eukaryota; kingdom Metazoa; phylum Chordata; class Mammalia; order Diprotodontia; family Phalangeridae; genus Phalanger; species Phalanger gymnotis. Next base: position 181,652,425 of record CM053622.1, read on the forward strand.
AACCTGTGCTTTGCGGTGTGCTGGCAGCTTTCTGGGTCCTGCCTGTGGGTGGATCTTACACCCCCACAGAAGCTGCTAGCCAGATTGTGGAAATAGCTCTCTATGTTTTAATAGATGATCTTTGTGCCTACTCCCCAGTTATATCTTAAAGAGACACTAAAAGGTGAAAGAAAAACTCCATTCATCACACATATATAACACTGACATTTATTGAAGGATATTCGTGGAGATGATTTACTATGGGCCAGACATGAATGGATAGTAAGTGCTAGAAAGTGAAAGCTGCTAAGAGCCCCTTCACTATGAAGGACAGAGTCCTCTGGGTTTATAAAGTTTCTTTTGTTCCTAAGCTAGTCTTCTCTATGCGGCAGCAGCAGTATGAAATTAGAAGGATTAATCTTCAGCAACAATGCAAATTGAGGTCAATTCCTCTTGCTTATATAGTAAAAAAAAAAAAGCTCCATATGGTATCAGACCTAATAATAATGATAACACATAGATTTTTTTTTAAGTTTTATCATTGTATTTTATATCACCCACCCCAGCTGTATCCACCCATTCTTTGGCAGTTCCTTTACTGCTAGTTCTATTTTCTTTTCTGAGATTTGGATATTTAAGGTCTCCTCTTCTCTTAGTTTAAATATTTTACATTTTTGAAGGTGATCATCTATTTGCATGCGTGTGTGTATCCTTGGTTTTATTAGTATGTAACTGGGTATAATAAGTTCTGATTATTGTTTTTATTTCTTCTCATGTTATACTTTCATCTTGTGCATTTTCTATATTTTTATTTGATTTTCTGCCCTCTTTAATCAGATTGGTTAAAGGTATATTGATTTTATCAGCCTTTTCAAAGAACCAGCTTTTATTTTTATTTTTCAGTTCTGTAGATGTTTTTGTTTCCAGTGTATCTATTTTTCCTCTAATTTTAAACTTTGTTCTTGCTTTTGGTTTCTTTAATTTTTGGCTTTCCGATTTAAAAAAAATCATATTTGGTACATTATTTCTTTTCCTTTTCCATTAATGCATGTTTATCAGAAAATAAATTTTCCACTGAAATGTTTTATTGACATTTCATAAATTTTGGTAGGTCATTATTTTTCAACATTCTCTTTCATATGATTATCAATTGTTTCTATGATGTGTTCTTTGACACACTCTTTATTTGGGATTTCATTGTTAAGTCTACATTTGGGTTTATATCTTTTTTTTTATCCTCCCTGAATAAAATACTGTTTTTATTGTGTAATGGTCTGTGATAATCATTTAATATCAATTTAGTAACTTCAATAAGGGCCAGAGCCTGAACTAATCAACCAGAAGAAGAAGACGCCAACAGCTTCCTTGTCCTCTTCTTATGTCAACAAACGCAGATGGGGCTGACTTAAGAGCATTCTTTCCTCTGTCTGTGGCCATTAAGGATGAGACCCTTAACCTGAGACACTATCTTGAATAATGAGATTTTTTCTTATCTTAATATTTTATGGGCATATACTATGTTATGGTATGTTAATGGTAAAGAAAATACAGGTGTCCCGGATCAAAATTTCAATGGACAATTTTGTCAACTCTCTTATTTTATTGTATTTACAACCTATCCAATTAAGAAATTCCTTTCTTATACTGTGATGAAACATACATGGAGATCATAAATTTTGCGTGACACAGACATGCTGAGTTGTGACTGTCCTGAAATGCATTTAAGCCTTTTCATTCTTTTCTTCAGACAGTCAAAACTTATGCTCTGGCTCCTTGTACATACAAGAAAGCTAGTTCTGCTAGCTTTAAGGGAATAAACATTATGAATTTACATATCATTTAGCTTTTTTGCCTCCTTTAACCAAACTTTCAGGTCGACATCTATAAGTGATGCATTTGTTATTTCTTTACTTTTACATTTGTTAACAATATCTCTCTGACCTAATACATTGTCAGCTTTTGTAAGAGTTCCATGTGGTGCTGAGAAATACATTTTAGTATTCCCATTCCAAAGATATCATAAATCTTTCAGATCTATTTTATCCAGTAATTTGGTCAATTCTCCATTTTCTTTTTTGTTTTTCTTTCTGTTAGTTTTATCCAAAACCAAGAAAAGGCACTGAAGTCTCCTGATACTATTATGTTACTATCTATGTCTTCTTGTCTTTCAATTAGTATTTTCTTTATTAATATAGATGCTAAAGCATTTCAAGCAGACAAGTGTAATACAAGAAATTTGGAAAAAAATCAAAGAGCCTAAAAGTGACCTGCCTAGGCCCTGAATATTGTGCTATTTCCTTCCTGTGAGAAAAAAAGGAACGAAGGAAATAGAATACCAAGCTTACATTCTGGACCAGTGCACTTTTGTAGGCACACCTACACCCAGGGTATCACCAACACATAAATCTGAGAAGAAACAAGGACAGAGGAAGACAATGAGGATAATGAAGGGCCTGGAGATTACACCTTAGCAGATTTGCTTGGAAGCTATCAAGAATTGGTTGGAAAAAAATGGGGAAATGTTTAGGCTGAGGAGTAAAAGACTTAGGAGTACATATCTGTTTTCAGATATTTAAAAGGCTATGAAATGAAATAGGGATTAGACCTTTTTTGTTCAGCTCCAGAGGGCAGAACTAGGACCAGTGGGAAAAGTTGTAAAATGGGAGATTGACTCACATACACTAGCAAATGTATAACACGTAATAATTTACATTGCATAAGACTCAGTAGCCATTAACATTGATTTGGAGTCTTCTTTGACTTAAAGTCTCCTGCCACTATACGGTCTATCCACAGCAGATCATGGATAAGAAAAGAGATTGATTACCAAGTTGAAATTCAATCAGCAGATTGTGATGTTGTTTATGATCTCATCAGCACCATAAGATTAAATTACAATTTACAATCCGTCTTCCTGTTGTCTTTACACACTAGTTTTCATAAGATGTAAGAAAAATCAGTGAGTTTTGTCAATTAGTGTTCAAATAAATAAATGGAAAGACATTATAAAGTTAGTTGAATGACCAAAGTCTGTTTGAGAAAACAAAACTGACTGTTCTCCCCTTTATAAAGAAACTTATATGATATTGTTGAAGTAGAAACGCAGAACTAGGAATTAGAATACTGCTATGAATCTCAGTTCTGCTACTAATTAGCTTTGTGACCTTGGGCAAGATACTAAATCTCTCAGGGTCTCAGTTTGCTCATCTGTAAAATGAGGGAATAGAATTACATGGTCTCTAAGGTCCCTTCCAGCTCTATGATTCCATTAGATTCTAATAACTTCACTATAATGAACTTAGAGTGATTTGCCTTTATTAAACAATAGATATTTGGCTTCAGCACAGAAGTTTTAAAACATGGTTCAACTAAAATTTTCATTCAAAGAGTCAATGTGAACTTCTAAGCAAGATGAAAAGACAAATACTGTTATTTTTCTGCCCAACTTTGGGCTGCATAATTAGATCCTGACTGATCAATTTGACAGTTATAAAATGATGAAATATTGCATTTTACAAAGCCACATATGTAAGACTAGACCCTTAGGTGAATGAAAAAAAAATGTTGCCTCTTATAAGGGGGAGGAGGCTGTACATAAAAGTAGAAAGCTCTAGCTTGATAATTATTCTAAAATACTGTAGGGTTTTAGATAATAGACATAGCAGACAAGCATGAACTTTTGTCTCACAATAACTTGACCTTACCACTGAATAGGGTGGGCTTCTGCCCATAGTGATGGTAGTGACAACAGTTAATTTAAAAAGTTGATCCAGTGAGGTTTAGCTTACTTGTCAAATGATATCATCCACCAGCTTTTTTCCCAGTAGGAATAGAAGCCTAGGTCATAGAGGGATAATCACAGAGAGGAGGAACAATGACAAAATATAAAAAGCACAAGACCAGGAGTCAGGATGCTTGCATTCTAAATGAGTCATTAGTTCTTTCCAACACTAGTTGTATGATCTCAGACAAATGGGTGATTCCTCACTTCTGGGACACTGTTTTTTTTTTTAATTCTCCCCTGCAAACTCCCCCACACAGATAAAAGAAAGAGACTGGATTAGATGATATCTGAACTGCCTAACAGCTCTGACAATCTATGATCCTGAGTAACTGAGTGGATATGTCGGTACCAAAATATCAGAGTCCTCCATTTTTAACTAATTTCAGGGTCCCCTAAATTTGGCAATATTGGCTGTAGTATCTATATTCCTTTCCATTATTTTGAGGCTATACTGTAGAGCCAGCATAAACTAAGATACAAGGAGGGAGAAGTAAGAAACTGAGACAAAGGGACAAAAAGCAGAACAGAATGGTGTGAGCACAACTGATTAATATGTTGGGAAAAGCCAGAAAACATGTGCAATGTGAAACACCTATGGACCTCCCACATCCACAAAAGGTTGGAAACACTCTTTCGTGTATCTTCTTTTGATATATGCTTGTTTTTTATAATTTTGAAACATTCACTTTTTTATTATTTAATATATTTAGTTTTCATCATTGATTTTCACAGGAGTTTGAATTAAAATTTTCTCCCCATTTCTACCCTCCCCCCACTCCAAGATAGCATATATTCTGGTTGTCCTGTTCCCCAGTAAACCCTTCCTTCCATCACCCCACTCCCCTCCCATCCCCTTTTCAATTTCTTTCTTGTAGGGCAAGATAGACTTCTATGCCCCATTGCCTGTGCATCCTATTTTCTAGTTGCATGCAAAAACTTTTTTGTTTTTGTTTATGAACATCTATTTTTTAAAACTTTGAGTTCCAAATTGTCTCCCCTCTTCCCTTCCCACACAGCCTTCCTAAGAAGTCAAGCAATACAACATGGGCCACATGTGTATCATTATGTATAACCCTTCCACAACACTCATGTTGTGAAAGACGAACTATATTTTGCTTCTTCCTAACGTTTCCCCTTTATTGAATTTTCAAACTTGACCCTGTCTCTTTTTGAAAGTGTTTGTTTTTGATTACCTCCACCCCCATCTGCCCTCCCTTCTATCATCCCCCCCTTTTTATCTTCTTCCTCCTTCTTTCCTGTGGGGTAAGATACCCAATTGAGTATATATGGTATTCCCTCTTCATGTCAAATCT
>CM053622.1:181658000-181711867 GCA_028646595.1 Phalanger gymnotis
TTGGCTCCGCCCCCTAGAGGACCTTTTATTGGAATGAAAGCCCAATACAAATGTTTTGACATGATAGTCAAAAAATAATAAGATAAATTAAGGGAAGCATACTGATCAGAAGAAGGGATGAACTTAGACTACCCTTGTCTGGCCAAATCTGGAGTACACTTTTCAATTCTGGGGCTGAAATTTTTGAAAAGACAAAGATTAGGGAGTATCCAGAAGACAGTGCCTAGGATAATGAGAGAATTAGAAAATGTGTCATAAAAGAATGGTTTGAAAGAGTAAAAAGATTGGCTTGATTCAGTAAAGGCCCAGTTGAAATGTGATAACACAAATTTGTAGCAAGGTTGAAGACTCCTGCTACTATTCAGCAGCTAATCACTAGGAGTGGAAGAGATAAATGGTGGGACCAAACCAAGGCTGGGGTTTGGCAACGTATGATGGAGAAACCAATGTGAATTTAAATGGATTAATTATAGGGTCAGGATTTTGACTGGAGGAAAGTACAGCTAAAGCAGGGGTTATAGCTTTGAAAAACAGGGAGGAATGGAATAGCTGGAGGTTATGGTGCAGTTGGAGAATAGGTCACAGGGCCGTAAGACATAAAAATGTGAAATAATGTGGTTAGATGGAGGAATGAAATTATTTTCATCAAAGCGGAACACTCTTGAGTGATTGTAAGATTAAAGATGTAGCTAAGGCTGAGTACAAGAGTGGTCCTAGGAGTTAAAGTGATGTAACCACTGAGCAGGACATTTGAGAGAGTCTCAGTGTGACTGTCTGATTGGTATCCTTTGCAGTCCAAATTCAAACACACACACTGATGCTCCCTCAAAAAACCCTGGCTTAGCAATTACAAAATCACTTTAACCCCTTGATATTCTCTGGAATTCTACATTCATTCAGGTATCTCGCCCTTTCTTCATTCTCTCCCCCTTTTCTTCTTTCCTCAGCTATTGGTAAAGCCTCATCAGACAGCCATTTTGCTTTCTTGCTCTTCTTTCTGTTTATGATTGTTTTTGTTGCTGCCCCCTATATGTTATTGCATGTATAACCTCTGTAGTTCTTTAGGCACTTTATCTACCAGATCTAATCTCTTAAATCTATTTGTCACCTCCACTTCATATTCATAAGGAATGTTATTTAGGTCATACGACATAGTCTGATGGTTTTCCCTACTTTCTTTCACTTAAGTCTGAATTTTGCAATAAGAGGCTCATTATCTGAGCCACAATTGCCTCCATATCTTGTTTTAGCTGACTGTATGGAGCTTCTCCATCTTTGATTGCAAGTAGACAATCAATCTGATTTTAATATTGAACATCTGGTGATGTCCATGTGTAGAATTGCCTTTTGGGTTGTACTACAATGAGCACGTTATCTTGACAAAACTCTCTTAGTCTTTGTCATGATTCATTTTTTATTCCAAGGCCAAACGTGCCTGTTAATTCAACTATTTTTTTGTTTTCCTACTTTAGCATGCCTATCCCTTATGTTGAATGTGACATCTTTTTTTGGTATTATTTCTAGAAGATTTTATAGGTCTTTGTAGAATTCATCAACTTTTTCCTCTTTAACATCAGTGGTTTGTGCATAGACTTGTATGACTGTGATGTTGAGTGGTTTGCCTTGGATTTGAACAGATATCATTCTGTCATTTTTGAAATTATACCAGAGTACTGTTTTTCTCACCATTTTATTGACTACAAGGCTTACTCCATTTTCTCTAATGGATTCTTGCTCATAGTAGTATATGTAATGATCATCTGAATTAAATTCACCCTTTCCCAACAATTTGAGTCCACTGACACCCAAGACTTTTTTATATGTAATCTTTTCATCTCCTGTTTGACTACATCCAGCTTACTTTAGTTGATAGATGCTATATTCCACATTCTTAAGCAATATTGATCTTTATAGCCGTGGACTTTCCTATTGTCATGAGACACATCCACTGCAGAGATTCCTTTTAGCTTTGGCTCATCTACTTCATTAGTACTGGAATTACTCGTAGTTGTTCTCTGGGGTTTTCTTGGCAGAGTTGCTGGAGTGGTTTGATATTTCTTTCTCCAGTGGACCACTTCTACTAGAACTCTCCACTATGTCCTCTCTGTCTTGGGTAACCCAACATGACACAGCTCATAGTTTCATTGAGCTATACAAGCCCCTCCACAAGAACAAGACAGTGATCGAGGGGTGGGGTTGCCAATAGCAGGTGCTTAATAAATATTTGTTGACTTGACTTGGCAGTTGAAATCATCTGAAAATGGATATGGTTGTGCTCTGATGCACTTATTTATTTATTTCTAGGAGGCCTTATATAATCAGAGCTGGATTTCTACTCATGAGTCATGTGGTAAGAGAGATTAATCCAAATGGGAAAGAGATTCACTTAGATGTTGTCCCTTTTCTTTTTCTATCTCTAAGATTTCAGTTAGCCAGCATGGAATTGTGGTTTGAGAACTATCCTCAGAGGTAGGATGACCTGTCTTCAGCTAAAGTCTTAGCTCTGACATGTACTGAATGTATCATTCTGGGTGAGTCATTTTACTTTCCAGAATCCCAGGCCACTATAAGACTATCATTTGCAGATCATGTGTTAGTCTGAAACATCTTATATCAGTGAAACCTTATATCAATGAAACATGTCGGGACAAAAAACTCCAGTTATTAAATTGAGGACAACAATGGATTTGTGGAAGAGGATATTCCAGGTTAGAGCAATATGAAGGCTTGAGTAGTTAAACAAATGGAGAGAAATTTTTTTTTTACAAAATAGAGGATATTGTTAGGTCATAAAAAGAGATGAGGGCAGTTGGATAGTAGGGTAGGGATAACAAGTAAACATCTTGACTGTGTGGGGAGCAGTGATGAACAGAGCCTGTGAGCAGAGATATTTTCCTATGCAGGATCATGCAGAGAATCCTAACAAAGGTTTGCCGAAGAGAGTGATAATGAAACTAATTTATCATCATTTATACCTACTGGGGCACATTATGCTTTTCAATATTTTCTTTTCCATGTGAGTGATTCAAGTGTAGCACTGAACATTTTGGGGTTTATTTTAAAAATGAAACATATAAGGGGAGATGGTATTTTGTGTTCCAATAGGAAGTGTTTTGCCAAGACATAGATGGTGATTGGTCCAAGTGGATATTTTTAAAATGACAATTATGAATATGTATTTGTGTCCACATCAGAAAACCTTCTTCAGCACCAAAAAATGCTATGTCGGAGCATTGTGAGAGAATAGGTTAGTGAAGGCTTGGTACCGAAAGGAAATGGCCCTTTTACTCTACCTAAATTTTTAATCCCGTTGTAATGACTGAATGAATTATTTTGTAGTGTAACATCTTATGCCCCCCAGGGAACCTGACATTATTTACTGGATGAATGAATTTCTTTTGGAATCTGCTATCTTATTTTTAACTCACATTATAGAGTTAGCGTATAGAGTTAGTCTGTTATTTGTTCTTGGTTTCACTGGATTTTTGAGTCAGAATTAGCACCATTGAATTAGAAATAACACCATTGACCTAGAACGAGAAGGGACTTTAGAGATCATCTGGTACGACCCATTTGTTTTAAAGGTCAAATAACAGGACCAGAGAAGTGTTATGACCTGTCCAAGGTCACAAAAGTAGTAAGTGGCAGAATTAGGCTTTAGATTCTGATCCTTTGCCAAATTTAGGGGTCATTACATGATAATAGGCTGCCTCTTTCAGAGGCATCATCTTAATATTGTAAGCTATCATAGACTTGGTCAATCAATAAATATTTATTAAGTGCCCACTATGTGCCAGGCATTGTATCAAACACTAGGTCTAAAAAAGAGGCAAAAGACAGTCCTTAGCCCTCAATGAGCTCACAACCTAATGGCAGAGATAACAAACATATATGTACAAATAATCTACATATAGAAAAAATAGGAAGTAAATAGAAGGAAGGCACTAGAGTTAGGAGGGTTTGGGAAACACTTCCTATAGAAGACAAGATTTTAGTTGGAATGTAAAGGAAGCCAGAGAATACAGTAGGAATAAATGAGGAGAGAAAACATTTCAGGCATGGAGGACAGCAAGGGAAAATACCCAGAGCCAAGAGACAGAGTGTCTTATTCATGGAATAGCAAGAAGTACACTGTCACTGCATTAAACAATATATGGTAAAGAATAAGATAGAAGAATACAGGAAAGAGGAAGGGAGATAGGTTATGAAGGTCTTTGAACAACAAACATAAAATTCTGTTATTTGATGTTGGAGATGATAGGGAGCCATTGGAGTTTGGTGAGTGTGTGTGTGGTGTCATGGGGTCAGACTTTCACATGAGGAGAATCACTTTGGTGGCTGAATGAAGGATAGACTGGAGTGGGAAGAGACTTAAGACAGGCAGATCTACCAGCAATCTTTTGGAATAGTCTAGGTAAGAGATGATGAGGGCCTGCACCAGAATGGTGGCAGTGTCAGAGGAAAGAAGCAGGTGTATTTAAGAGATATTGTAAAACTGAGGTTGACAGGCCTTAGCAAAAAATTAAATATGGGGGAGGGTATTGAGAGAGTTGAATTTCAGTAGAATGATGTGTTCAGAAGCCAGATTTTAAGGAGTTATGGACAGAATGAAGGAGACAAAATTGAGGCATGTATCATGGATGGTCTTTTCAAAGTGTTTAGCTGTAAAGGGCAGAAAGGTTCAAGCGAGCATTTTTTGAGGATAGAGAAGACTTGGGAATGTTTGTAGGCAGTAGGGAATCATAAAGATTATCTAATTTAATACTTTCATTTCACAGATGATAAAATTGAGGCCTTGAGTGTAAAGTGACTTATTCAAGTTCATAAATGTAGTCATGAAGGGAGGTGAGACTAGAACTCTCAGGCTAGTGCTTTTTCCAACATAATGAGATGCCTAACCTCAGTAGAGTTAAGACTGAAGAAAAACAATGATGGGGTCAGCCTTTAAAACTTATGGAAGAGATAGCATGAATGGAAAATTAAACAAAAGAAAACCACATATGAGGGGAGAGATGTACCAGATAGGAAAGAAACAATGGTTTTCTGTGTTCATTTTTGAAAGCAATAGACAAAACACAGGATATTAAGGTATTTTTTTCTTCTATTACCTTTTCCAAATCTTCCTTTCTGGGGTGTTTTCCTTTTTCTTTCCCTTATTCCTTCCTTCTTAGTACCAATTCAATTGTACTTTGTTGGCTCATCTATCTTTTTCTGACTTTGTATGGGATTATATGATCCATGAGGATAGAGACTAGGTGACATAGGAGGTGCTCAGTAAGAAACAATTTAAATTTTGTATCCTTGGCACTTAGTACAATGTCTAGCACATAGAAGATGTTTAATAATAAGCATTCATTGTATTTTTTGTATCTCTCCCACATAATAAAATGACATGTGTATAGGTTGTATTCTTCTCATAGAATAATGGACTGTGAATGAGTCTTCATCTATTCTTATAATTTTTATTAGTTATAAAATTGCATTAATTTGTTTTATTGATACCCACCCCCTTGCCTATCTTCCTTATCCTGCCTTCTTTGTTCAAAGTAGGGTGACTAGGGTAATGAGTAGTCTTGAAACCATGTAATATGACAGAATTGAAGGAAGTGAAGATGTTTATCATCAAGAATTCAATTACATGTCAATTCTGTAAATATTTGTTGAGCACTTATTATGTGGAAATCAGTATGCTAGGACTTTAGAAAGGTACTGAAATAAGGAAAGCAAAATCCCTACCCAGGAAAAGCTTCAAGGGACCATGATGGATATCTCAAAATAGATTTCATTTCAATGCAGGCTTAGACTTATTCTGTATCACTCCAGAAGACAAAATTTGGGGTGGGGGGTTACAGTGAGTCTTATTCAAAAGAGGGAAAACTTCTTAATAATTAGAATTTGCTAATAGTGAGTTTGACTTTCAAGTGAAGAAGTGAGTGCTTTTATGCTTTTCTTTGCAATTAAATTATTTCTCTTTTTTGAAGATTCAATTTCATTTTGTTTTCTATGCTAAGCAATTTCTTATTCCCTCTTCAACCAATTGAGAAGGAAAGAAATAAATACGATACCCAGTACACTTAGGAAGTCATGCAAAACATATTATTATGTTAATCATATTCAGGAAAATAAACCAAGAAAAAGAAAAAAAATGCTTCAATATGCATTGAGTCCATCAGTTTTCTATTTGGAGATGGATAACATTTTTTTCATTATGAGTCCTTTGGAATTGTATCATTGTATAGATCGGAGTTATTATGTCTTTTGCAGTTGATTATCTTTACAATATTGCCATTAGTGTATAAATTGTTCTCTTAGTTCTGCCCACTTCACTTTGCATCAGTTCATATATATTTCTTCCCACATTTTTCTGAAACCATCCTGCAACTAAATTACTTAAGAAGACATTATCTCACCAAAGCAACATTCTTTTCAGTATTAAAGTTGATGCAAAGAGCCAAAGACAGATAGAAGATGTAATACATGACCATTTCATCTTGCGTAAAAGTGGCATGTTGGACAAAGCCATTTGGTTTTCACTTTTATACAACCCTGTACACTCTCGAAATGGCACATGTGCTTTTTTTTAGGCCTGATTCTCTTCTCCTTCTTCTGGCATACCAAATCACTGACAAAGCTCATTATATTTCCACATTCAGAGATAGTTTTTTCCTTTGCTAATTACAAAAGAAAATCAAGGAAATATTTGACCAGATTATTACTGCTCTTTGTTCCAATTCTAATTCTTTCCATCATTTCTTGAGAGGGCAGTATCTCAACTCATAGGAATATTGAGCTGAGTTCACCTAAGCATAGATTTAGAAATGAAACTTTAGCCATCAGCTGGCCAAATCTTTTCATTTTATAGTTGATAATACTGAGGTCCAGAGAGATAAAGTAACTTGCAAATTCACAAATACAAGTAGCAAAATCAAGATTTGAATTCTGGTCTACTGACTTGATATTCTAGAATTTCTCAACTGCCTCATACTGCCTTTCACTAGTTTACATGTATAGTTGAAGATAGTAGTCCCAGAAATCTGTGGTCAGACTCAGGGTGTTCTTAACACCTTCATTAACAATTTTTCAAACTTGTGTCATGGAAGAATTATTTCCAAGTCTTTAATTGCATCCTGAACATTTTGTACATCAAGAAGTCACAGAACCCAGATTTTCAGGATTAAAGAGTCCTCAGAGCCAAGATGGTAGAGTAAGTAGTAAGTTTCTCTCGCCCTCTCTTATAGACTCTGAAAAACCCAGAGGATATTGCCCAAGAAAAATCACGTAACAGTGGAGCCAGCAGAAAGATGAGGCACAGAAAACTTTTATCTTGGAAGACTAGGGGGATTAATGGGAAAGATCCCTCTTGCTGTGGTCGAAGGGGACTAGTATAAAATGGGAGGCACGTTACTAAGCCAGCGGCAAGCCCCACCTCAGCAGACCAGCAAGAAATCCTAAACTCCAGGGTGGAAAAGCAGGCAAGTGCCAATGCCAGCCACACACTAGCCATCACCACCAGCTCTAGCTCAGCACCAGGTAAACTACTAGACTACTGCAACCTCCAGCTGCCAGAACCTGAGGCCCCAGCAAAAAACAAAAAACAAAACAAAAACAAAAAAACAGTAAACACGTCTCTAGCCCCCACCACAAGAAGTCTGGGACAGTGTATTCTGTTTGCCAGAGGCAGAGATCAACTTTAAAAGCCAGAACAAAGGCAAACAACATGAGCAAATAGCAACAGAGAAAAACAATGACTATAGAGAAGTATCTTGATGACAGGGAAGATCAAAACACAAATTCAGGAGAGGGCAACATTCTCAGTATACCCATATATGAAACCCCAAAGGGGAATATAAACTGGTCTCAAGCCCAAAAAGCCTTGGAAGAGCTCAAGAAGGATTTTAATAGTCAAATAAGAGAGGTAGGAGAAAAATTGAGAAATTCCTTTAAAAATACAATTGACAAAAATGGAAAAAGTATGTTGAAGAAAACAATTCCTTAAAAAGTAGAATTGGCCAAATGAAAAAGGAAGTACAAAAGCTAACTGAAGAAAAAAATCATTAAAAATTAGAATTGGGCAAGTGGAAGCTAATGACTCCATGAGATATTGAGAATCAGTCAAACAAAATTAAAAGAATGAAAAAAAAATAGAAGAAAATGTAAAATACCTCATTGGAAAAAAAACTGAACTGGAAAATAAATTCAAGAGAGACAATTTAAAAATTATTGGTCTATCTTAAAGCCAGGATCAAAAAAGAGCCTGGGCAGCATCTTTCAAAAAATCCTCAAGGAAAACTGCCCCGAGGTCCTAGAACCAGAGGGTAAAATAGTCATTGAAAGAATCCACTGATAACCTCCTGAAAGAAATCCCAAATTGAAAATCCCAAGGAATATTGTAGCCAAATTCCAGAATTATCAAATCAATGAGAAAATATTGCAAGCAGCCAGAAAGAAACAATTAAAATATCATGGAACTATAGTCAGGATTATGCAGGACCTTGCAGCTTCTACATTATAAGATTAGAGGGCTTGGAAGATGACATTCTATAAGACAAAGGAGCTTGGAATACAAATCAAAGGATCAACTACCCAGCAAAATTGAGCACAATCTTCCAAGGGAGGAGGTGGACATTCAATGAAATAGGAAACTTCCAGCCTTTCCTGATGAAAAGACCAGAGCTGAACAAAAAATTGATCTTCAAATACAAGACTCAAGAGAGGCATAAAAAGATAAACAGTAAAGGAAAACAACAACAACAACAACATGTTATTCGATAAGGGCATACTGTTTACATCCCTATATAGGAAGATAATAGTTGTATTTCTCGAGAACTGTATCCTTATTATATCATATAGAAGGAAATACATAGACAGAAGGGATGGGTTTAAGTTGACTTTTATGTGATGATAAAAAATCTAATTAACTGATCAAAAAGGATTGTAATGGCAGAAGAGGAAAGGAGTCAGAAAAGGGTAGATTATATCACATGAAGAGGCACAAAGACATATTACAATAGAAGGAAAGCAGGCAGGGATATGAGCACTGTTTGAACTTTACTGTCACTGAATTTGGCTCAAGGAGGGAATAACATACTCAGTTTGGTATAGAAATCTAACTTGACATATGCAGTTGGAGAGGAAAGGGGAAGGAAAGGGAAGGAGGGAAAGAAGGGAGGGAAGAAATAGTAAAGGAAAAAGGAAAGAAAAGGGAGTGGGGCTGATAGAAGGGAGGGCAGATTGAAGGAGGTGGTGGTCAAAAGCAAAACTTTAGTAAGGAAGGAAAAGGAAAAAGGATAAAGAAGAGCATAAATGGGGGGGTGATACGATAGAGAGAAAGATGGAGATAGTAGTCATAACTGTGAATGTGAATGGGAAGAATTCTCTCATAAAATAGAAGTGAATAGCAGAATGAATTAAAATCATAATCCTACAATATGTTGTTTACAAGAAACACATTTTAAACAGAGGGATACACACAGGGTAAAGGTAAAAGGCTTGAGTAGAATATATTATGCTTCAGCAGAAGTGAAAATAAAAGCAGAGGTAGCAATCCTGATTTCACACAAAGCAAATGCAAAAATAGATCTAATTAAAAGAGATAGGGAAGGAAACTATATCCTGCTAAAAGGCACCATAGACAATGAAGTAATATCATTGCTAAACATATATGCACCAAATAGTATAGCATTCAGATTCTGAGAGGAGGAGTTAAGGGAGACACAGGAAGAAACAGACAGCAAAACTATACTGGTGGGGGACCTCCTTCTCCACCTCTCTGAACTAGATAAATCTAACCACAAAATATATAAGAAAGAAGTTAAGGAGGTAAATAGAATTTTGGAAAAGTTAGATATGCTAGACCTCTGGAGAAAATTGAATGGGGTTAGAAAGGAGTATACCTTTTTTCTCAGTGGTACATGGTACCTACACAAAAATTGACCATGTACTAGGGCATAAAAACCTCACAATCCAATGCAAAAAGGCAGACATATTAAATGCATCCTTTTAAGATCATGATGAAATAAAAATTGTATGTAATAAAGGAACATGAAAGATAGACTAAAAATTAATTGGAAACTAAATAATCTAATCCTAAAGAATGAGTAGATCAAATAACAAATGGTAGAAAGAATCAATAACTTCATCCAAAACGATGACAATAATGAGACAACATACCAAAAGTTACGGGATGCAGTGAAAGCAGTTCTTAGGGAAAGTTTTATATTTCTAAATGCTTAGATGAATAAACTAGAGAAAGAGAAGATCAATGAATTGGGCCTGCAACTACAAAAGCTAGAAAAAGAACAAATTAAAAAAATCCTCAAATAACAAATTACAAATACTGCAAACCAAAAGAGAGATTAATAAAATTGAAATTAAGAAACCTATTGAATTAATAAATAAATCTAAGAGCTGGTTTTATGAAAAAAAATAGATGAACCTTTGGTCAACTTGATTTTTAAAAAAGAAGAAAACCACATTACCAGTATCAAAAATGAAAGGGGTGAATTCACCACCAATGAAGAGGAAATTAAAATAACTATTAGGAACTATTTTGCCCAACTGTATGCCAATAAATTTAACAATCTTAGTGAAATGGATGAATATTTACAATAATATAAATTGCCCAGATTAACAGAAGAGGAAATAAACTACTTAAATAACCTCATCTCAGAAAAAGAAATTGAACAAGCCATCGATGAACTCCCTATGAACAAATCTCCAGGGCTGAATGGATTTACAAGTGAATTCTATCAAACATTTGAAGAGCAATGAATTCCAATACCATTTAGACTATTGGGAAAATAGGCAAAGAAGGAGTCCTACCAAATTCATTTTATGATACAAATATGGTACTTATACCTAAACTGGAAAAAGCCAAAACAGAGAAAGAAAATTATAGACCAATTTCCCTAATGAATATAGATGGAAAATGTTAGCAAAAAAATTACAGCAACTTATCATGAGAATAATACACTATGCCCAGGTAGAATTTTTACCAGGATTTCAGGACTTGTTCAATATTAGTGAAACTATCAGCATCACTGATCATATCAACAACAAAACTAACAGAAACCATATGATTAGCTCAATAGATGCAGAAAAAGCTTTTGATAAAATACAACATCCATTCCTATTAAAACACTAGAGAACATAGGAATAAATGGAGTCTTCCTTAAAATGATAAGTAGCATCTACCTAATGGGGATAAGCTAGAAGCATTTCTAATAAGATTGAGGGTGAAACAAGGATGTCCATTATCACCACTGTTAATCAATATAGTACTTGAAATGTTAGCTTTAGCAATAAAAGAAGAAAAAGAAATTGTAGGAATTAGAATAGGTAAAGAAGAAAGAAAATTATCATGCTTTGCAGATTATATGATGATATACTTAGAGAATCAAGTAAAAAACTACTTGTAATAATAAACAATTTTAGCAAAGTTGCAAGATATAAAATAAACCCACATAAATCATCAGCATTTCTATATATTGCTAACAAAGGCCAACAGCAAGAGATAGAAAGAGAAATTCCATTTAAAGTTACTATACACATTATAAAATATTTGGGAGTCTACCTGCCAAAACAAACCCAGGCACCATTTGAATACAATTATAAAACACTTTTTATAAAATAAAGTCAGATCTAAATAATTGGAAAAATACCAGTTGCCCATGGGTAGGCTGAGCTAATATAATAAAACTGACAATTCTATCTAAATTAATGTACTTATTCATTACCATATCAATCAAACTACTGAAAATTATCTCATAGAGGGAGAAAAATTGTAATAAAATTCATCTGTAAGAACAAAGGTCCAGAATATCAAGAGAACTAATGAAAATAAATGCTATGGAAGCTGGTCTAGCCATACCAGATCTTAAATTGTATCATAAAGCAGCAATTGCCAAAACTACTTGGTAATGGGTAAGAAAATAGAGTAGTAGATCAGTGGAATAGGTTAGGTACATAAGTCAATGACCATAATAATCTACTGCTTGATAAACCCAAAGACTCCAGCTTCTGGGATAAGAATTCACTATTTGACAAAAACTGCTGGGAAAACTTGAAAATAGTATGGTAGAAACTGGGCATAGATCAATATCTTATGCCATATACCAAAATGAAATCAAAATGGGTACACAATTTAGATATAAAGGTTGATACTATAAGCAAGCTGGGAGAGCAAGGAATAGTTTACCTGTCAGATTTATGGAGAATGGAAGAATTTATGACCAAAAAAGAGAGAGCATTATGAAATGCAAAATGGATAATATTGATTACATTAAATTGAAAAGTTTTTGCACAAGCAAAGCCAATGCAACCAAGATTAGGAGGGAAGCAGAATACTGGGAAAGAATTTTTACAACCAGTGTCTCTGATAAAGGCTTCATTTTTCAAATATAGAGAACTGAGTCAAATTTATAAGAATACAAGTCATTGCCCAATTGATAAATGGTCAAAGGATATGAACGGGCGGTTTTCAGAGGAAGAAATTAAAGCTACCTATAGTTATATAAAAATGCTCTAAATCACTGTTGATTGGAGAAATGCAAATCCAAACAGCTCTGAAGTAATATAGCACACCTATCAGATCGGCTAACATGACAAAACAGGAAAAATTTAAATGCTGGAGAAGATGTAGGAAAATTCAAACACTTATACATTGTTGGTGGAGTTGTGAACTGCTTCAACTATTCAAGAGAGCAATTTGGAACTATGGCCAAAGGGCTATAAAATTGTGCATACCCTTTGACGCAGCAATACCACTACTAGGTCTGTATCCCAAAGAGATCATACAAATAGGAAAAGGATGCACATGTACAAAAATATTTATAGCAGCTCTTTTTGTGGTGGCAAAGTATTGGAAATTGAGATGTCCATCAATTGAGGAATGTCTGAACAAGTTGTGGTATATGAATGTAGTGGAATACTATTGTGCTGTAAGAAAAGCTGAGCAGGCAGATTTCAGAAAAACCTGGCAAGATTCATATAAACTGATGCTGAGTGAAGTGAGCAGAACCAGAACATTGTACACAATAACAGCCACATTGTGTGATGACTGACCTTCTCAGAAATGCAAGGTTCTAAGACAACTCCAAAAGACTTATGACAGAAAATGCAATCCACATCTAGTGAAAGAACTTGAGTCTGAGTGCAAATGGAAGCATACTCTTCGCTCTTCTTTTCTTTTGTTGTTTTCTTTTTTCCTTCCATTAGTTCTAATTCTTTACATCACGACTAATGTGAAAATATGTTTAATGTGAATGTGTAAGTAGAGCCTACATCAGATTGGACACTGTCTTGGGGAGGTGGGGAGAGAAAGATGAGGAGGGATTCAAAACTCAAAAGCTTATGGAAGTGAATGTTGAAAATTCAAAATAAATAAGTTAACAACAACAACAAAGAATCCCTAGGGTCTATCAAGTCCACTGTGTACCTGAACAAGAATCCTCTCTATAGCATGTCTGACATCCAACTTTTGTCTGAAGACCTCCAACTAGGGGAAAACCATTACCTCCTGAAGTAAATCACCACATTAGGATAGCACTAATTTCTAATAAGATTTTTCCTTACACTAAGCCAAAATTTGCCTTTTCACAGTTTCTACCTATTGCTCCTAGTTTTTGCATCTGGAGTGAAACAGAATAAATCTAACCATTCTTCATTGTGACAGCCTTTCAAAAATTTATAGACAATGATGATCCACCCCCCCCCCAACTCCCTTTCTTCATTACCAGTTCATTCAATTAGATGCCCTTCATGATCTTCATTATCCCTTAGGGATATCAGTAGTTCTTCCTAACTAAATTGTGGTGCCCAGAACCAAACAAAATACTACTTATTTGATATGAGGACAGAGTGTAGTGGAACTTTCAACTCCCTAGTCCTCAATACTGTACCTCTAACAATACAACCTAAGATTAAATTTGCTTCTTTGGCCTCCATGTTATACTGTTGAGTCACATTAAGTTTTTTGTCCTTTAAACCCAGATGTTGTTCAGGACACTTGCTGTTTAGCCACTATTTCCCCTTGAAGTAGAATTTTTCTCATCCCAAGTATAAAGCTTTACATTTATACCTATATAATTTCATCTTTTAGGTTCAATTAAATGCCCTAGTCTGAAAAGGTCTTTTTTGAATCCTGACTCTATCATACCTTGTGCTACCTACCTTTTATCCAACTAGATCTGTTATAGACAAATTAATAAACATGCCCTCCATTCATGCAAGCAAATAATCATGGGAACAGAGTATCTCAGAGACAGAAAGGACTACAGAGATATTGGGATATTTGTATTTAGAATTAGAAGGGACATTAATTATTAATTCATCGAGTGCCTTATTTTGCAGATGAGGATCCTTAGGTGCAGAAAGATTAAGTTACTTGATTATATATTGCTCCCTATTCTGCCAGATAATATAAATCCAATTCGTTTTCCATGTTACAAACCTTTGCATATTTGAAGACCATGGCTTTCAGGTAGTACAACAATTCTTAAATTATCTATTCTCTACCTATGTTCCATGTCAGTTGTTTTCCTAATAAGATATTTTATATTTTCTTCTTTTTTATTCTTTCGACTTGTTTTTGCCTTGACATTCCTGGAGTCATCAACTTAAAACTGCCCAGTTCTTCTCTTTATGGAGTTCTTTTATTTCCAGTTAGTTTTTGACCCCCTTTTTTACTATTTGGCCAATACTTTTTTAAGGTGTTACTTTCTTCAGTATTTTTGTGCCTTTTTTTTTTTTACCAAGCTGTTATCTTTTCATAGCTTTCTTGAGAAGCTCTCATTGCTTTTCCCAATTTATCCTCTACCATTCTCATTTGATTTTTAAAATAATTTTTTTTAGCTTTTCCAGCAATTCTTGTTGGGCTCATGTCCAATTTACATTTTTTCCTTTGAGTCTTTACTTGTATCTTTTTTGGACATCATTGTCTTTTTCTAAGTCTGTGTCTTTATTTTCCACCCCCATAGTAGCTCTTTATCATCAGATTCTTTTTGTTTGCTCACTTTTCCAGCCTATTTCTTGACTTCGAACTTTGTGTAAAAGTTTGACTCTGCTTTCCCAGGGTTGGGGTTGTGGTTTTTTGAGCCAACTATTTCAATCTTCAGGCTTCTTCATGCTATTGTTTTCAGAGATGCTTACTAGGAGGTTAGGAATTTTGGTGCTTCCAAGGTGGTGTGATCCAGAGAGGTGTGGTCACTGTTCTGCTGACCTGGGCTCTGGTCCTTATGCAGGAAGAGTGCCTGATCCCTTGCTAGTACAGGGGTCTCTTGTAATCTCTTTCTGATCAGTTTTCTAATCCCTTTACTGTCCCTAGACCAAAAGATTTTACTGCTGTTGTCACAGCTGGTTTTGTCTCTGTGTGGCCTCTGGTGAGTCCCAACTCTAATATCACAGACCTTTCCTTCTAACCTCTTATGTCATCTTAGGTTAGAAAAAAATGTCTTACCTTAATCTTTTTTTTTGGCTTAGCTGCTCTAGAATTTGATTTGAGGGATTGTTTTATAGTTGTTTCGAGCTTTGCTATACAGATTTCTCTTTCCTGACATCTTGGCTGTACCCTCTCCCTACTTGTGCGTGAATGGAAATTTCACCTACACCATCAACAAGAAATTATCTAGCCTCTGCTTGAAGACCTTTAAGATCCACTTTTTCCTGATGTAATTCATTGTATTTTTGACAGGCCTAACTTAGGAGAAAGTTTTTCCTTATGTTGACTCTTCTACTACTCCAAGTCTATATCTTGTTATTAATTTTGCTCTGATGTTTGGCTAAGTAAATCCGTTCTCTTTTTCACATGGCAGGTCTAATATTTGAAGACAGATGTCGCATCCTATATAAAATGTTTCTTCTTCAGGTTAAATATCACAAGTGGCTTAAATTAATCTTGTATAGCAAGATATCCATTCCCTTCACCATCCTGGTTGTCGTTTTCCGTGTCTTGCCTAAAATATGATGACCAGAAGAGAATGTTACACTTCCCAAGTGTTCTCACAATGAGGATATAGGATGATAATCAATTCTTTTGTTCTGTACTCTGTCACTTTTACATAGACTTTTGGCTTTATCTTAACTTTTGCCTAGCACTGACTGTTTTGACTACCATGTCATATTTTAAAAATATGTTGAATTGTACCGATCTCTAGTTATTTTCCATAAGGTCTATGGTATGACATTCACAACCCAATTCTTTTTTTTAATTGTAATTTTAAAGTGTAGAATTTTACATTTATTTCTATTAAATTTATTTTTATGTGATTTGGCACATTGTTCTGTTCTCTGAAGATCTTTTAGGATGCTGATTCTGTTATACAATGTGGCATCTGTTTCTTCAAGCTATAATTCATCTGCCCACTCATAAGCATAAAATCTATATTCTCCTCCAAGTCATTGATACAATTTTTGAATAGCACAGGGCTAAGTATAGGTCTTGGGACATCCCACTAGAGATTTATCTTCAAGTTGACATTGACCAGTAATGACTAATTTCTAGTTCTGGTCAGCTGAGAATCCATCTAACTACTGTCATCTAGACCATATCTGTCTATCTTGTCTATAAGGAACACAAGAATGATCTTTTGCTGAAAGATTTGCTGTATTTTTATATGGCATTGCTATGATCTCTCAACATAGCAACCCTGTCAAAAAAGGGGAAAGACTTTAGTTTGAAATAATTGATTCTTGATTTTGGCGTGCTGAAATCTATGTGCTCTTAATTTTTTATTGAAATTATTTTAGGCTTTCTAGTAGTTTGTTTTACATTGTTTCACTTGCTTTTCAAGTTTAGGTCAAGTTCAAATAACACAAAATCCTTGTTTCTAATCTAGTTGGGGTGTGTTTCACTCACATATATCATACATTTCTATGTACTTGTATATATGTAATTTCATTGGTACAGGAGCTTTCTGACGTAAAATTACCTCACTTGATAGACATTGTCGATTGATAACTTTTAGTCTTAGAGAGTTACATTACATACTGACAACTTAACTAACTTGCCTATAGTTACAGAGTACTGAGCTCTTCCTGACTCCAAAGTTGGCTTTGTGTTCACTATGCTTATGTAAAAAATAATTTCTTCCTCTTAGTAGAAATTAGTAGGCAATTATTACAAATTCTTGGGTGATGAGCTTAGATTTGATCTGCTGTGTAATGGAGAGTATTTTGAGGCTGCTGAACATTAGAGCAACAAGATAAAAGCAATGTTTATTATTTGCCAGTTATGTAAAGGATAGAATAAAGTCAGAGAAGGAAAGAAGACCAGGTAGGATTGTCTATAGGTCATTTAGGTGTGACATAATGACCATCTGGATAACCATGGACAAAGAATATGAAGTATTCTTATTCTCCGGTTGCCAACACTAAGGTCTCTGTAATAGATCTAATTCCAAGATAGGAAGCAGCAAATGCAATAGTCCTGGTCATGAGATAGACAGACAGACAGATAGATAGATAGATAGATAGATAGATAGATAGATAGATAGATAGATAGATAGATAGATAAATAGATAGATAGATAGATAGATAGATAGATAGATAGATAGATAGATAGATAGATAGATAGGCAGATAGGCAGATAGATGTAGATATAGATATACGATGATATGTATTGTGTAACATATATGTCACAAAAAAGTACCCCAGTATTCCCCTGTCCCCTCTTCTAAAGAATCATCTCAAATAATAATATTTTAAAGACAAAAGAAGGAGAAGAGGAAAACATAGCAAAGCTAATCAATACATTGAAAAAGTGTGAAAATGTGTGTAATATACCACATTCAAGGACCTCTTACTTCAAAGAGATGGTATGAGAGTTTCTTCTCATCTTTTCTTTCTTCTCTGGAATCACAGTTGTTCTTTGTAATATTGCAACATTCACTTTCTGAAAACATTTTTTTATTTCCATTAACATTGTTGTAGTAATTGCATACATTAAATTGATGATTCTGTTTACTTCATTGTATCAGTTGATGAGTATCTTTCCATGCTTCTCTATAATTACTACATTCATTATTCCTTATGGCATAGTAATATTCATGTACTACAATTTATTTAGCCATTCACCAACTGTTTGCTTACAGATAATTTTATAGGCTCAAGTGGCATGGGGTTTGGGGAGTCACAGGGTTTTCCACTGATGCAGACAAAGGGAGATAAATTCCTTTGAAATTCAGCAAACTATAGTAAGCAGACCCTAGTTAACCATAAATAGTCACCATGGATAGGCATGGCTAGGCAAGATAAGAATGAAATAAGAATGAAATTTCTAGAAATTGGTGCCAGGGATTTCATTTAATATACTAATTAGCCATTCTAGTTGTTTTTGCCTAATTGTGACTCATCCTCATTATAAAGAAAAATGACTCAATTTTTTAGAGGCAAGATTAAATTCATTACCTTTTGGCACGAACAAAACCTGGAGTCGAAGGGCCATAATTTAATCCCATTGCTTCATAGCGCAATGTTTTTTTTTTTTAAGCAGGTAAAAATAAAGAACAGATGCTTGAAGAGAAATAAGAAGTGAGTTCAAAGAGAAACTTCATTTATTTCAGATGTGTGACTTAGATGGCTTCTCCTTATAGCATAGTAGATTTGGAAGGAAAAGGAAGAGACAAATCTGAGAGTAATTGTGAGAGAAAAATCAATGGGACATGTGAAGATTTGAAACAAAGGAATTAAGAAAGAGAAAGGAAACATAAACTAATGAAAATATTAACTAAATTAACCCAGATATCAAATGGACTAAGAGCAATAAGACTAATAGAAATACCATGAATATGTAATTATTTTTAACAAAAAGGAAAACACAAAACAAAGAAAAAAATTTATTCTTTAGGTCGCTGTTATTAACTGCTCTTAGATGAATCATCATCGTCATAAAACTACAGAATGTGGGTAGGGCTGGCTGGTAAAAATTCTGTAGGCTGATAGATTTTATAACCTATCTTTGGGGCTTTAATCATCCTCAAAATCACAGTACAAACTTTCTACAAAGGCTGATAAAGAAACGAAGCCAATTGTTAGCTATTTCAATGCTTTTTTTTTTAAAAGACAGGAAATCTAGTCCGTCTTGTCTTCACTATTCAAAAGAAAAATCAATACTCTTATACAACCACTCACCTCATAGGCACTTAAAAAATAATATGATGCTTTCTGCTAAATCTATGTACTCTCATTAAAATCAACAGGAGCTTGTGTGCATGAAGCCAACAGAGATTATTTTATGATCAAAAGGAATGCATCATCTGTAATAATCTACAGTCATTAATCTTTTTTGTAAACAACTGTTCATATGGTATTTTGGCTTCTTCCACGAGAAAAAAAAAAGTGCTTCTTAGTTTTCAAGTACAGATATGCAACCATTTTAGAGAACTGGGGCTAAAGGCGTGCTTTAGGAGAAAAATTAATTATAGTGGTAAGCATTTGATTACTGAAGGATTCTGACTTTTGTGTATTACTAAAATTATGGTATGTGGGTGAGATGTTATCCCTCTATAAAATATAGTCCCAGAAAGAAGAGGTAAAATGATTTCCTAATGTTAAATATGAGAGAACACATTTGAATACAAGTCGTCCTACTTCCAAAAACAACTCTCAATTTATAAGGCCAGGCTTTTGGTAGAATAAATTACTGTATCTAAACTGTAAGATATCCGTTGCAAATTATGAATTGTAATTTCTGTGGCACAGTAGAAACACATGGGCTATGGAGTTGCAGGACCTCGGTTCAAATCTCACTACTGATGCTTACAGCCAGTGAGACATTGGGCAAGTCTTTCCAGGTGTCCTCATTTATAAAATGAAAGGTTTTGACTAAGTAACCTCTGAGGTTCCTTCCAGCTCTAGTGCCATAACTTTGCAGATATGGAAAGTAATATAAACAAGTTATGGAAACAACAAATAACTTAGTGTATCAAAATATAAATGAAAAATGGAGAAATATTTTAAATATTATATGCCTGGATTCAATTCAATGAACATTTATCAAGCTCCTGCTACATGCAGGAAATGATGCCACATGAGAACTAAATTGTGCTGTTCTGAAACCATTTCTATCTATTGATGGAAAAAATTAAGTAGATTGTAAGAATCTTTTCTGTTTTTATTAATCTGGTCAGAGGAAGCTTCATGGCTCATACAAAAGCTTTAAAACACTCCTGCATTTCTCTCTTCTCTCCCTTACCAATCATGAAAAGTATGACATTTTCTCTAATAAATTTCAAATCAAATCAAAAAATAATCAAATAAATTTTAAAGATGGAGCATAATCATGGAACATCCTTTACAGGGTCAGGTCTGGCATGCAAAATTTGGAGAATATATCTTCTAAAGTCAGGAAAGTGGTGTGACTAAGTGAGGCAGTGGCCGGTGAATATTTGGAATAAAAGAATTCATGTTTTTTAATAAATTAGTATGTATTTTATTTTCTTTATCACTTTGGGAGGATGACTCTTGAATAAATGCAAATTTTTGTTTCCTTTTTTGGTCCTCTTTTTTGGTTAGCAAGAGGTATTCTCTCTTTATGGAAATCCTTTCACCAATGCAGAATATTATCTAATATTTACCTTATACTCTTACAGAGTTTCCCTAGGGAAATGAGAATGTGTGATTTGCCCAGGAATATGTAGCTAGTATGTGTTAATTGGAAGATTGGAATCCAGGCCTTCCTGATTTGAAGGCCAGTCCTCTTATTGACTATGTCATGCTGCTTCACAATTTGTGGAAATATTTATGTAAAATGATAGAGGCATTCATGTTCTCTACATCTCAAGGTAATGTTAAAATTATAATTAGACAAGAACTATCAAAACAGTGATGGTAATTTGGAGAATAGTGACTTTCATTGATAGAAATCTCATATATCTTTTGAGAGACACATTAAGTCCTGCCTTCTCCATCAAGATTTTCCTAATTAGTCTAATTTTATGATTCTCCATCTGTTCTGAATTGAGAGTTCTTGATCTTGTCATATGTCTAACTAGTTGTTTTATGAAGGTTAGACTTCTTTCTCACAATAGGTTCTAAGTTTCCAGAGAGCCAAGATCACGTTTTATGTTTTCCTTCAGCTGTGTATGCAGAATATGGGGCTATTGACTGGCTTGGAGGAGCTGAGCTAAACACTGAGTATCTATGTAAGGGGTGGGGTTGGTAGCCAAACTTATTTTAGGAGAGAAATATCTGGTTCCAAAAACATGTGGAGAGAGAGAGAGAGAGAGAGAGAGAGAGAGAGAGAGAGAGAGAGAGAGAGAGAGAGAGGAGCAGGCATGCAGAACAAGCAAGCTGCTTAACATGTCCCTGATTTCCACTTTGCCCCCCTAGAGGCTTAGGACAGAGACCTTTTCCTTCAGTGAGATCATACCCTTTCTCTTATTTTGAACTGAGAGCTTATCTTGGTCTCATCTAAATAGCTTATTCACTCGTGTATATTTTTGTTATGTCTTAATCTATATCACTTCTCAAATTTCTGTTTGCTTGGAAAAATAGGTTTACTAAAGATCTTATTCATAATGGTCTTTTGATAGTGATTTCATTTTGGTCTTCTTCAAGTATGAATGGCAACAACCATTTGGAAGGAGAGGCTAAGTTAGTGAGTATAAGTTAAGGGTTATTTTCCTTCATAAGCATCTAGGAATGTGGTTTTTGTTCGGAACCTATTCTGTTCCTAGATCATTAATATTTGAAGGGGCATATAGATATAATTCCAGTTTCATGCCTCTTTTGGAAATAGATGAAGGAAGAAACACGCATGCAGCCATGGCCCTTCTATTCTCCTCAAGGCAGAAACAGCAGTATGGACTATAGATCAAACTTTTGTGAAAGAATAACACTGAATTATAACTAACACGTAGTTAACATTTTAAAGTTTATAATTTTTTCCTCCTACAGTTCTATGAGGAAGTTAATTCAAGGAGTATGGAACTGGACCTGTGATTTCACTGATGTGGAGAGTGCCTAGGGATAGCACTTTGCAACCCTTGAATTGTTTGCTTCTTGTTACTCATTTAAAATATATGAAAACAAATATTTTCTTACATGTAGATCAGTCACTTGTTCAACTTTTAAGAGGAAGTAGGTATTTGCAGAAATTAACGTACATGCTATTCTTATATAGAACAGTCTGCTCTATTTTACTTTCTTTTTCTCTTTAGTGATATGACGTACTTTTGTCTTCTTTCCTCCTAATTCTCACATCAAATATTCAGTGCTTCCTTCAGAGTATTGCTGTAAAGGATAAATACTGAATGTTGATAGAGCTCTGTGCAAACATACCAGCAACCTTGTATAAATGTTAAATGGTGTTGATAATGACTTTTGCATAGTGTCTCTCTGGTATTGGTATTGGCTATTATCTGAATCCTTGATGGAATCTGACTTGTGTAGATGCCTGTGCAGAGGCAGATAGTATAAATCATTAAAGATCTACCAGAAAGTGGGGGGGCGTAGGGTGGAATAAAGCTGACAGATGATTTGGGAGAAGCATTCCCCCTCTTTCCCCAGCACACACACATACTTCCACACACATTCACAAGCATGCGTGCATGTAAACACACAGACACACAGACTCACAGACGTACAGACACACAGACACACACACACACAGACACACACACACACAGCCACACACACACCACAAAGCTATAAGCCAATTTGTAGATATGTCTCATATCAACTTATATTGACGTGAAATACCTCAATGCGAAATAATCTAGAAGCCCAGCTTGACCAATTATTTAATTATGATAATGATGACAATGATGACAGAGGTCAATTATATAGTTCTTTAAACTTAATCAAGTTTTTAATAAGATCTTACTTGATTCTCACAATAACCCTTAGAGGTAGGTTGTCTTATTACCTTGATTTTACAGATAAGGAAACTGAGGCTCAGTGAAGTGATGACTTTCCCAAGGTAACATAGCCCATGCACAGTGTACGAGATCAAATTTGAACTTAAATCTTCCTGACTCTATGTCCAAGACTTTATCCATACTGCTTCTTAGACAATGTTGAATGATAATCATAGAGATAATAGCTCGGTTGTGGATAAAACAAATTTATTTTCTAACCTAGCCAAAGGAAAGTAGCTGTGTCCAAGTTCCAGGGGTGAGGAACCTGCAGCCTCAAGGCCACATGTGACCTTTTAGGTCCTCAACTGAGGCCCTATGACTGAATCCAAACTTCACAGAATGAATCAGATTTGTGGCCTTGGGGCCACAGGTTCCCCACTCCTGGCAAGCCAATTATAGAATACTGAAAACAGGAGTTTCTCAATAACAATAACTCACATTTGTAACATTATATATTATGTTAGAGTGGGAAGAGAACTCAGAGATCACTGTGTCTAAACCCTTTTTTTTTTGACAGATGCCGAAATTGATGTCCAGAGAGCTGAAGTGATTTGCCCAAAGACACAAACTAGTAATCAACCAAGTCAGGAATTGAACCTAAATTTTCCTGACTTGAAGCCTAGTACATTACCGGATATATTACGCTGCCTCTCATTTTAATGCTTTTCGTAGTTTACAAAGCCCTTCCTCATAATAGCTCTGTGTAGTGAGTAGTGCAAATTATTAGAGTCCATTTACCAAATAAAAAAAAAAAAACTGAAGCTGAGACATTAAAGGATCTTTTCAGAGAAACACTATTAGGGAGCTGGGATTTAATACTAGATTTTAGGACTGCATATTACGATATGTAATATGTTATTACTCCAAGATGCTTCTTAGTTAGAGAGAGTTTAAGCCTATAATTTTATATAATTGAAGCCCAGAAAAGTTGACCTCCATAAACATCAATACCACAAATTCATCAACTTTGATATTATCTTTAGCTTAGAAACAGCAGAAGTTGGGAAGAACACTCAAAGTATTCACAAGCCAGTACACAGCTACGCCTCTTTAGATTATTTTTTAAAAGAAGAAGATGGGATCTTTAAGCAAAGTGATGGCATAAAGTTAATATTAGTTATCTTATTGAAACAGCATAATAATCAAACTGACTTTCCTGTCTCTTATTTTCCTGCCAAGATACAGCTATTTTCTGTATTTTACTTTTAAGCTTGACACTCAGTACAGTTAGTTTCTTTAGATGAGTTTAAGATTCAGCCCAACATCTGATTAAAAAAATGATAAAAACCTCAGGACCCGCTAGATTTTTTTTGAAAGTGGAAAATGGGTTTTAATTACATTATAGAGAGGCTCAGACTGTGTGAGAAGTACTACCACCATGTCAATCATTTTTTCTTTATTTTTAAATTCCCAAACAAATTGGATCTTAATTCACCACAAGTGTGCATAGCTTCTACTGTCTATATAGATTACAATCTTCTCTTGGGGAAATAGAACTCATTTCGTGCTAGGTCAAATAGCCTGAAATCCTACCTTCTAAACTGGTACGAAAATATAAAGGCTCTCAATTCCTTAAGTAGTCCTAATTGTGCATATGAAATCACTTTCTAGTTTTGCAAGAAACTTTGCTGTGTGGACCACAGCTCATGTCCTGGATTTTTTTATCCTTTTAGTTTTCTAACTTCTACACTGTGGCACCACTTTCTTGATTGGTAACGGTGTCACCTGACCTACGATGTCAGAAAAATCTAGGTCACAGTTTGTATACATTACTCTCTACTCCCCATGAGCTTGGAAAGACTTGGGGGGATAGTGGAGGATAGTTGGGCTTGGATTTCTATGGTTTACAAGGTCATGAAGAATCAGATATGAATGAATGATTGAACAACAACTCTCCAGATATCTTCTGGATCTCCTGCAAATACTTTCTCCACTTCAACTCCACACCAGTTCTGGAACCATGCCATTACTTGACAGGATGTATCAATATGCTGCTAGGAATCTAAGTTGTGTTGTGAGCATATGGCATGCTCTGTTTCCATGACTAAGCTGAGTCACATAAGACAGATAATAAAGCAACTTAGATACACTTTTGAAAGTATCAATTTCTATTTTTCAATGCTGCTGATATGTCTCTTGGATGTAAATGATTAGAATATAGATTTAAAAATACATGTATAAGAATAAGGAGCAGAATATAACTCTGTTTAAATGAAGAGCTTCATTAAATGCTGTCTAACATGCCAACTCGATGAAAAATTTTTACTTTTGGCCGTAGCTAGTTTCTAGGCAAATTTAAAACATTACTATGAACTTAATAAGTATCAAATACATTTAAATATAACATAAAAATAGATTACATATAGAAAATGATATTTTTATCACATAATTCAAATTTAATGTAGAAGAACAACATTGATCTGCTTGTCTATGTCCCTTTCTAAATTCTTTTTTTCTGTTTATAATTGAGTGATTCATTAATATGCCTTTACAATCTATGTGTTCTTTTTAATCTTACTATAATATATTAACTGTATCTCAACTTTCCCACCTTCAGAAAAAAAATTCAAAATAACCCTCCCATGTAACAAAGAAATATAATCATGAAAAGTAAATCTATTCATTAATTGTATCTGAGAAAATAGATGGTTCTTTCTGGACTTGTAGTCTAACACCTTGCCAAGAGGTGTGAAGCATGATTCATGCTTCTGTAGCAGTAACTGGTGATTACATTGATCATAATTCTTAAGTCTTTTGCAGATATTTTCGTTTACAATTATGTAGTCATACAAATAATTCTGCTCCATCTGATCACTTTACTCTGTAATAGTTCATATAATTCTTCCATTTACTCTGAATCTATCCCTTTTGTTATTTCTTACATTACAATAATATTTCAGTATATTCATATACATAATTTATTCAACCACTCACCAGATGATGGACTTGTATTTTCTTTCAAGTTCTTTACAATAAAATGTTGCTATAAATATGTTTGCATATAGTTTTCATTTCTACTTTCACCAATGTCTTTGGGAACACAAGCCTACTAGCAGAATTGCTATGTTATGAACAGCTTAGTGACTTCTTCAGTATGGTGCTGAATTATTTTATGGAGTATTGGAACCACATCATAGGTCTAAAATTGTTAGCCTCTTTTTCACTGCCTCCACAAAATTAAAAATTGACATTTTTTCCTTTTGTCATATTTGTCAACGTTAATTGTAGGATGTGGAAACTCATCAGTTGTTAAAATTTGTATTTCTGTTATCAGTAATGATTTGAAGCATTTTTCTGTGGTTGTTGATAGCTTGACCTTTTTTGGGAATAGCCTTTCTATCCCTTAACCACTGATTTTTGGAAGAATGGATCTAGTTTTTATATATTTGTTTCAGTTTCCTGCATATCCTGTATATTAGAACTTTATTAGAAAAAAAATGAAAAAAATTCTTTCCCAGTTAACTTTCTCTTCTAATTCTAACTTCATTTTAATAGAACCTTTTAAATTTTCTGCAATCAAAATGGTTCATTTTATCTTCTGTGATTATCTCTTTCCCTAGCTTGATCAATAACTCTTTCCTTATCCAGAATTGTGAAAAGTATATCCTCTGTCCTCTGACTTGTGCTATGATCTTTTTATTTAGATCTTGTATATATTTGTAGCTCATTGTGGAATATGTTGGGAAATATTAGTTTAAACTTATTTCCTACCACTTTGGATTATTTTTACTGAAAACTGAGTCATTGCCCCAATAACGATTGCTTTTAGGTCTTGCATATCTAATATTTTTGAATTTTTAACCAATGACAATATTTTAGATGATTGCTATTTTGTGGTAGAGTTTGAGATTTGTTCTGCTATGTTCCTTACTTACTATTATTTTTATTAATTTCTTTGAGATTATTGACCTGTTCGTCTAAATGAATTATATGCTTTCAAATTCCATAAAATAACTCTGGTAAAATATACAATCAAACTATAGAATTACATGTAAAAATTCAACTGCTTCAACAAGTTCTTGAAAATTTCTGAAAATGGAGGGGTTACTGCCTATGATGTTTTGTGAATTGAAGAAGCCCAGAATTTGAAGTTGGAAGGAATTTCAGAAATCATCTACTTTGACTCAAATCCAAAAAGTAATCACTTCTATGTCAAGCTCACTCCACTCCTTTGGCCTTTCATTTGATCAGCTGGTTCTTCCAAGCAACTATGTTTTTTCCCCTCTTTTGACTTTCATCCTGACTCTTTCTACAATGTCAAGTTCCTTTGTCTCTCTCCTAGAACCACACCCCTACTTTTCAGTTTTCTTCAATGTATTGTGATCCTCAATTGGAAGCTCTTTGAAAGCAGAGACTGCTTTTCTTTCTATTTGTATTTGTATTCTCAGTGCTTACCACAGTTCCTGGAACACTGCTTAATAAATTTTTGTTGATTTGATTTGGGCAGTTGACAGAATAAACTGGAAACATCTGGGTTTCCCTTGAATCTGGGAATGGCAAAAAAGAAGTGAGGTTGTCACCCTTTACTACTGGAAAATAAATCATCCATCAGTGTTATAGCTGGGTCAGTCTAAAGTTAAGTAGCAGGATGTGTTGGGGTAGGGAGGAATATATGTATATATAAGGAAGATAATAAGGATGATACATATTTTATATATATATATATGTATACATATATATGCGTATATATACGCTATTTTTTCACATGCCAAATGAAAAGCATGGTAGTCTACTTTTTCATTTAAAGAAGAGATATTTATCATTTATTACCATATTTCAATAATTCTAATCAGTAATTTCTTTCCAAATAAGTAAAATATCACTCAAAATAACTACATAAGATATCAATCACTTCAGATATATCTTTTAAAATTCATTCAGGGATTATATGAATCTAATTATAAATCACTTTCCTGAAGTAAAAGTAACTAGAGAAATATCAATTGTTTATGGGTAGGTAAGCCAACATAATAAAATGATAATATCTAAATTAATTTGTTTATTTGGCGCCAAACAAATTAAATGCCCAAATAACATTTTGGAGTTAGAAAAAATCTGGAGGTGAACAGGGTAGAAATCATACCTGGTGGGATCCACTGGAAGTGCCATGCAATTATGGGGAAGAAGAGTAGGTTACATATTTATGAGACTGGACATGTGTAATATTAATTAAGTTGGGACATTTTTTTTACTGTTTTAGAATGCTAAATTAATTAAGTGTCTTTGATTGAGTCTTACTACACACTAAACCCCAGGCCCATGACCTTTTACTACTAGGTACAAAACACTAGGCTGGTTAGCAAACTAGTTTGCTAGTTTGAGAGAGGCAGGAAGCCCCCAGCGCCCTAAGGGGAGTTGCTAAGGCCAGAGCCAATAGAAGGGGCCTAAGTTTTGGGTGCTCAGATGACATTTGATGATGTTTAAAGAGTGTATAAAAAGAGAGAACAGGACTATTTGCTTGAAGTTCTCACTCCTGGAGGAGAGTTAGCATGGGACTCTGGGCAGCTGCTCTAAGAGCCTCCTGACTCATCAACCCAGATATTGATGGTTTCTTGGTAAATGAATTGTGATCTGGTCTGTTTATATTGTGTATGTTAGTAACTTGTTTGTATTTGCTCTGAAGTTCAGGTTGCTGGATTTTCCTCCTGAACTAAATGACTTTATATGTATATGGTGGATTAAAGTAATATTCTTAACCCCTTAATGCTACTTTCCTTAGTAAAGCAGATCAAAAGAACCCGTGCTGGCAGCATTGTTGTTGTTGGGCTTGTGTTGGTTTTTCAGCTGCACAACAGCTGCTAGCCAAATTGATGCACCAGCATGTCCCCTTTCTAGGTCCAAGTAGGAAGACCACTATGAAAACTTAGGTCAGCTAGGCCACAGTGGTTACAGCCTGCCTGGAGCCAGATTGGGCAATGTGATGTGCATATGTATCACAACTCAGTGAAAGATCTCCACTCTCTAGGAAAAAAAGAAGAAAAAAACAGCTAGCTAACCTCTCTGTCCAATCTAAATATTTTAGTTCTGATGTCAGGACATACTCTAGCAAACTTCTCTGACAATGGTGTAAATGTGACATAGTGCAGCTTGTTCACTTTCAAACCATCTTGGACGGTGTAGGTCATATGCCAGCATATAGTTTAGAACATTTTTATAATAATAAAAGGTATGTTTGTGGGGGTTCTTCCCCCCTTTCCACCAGAGATATGAAGTAGAAGGCCCCTTAAAGGTAGATTCAATAGCCATCTTATAAAGCTTGTTAAATTTTTGTTTGAACTCCTAATGTCTGTCAGAGAAAAGCCCAACCCTTTTCGTGACATGTTAGAGTGAATAAAATATGGGTTTGAGAATCAGCAATTCTTATTGTTAATATTTCCTCAGGCACTGTCCTAAGTACTTCACAATTATTATTTCGTTTGATGCTCACAACTGTCCTGGGAGGTAGATGCTATTATTATCCCCATTTTGAAAATGAGAAAACTGAGGCAAACAAGAGTTAAGTGAACAGGGTCACACAGATAGTATATGAGGTCAGAATTGAATGTGGGTCTTCTGGACTCCATGCCTGGTACTCTTTCCACTGTACCACCTAACTGGTATTTTTATTACTGTGGTCAAGTGTGATGGCAGAAGACCAGAATTTGACTGCTTCTGACCTTTGGTGACTCACTTAATCTTTCTGAGTTTCAGTTTGCTGATCTATAAAATGTGATTAATAATACTAAATTAGCTGTCATAAAGGATTATTATAGAGATCAAGTGAAATAATGTACATAGAATGGTTTAGAAACCTTAAAGCACGTGTATGCTTATCTGCTATTATTTCCTCTAGGAAAATCATAAAATCTTCCATTTTCCCTTTGAAGATTTGTAATAGCTTCATCTGATATAAAGAAGTTACTTCCTACTTTGAAGTTAATTAGTTCAAACCAGTACCTTTTTTCTTCCCTTTTCTTTTGTTTGTACCTAATGCTTAAATATTCGAAGCTTTATAGTCATTTGATTTATTGTAATTACTTGTCCAATTTTTTTTTTCTTATTTATGGAAGCTAAACCTATGTGGTCCAGTGGATATAGAGCTGGGCCTGAAGTCAGGAAAACCTGAGTTCAAACTCGGCCTCAGACACTAGCTGTGTGACCCCAGGAAAGTCATTTAACTCTGTTTGCCTTAGTTTCCTCATCTGTAAAATGAATTGGAGAAAGACATGGCAAGCCACTCTAGTATCTTTGACAAGAACATTCCAAATGAAGTTAAAGAAAGTTGGACATGACTGAAAACAACAATAACAAACTTCTTGAAAGACAGTGTGATATAATTGCTAGAGAAACAACTTTTGAGACAGGAAGATCTGGGTCTAAGCCTCGCCTCCGATGCATGCTGTTTATGTGACTCTAGACAAATTATTTAACTTTTCAGTGCCCCAGGCAAAATTCTGTAACTACATGTCGTAAGACAGGTGCCAACTTATACTGGTAGAGGGAGTTTACTAACTAGGAATTCCCAAAATTAATTAAATCATAGACCTTGTTTAAAAATAAAGCAAAATAAAACCAACAAACCTCTTTAAAAGTTGAAAGGAAAGGAATGAAAGCATAGTAATAATAAAAAAAAAACAACTCATAAGGATAGTGTTTCCAAAAGAACTCTTTGGAAAGTAAATGATCTGTACCCTCTCTCCCATTTGTCACTTTTTTGCATCTAAACTTTGACCATGTTTCTCCCTTATTCTCTAAACATGTTATAACTTTTCATTGCTGCAAAACTATATCTTTTAGTATGCTAGAGATATGGGGATTTTTCTAAAGTGGAATCCTGTCTTCAGTGCTGCAGCTTTATGGATTATGCTGTTCTAAGCAATGATAACCATCCCTCTGAGAAATCAGAAATGCTAGCACTGACAGTTGAATGAATGGCCATCGGGGGAACCTCACGATAGCCAGATTCCAAGACTACATTCAGACCGTATGGCACAACTCCAAGTACCAGAGGGTTCAAAATGTCCATTATTTTAACAATGCATTATAGCTTGGGTGTCAAGAGTGAAGGAGACCAATGTTTAATTGCTTTTTACCACCTCATTTCAAATGCAAACTGGATTTCAAAGATAGACATCCTTTCATATCAGCGAAGGGCAGTTTTCACTGATGGAACTGAATGCTAAATCCCTACCTTGGAGAATCATTACTTTACAAATGTTTCAATGAAGTTAGCCTGCACTTTTTAATCAACCAGGGAGACATTTACTAAAGTATGAAAAAAATGATACAATATTCTGGCCTTATAGAATATCTATGATCTAGTCAGGGTGAAATATACTAACAGATGCAATTGACTAGTTTAAAATTGCTAAATTATTTGAGTTGTGTTTTAGGCAAATTTCAATGCATACCATCACTATTAGATGCTAAAACACACAATAAAACATAATAGCAAGAATATAGATATTGTAGTTTGCTTATAAATCATGTACTGCACTAAAATCACCTATAGAAGAGTTCCCAGGCTTATCATATTGAGCCTTTTGGGGGAAAGGAATGAAAAAATGTATTAACAGTGTGAACGTGAGCATTGGTGACTATGAAATTTAGTGGGATTAGAATTTGAAAGTTCTCCCTTATCTTTCTCTTTCTTGTCAAGTTTTTTTTTGGGGGGCTTTTTTTTTTCCTAATGGTCCGGCAGTTCTGACTTTGTTGATGGGAAAGGCCTATATCTATTCTATGGTAATAAAATCTACTTAGGGACCAGAAGAATTAAGTAAATAATATAGAAACAGGAATGAATATTAAGGCTTAAGAAGGCATAATTTAAAATAAAATAATTTTATTTTCAAGTAATGTAAAATACAAGTACACACAAAAGCATTAATATATTATTAATGTTAATTCCAAATATATGACAAGCAATCTCAGTGGAATACAAAACTATTTTCTCCCCACCAATTCAAATGCAAAAAAAGTCATTACTAAATCTATCGCCAACATTAATGATCTGCCCTGAAGTGAACTTTGTGAGGTTCCCTAGAGAAAGGAAGAACATCGGGATTTGGCTTTTGCTGAGTTGTCAATTGCTTTAGACACACGTTTTCTTTACACATGTGCCTAATTCCCACTGTTCTTTAAGTTCATGCCATTCTTGCCCACTATTGATTCTGGGTATATTTGAAGGAGAACGTGCTCCAAGATCCAGGGGTAGCAATGCTTTGTAACTATTGTTTTTTCTATGACATTTTTTCCCTAAAAAATTAATTGAGTGTGCTGGCTGATATTAAGCACAAATATGTCAATATGGGCTTGTTTGCAATATTTCTAGGAGTATAGCAACCCAAAGAATTAACCCTAGATACCAGAGATTGACCCCTTTAGAAATCAAACTTTCTAGTGTCAGTATGAGTTGGGGGTGTAAGCCCAGAGCAGATGTTACAGTAAGTATAGGATATAAATAAACAAAGAATTATAATAAATACACTTCATACAACATTAAAAGAATTTGTATATGCATCTGTCATATGACACAGTGCCTTAAAGAGAACAAATTATTGACAGATATCTCTTGATTTAGAAAGATTTAAAGAGAAATAAGTTGGGGTCTGTGATCTTAAAGAGCAAGATTTAATAAGGTAGACAATTCATATTAACAAATAGCAATGATGCAAATAAAATAGATTTCCAGTACTATAATTGTCCTATGCTATTTCTCTCATTTTTTCAATTCTTAACAGAATTCAATGAGAAAAGAACATTCCTTGAGACGTTTAGTTCAGTAAGCATTGATGTGGGCTAATTTATAATATTTTTCTGGTAGGTCTTCTGTATTTTAGGCTAATATTTTGAATGGCAGTTGGTCAGAAACTGTTACACAAGTCTATTAAATTGGTGGTTCTTTTAATTTTCATATGTGCACTGAAATAAATAAATACTGC
Organism: Phalanger gymnotis; assembly: GCA_028646595.1. NCBI lineage: Eukaryota > Metazoa > Chordata > Mammalia > Diprotodontia > Phalangeridae > Phalanger > Phalanger gymnotis. The sequence goes on from CM053622.1 coordinate 181,690,774, forward strand.
TTATATATTTGTATAATATTTGTATTATAGTAATTATGATAAAATCACAATAATTATTATAATATTATTCATGCATCTTATAGAGATTTATAAATAATACCCATCACATATTACTACTTCTTTTCTTTCTATACCCCTACCCACTCCCATAGTTAAAAATTTAATACTATTTTTCTCATGTGTATTTTAATATAGAATTCGTTGAATACCATACTTAAAAATGCATTTCTAATGTCAGCAAAAAGATCTGACCTTCTATTATGTATTTTTACTAAGCTTGTCAAACCCAGAGATTGAAATACAGCAGGAATGGAAATCATATATACATACATACATATACACATATATATGTATGTTTGAGTACATATATACATACATATTGCTGAAAATGTTCTTACTTCTAACCTTTTACTGACTGATGAAAGGAATTACCTCATAGTTTATAAGAATTATAAAGGAGCACGGGCAGACATGAATCCCCATCATTCTTATAAAGCATTTCCCATATTGAGGCATAAGCCTTGGGATATCCAGGGAACCAAAGAAGCATACCCTCAGAAGTATTCAGAAGTACTCATGCCTTCTTGTGCTCAGGAGACAATGCATTTCTCAGTATTAGTTCTAGCTCCAGGGTTTTCTCAAGTTTAACATTATTTTGCAATAGGTAAGTCAAGATGTGCCAAAGCTGTAAGTAACCTACGAAAAGAAATGCATTTTCCAGAGTTTATAGGATTGACTCAGCTATTGGTCAAGATACCAGAAGTATCTTACCTCTTGGTAACTCATATAGTCCTCTCAAATTCTGAATGTTATTGGAATGTATCCAATTTGGTACTTCCTTTTCCTGAATCCAGAGGAATTCTCTGGATTCAGGAAAAGGAAGTACCAACTGGGTGGATTCCAATAATACTTAGAGGAGGGAGAGTAGACTATTTGGACCAGATTTGGCTCCATTTATTATGACTAGAACAGAACGATTTCTCATGTCTTCTGGTGTTCCTTGGGTTGGGTTGTAATTTTCTGGAATTTTTCTTCAATCCCTGTCCATGGTTGTATGTTAAATGGGAAGTGACAGAGGTGGGAAAATATTGAAACAAATAAATAACAGGTTTATAGAAAGTGAGTTCTGTCATAGAAAGTGGGGAAGTTTAGCTTCAAGAAGAAAAAAATTGTGGCAAAGAGAGAGAGAGGATCTGTCCAAGGATTTCAAGGGCTACACATGGAAGAGGCTTTAAAATGGCTCTTGTTGAATGCAGAATTAGGAATAATGGTTGGAAGTAGCAAAGAGACAAATTTAGGTTTGATCTAAGGTGGATAAAAGCCTCCTAACAATTGGAACTATCAAAAATGGAATGGACTTCCATGGGAGGTGTTGGGTCCTCCCTCATTTGAGGTTTTCTATCAGCAGTTATTAGGCATGGGGAACCTGTGGCTTTGAGACCACATGTGGCCCTCTAGGTCCTCGAGTAGGGCCCTTCAACTGAATCCAAACTTCACAGAACAAATTCCCTTAATAAAAGGATTTGTTCTGTAAACCTTGGACTCAGTCAAAAGGTTGCACTCAAGGTCTTAGAAGTCCACATGTGGACTCAAGGCCACACTGGACTAGACAATCACTTTTTAGAAACAAGAATAAGGAATATTCTTTTTTGGTTATGGGTTGAATTAGATGAGATAACTTCCAAGTATGAAATTCCATGATTCAGGGTTGTAGTCTGATTATCTGACAATATCTAATTTCTCTTTCCACAGTTAATTCTTTTCAAGATTATTAAGACTCATCATGTTTTCTGACTAATTTCTCCTCTCACCCAGTGAGTTTGCTAAGATTTGGTAACCTTCCATCCCTGATTCAGCATTTTTCCAATTCCCTGAAACCACAACCTTGCCCCAAGATATTATTTTCTGTATATGTAGCATACGGTTTCCTGCTCATCCATGGTTCACCAGGAAAGCTACTTCTGGTCCTAGGTTTTGTGGTCCTTATTTTCAAATCATAGCTCACAAGTCCATACTGATATCTCATTTTTTATTAGTCAGAGCATACACTTAGTTCAGAACAAATGCATTTAATGAAATAATATCATAACAAAAGTGACAAGGAAATATTCATGGCATAAATCTTGAGCTTACTCTAATGTGAATATACACACCTTCAGTGAGAAGACTAATACTGTATAATTATAATGGGAGGAACACACACAGAAGAGGGACCTCTGTTGCCAGTGAACTTGTATGGAGGGGTGCACATATATAGAATCTCTGTATCAAAAGCTCTTGCAAGAGAAAACTCTTATCGCTGGTGTTATAAAGCCATCACCAGTTTTTGATGATATCTTTGCCTTACTTTCTGCTAGGATTTTCCATATTTGGAGCTGTTCTTCACTGGGTGTTATATTTCAGCTGGTCCCAACTAGTCATCATATATCTACTTCAACTTATCTCCTATTCAGCTGTCTCTAGGATACCCTAATACCTTGTACACTATCCGCTGGGGATGTTGTGGTCAGCAAGCATTTCAATTGTTCTTTTGTACTGTTCTTTCAGAGTCCCATCTATAGGTTTCAGCTGAGGTGACATGGTGGCTGGTGGATAGAGCACTAGGCCTGTAGTCTGGCCTGAGTTCAAATCTGGACTTAGACATTTACTAGCTTTATGTCCTTGGGTAAATCACGTAACTTCTGTTTGCCTCAGTTTCCTCAACTGTAAAAGAGGAATAATAATAGCATCTACCTTCCAGGGTTGTTTTAGGGATAAAATGAAAGTGCCTAGCACATAATGTATACTTAATAAATGCTTCTTTCCTTCCCTTCCCCTTCCCTCCCCTCCCCTCTCCTTCCCTTTCTTTCCCTTCCTTTCCCTTCCCTTTCAACTTTGTGAGCCATGTTCTTGCAAGGGAAATTAGTAATAATTTTATTATTATTATTATTATTGTTATTAAGCAATTTGAAGTTAACCAGATCGTCTAGGAGTGGGGGTACCAAGGAAATTTAGAAATTTTCCAAGGTTCTTCTTATGCTATGAGATCTGTTGATAAAAGAGTTAATATGTTTTATGTATTTCTACATATCTCTAATACTCCATGCCTATAAATTGAGAAGCTTCTATGAGGAAGGGTGTATGAAATATTTTGCCTTAATCACCACAGCCTAAAGAGGCAATATGACACGGGAGATAAATTACCAGGTAGGAGTACAGAATGTAAAGGTTCAAGTGCTTCTTTGAATGTATAGTCCCTGTGTTACCCTCAAGACATCATTTATCCTCTCCATTACTCAGGAATATCTTTAAGACCATACATTACAGATGAATTCCTGATTTTCAGTGTTAATGGAAGTTCCTTCATTCAGAACTCCCTACATGCTGAAGTCAGAGGTCCAGCCCAATGAAGAAACAAACAAACGCTAACATAATGTCGTGTTCAATCAATATTGAAATGATTTAAGAATTCGCGTTTAATAAATCATTGAATATTGAATGAAAAAATATTCACTTGTCTTTTACATCCTCCTCTGATGACTGTGTGACAGACCCTTTGGAGACAAGGATAGGTAGCAAAATCAGTGGAAGATTTGCGAGATTTGTTGGGAAAAAAAGACCAGGTTTCAAATCAATCAATTGCCCCCAAAGCTATGTCTACATGTTACCAATGACTCACCCATTTTGAAGCCATTCTTCCTGGATGTCACAATTATTGACAACTGAAAAGTTAATTTGATCAAACTTAGTAGAGTTTGATCTCTTCAACCAAAGACAATATTTTCTGAATTTTGCTACTACATTTATCCCTCTCCTTTTTACCACCAGGTTTCTTTCCTCCTCATAATTTCTTTTTGGTAACCTCATCTACCCTCTCAGTTTTAACTATCACTTAACAATTAATTTTGTGACTATTATACTTGCAATGGGCATCTGGTGCATGGGTACAGCATCCTGAAGGGTTCATTACATGGAGAGGTAAAGCTCCCTGCTTCCACAATGTTCCTGGTAGTGTGAATAGAAATCCTTGGAGAGATTTAGTGGCATGCAATGGCATTCTATAATGGATTCTTGTTTGACATGTGGTTAAGAATTGTGTGTGTGTGTGTGTATGTGTGTGTGTATGTGTGCAATTGACTATCTATTCAGAAGTGGGTAGCATCTTCAAAAAGACCTGAGTCAGCCTCAGCCTAGCCTCTTTGGGGATTTTCCTTTTTAGTTGAACTGTTGGTAGATTCTTTGGATTTTGGTGAGAAAAAAAAATGCTATAAAAGAAGAGGCCATGTGGGTCCTGAGAATGGGCCTTGAAATCTGTATTCTTTTTTTCCACTCTAGGTGAAAGGCTTGGAGTCTCCATTTGTGTTAGTTTGGAAAGATCAGGGACTCCTCAGGACCCTTGTATTTACAATCTGGGTTTTTGAGAGCGAAATCAATATTGGTGCTAACTGGATCAAGGAATGACCTTCAGGGATGACTTTCAGGATTCAGCCACGAAGTAACTGAGATAAGTACTAATCCAGAAGTTATGACATGTCTGGATCCAAAATTGGAATTGATGTCATGTAATAACAGCCAGTTCTCTCTTTCTCTCTCTCTCTCTCTCTCTCTCTCTCTCTCTCTCTCTCTCTCTCTCTCTGTGTGTGTGTGTGTGTGTGTGTGTGTGTGTGTGTGTGTGTTGTGGGAGGGGGATGTTTGTACATTTAGACTTGCTAAATCTTCAGAGTAAATATTCCTTTGTAAAGCTAATTGATATTTAGTGGTTAAATGGAATTGGAGCACTATTCACTGCACCTAATAGTGACGAAGTGGTAGTGGGGTGGGTAGAACACAGTGAGCACCTGAGTTGACAGCAGTAAAGAAGATATATCTCCTCTTCCCCAAACCCTCAGGGTGCCCTAGAACCCTAAGGAGCTGATGTAACCCATTTGGCTCTGGGAGAAGAGGCCAGTGCAAATCACTACACACAGGTAATGTGTATCGTAGATATTTCAGTTAGTATTATCCTATTATTAGACTCTAAGATCTCTGATGGAAAGGATGGTGTCTTACTCATCTTAAAAGGGGCCTAAATGATTTCAACCTTGCATTTCTCTGGGAAACATTTTCTAATGATGATAATTGTTAGGACAATTCTGATTAGCTGCTTAACCTTTCTTCCCTGGATCCTTAGCACTTTGAGAATGGGCATAATTTCGGGTAGTTGGCCAGAGAAAAGAGGGTATGAAGAAGAGAGACATAGGCAGAGAAAAAGATGGTGGCTTCTGTTTGGAGGGTACTCAGGAAGCTGTGTTCCCTCCATACAGAATGAGATAGGCAGTAAGGCATGAAGTAAGCATGGTTTGAGTGCCTCATGGAGTGATAGTTGGAGCCAGGGTCTAACCAATCAGAAGAGAGGGCTTCAGGGCAGAGTTATCTCTAGAGTTAGAAGGCTGTTGATGGGGAAGTAGAGAAATCTGAAGACTAAGGAATGGACTGATGGAAACCACTCAGCTATTTTGTAGTTTCTTCCTTGTGTATCTGTGAAATCAAGGAGCTTTAATTCATTCCACTCTGAAATCACCTACCCCCTTTTCCCGTATTGTATGTTAGAGTTCTGATAATATAATAGTTATGTGCTTATAGTTTTGAATCACTGAAAGGTTTTTAAAACCTTTTTCTCCAGATTAAGATAACCATATGTATTCAGAAAAAATAATACCCTAGTCAGATTTCAGTAATAGAATGTTAGACTGCAGAGGCCATCTAGTCCAATGCAATAATTTTCCAAATGAGGAAACCATAGCCCAAGTCGAAGACATGTTACCATAGACTCAATTTTAGAACTGGAAAGGGATTTGGAACTTATCAAGTCTAAGTTTTTGATTTCATATATGAGAATACTGAGAGGTTAAGTGATTTGCCCAGGGTCACACAGCTACTATATATCTCATGCAGAATTTGAATCCAGCCCTTCCTGACTCCAATCCCAGTGTTCTGTCACATGGAGCAAAGTCTCACAGTGTGGTACAGGCAGGATTGGACCATATATTATGAGTCTAAGGAAAAATGTGGACTGATATAGTGGAATAATTCTGGATTTGGAGTCAGAGGACTCCAGTTTGATTCTTGGCTCTAAAATACTTAATTATTGTGGGACCTTGAGTACTTTCACCTCTCTAGGCCTCAATTTCTTTATTTATAAAATGAGGGGGTTGGACTAGATGGCCCCTAAGCTTCTTTGTATGTCTAAGTATATTATCCTAAGTCTGATGTTTGTCTCCCCTCTTTCACCACCTCCTCTCTCACTATATTTTATAAATTCTGGCTAAAACTGAGTGACAATCAAACTTGAATGAAGACACTCATCTTGACCTCTTTAAAAAAAGAGAGAGAAATGATATTCTTAATAAAAAGCAAATCCGTTGGGCTACATGTTATGAACCTAGTTTTCCAGGCACAATTTGCTATAGGGAAGCCAGCTGAGATAAAACAGCACATTTTCCTTGGTTAGAAATTCAAAAATTTGATTCATAGTTCTATGCATGTTCACATTTCCCGACTTTGATCAGGTCTGAAAGAAAAAGACTAAAATCCGAAGATAAAGGCTATTATCCCAATATCTTTGACTTGGTTAGAGCCATGAAATACAAAACACGTGGAATGGATTTGCTCTGAACCAAACTCCCAACTTCATGGCAATTTACTGAAAAATAGGGTCATGGTTACTTGCTGTTCTTGTTTTGACTAAGGAAAATTCAGCCTTGGAAATTTTAGAATTCTTTTTTTTTTGGGGGGGGAGAGGGGAAAATGTATACATGTTCTAACATCAGTCATTTCAGATTCTCTGTTCCTAGTGTGGTGTGGTGTGGTGTGACTCCTTCCCTCAAGGTGTGTGGCAAGCACTATATTATATTGGGAGATAATTAGAGGCCTTTGCACCTTGGAGGCCATTAAGGAATGACTCTATTCCCTGGGCTTTGTTATTATTCTCTTCCATTCTAGGGAGTAGAATCTCCAAAACATTGTGAATTTTGAAAAAAAAAAAGTCCAGAGGATACTTCATCATCTTGTCATTCTAGAATTTAGAGTGCTTTGGTCTTCCTGTGTTCAGATGGGGTTTCGTAGTTGGTTAATATTTGATGCCCCAGGAACCAAGGAATGACCTTCTAGACTCAGGTTGTTAGAAGCTGCTATAAATATTTCTCTAGCTGTCAGGTCATATATGGACATAAACTTGGGGGTCAATGCTATATTAATGGGTTAACTGAGCTTTTCCTATAGTCTGGACATCCTCCCAGAGAAAGGTGGTATAGTAGGCCCCTGAGGTATTGATGAAAATGTTTGGGATTTTATTATTGCTATAACTTTGAATTAAATATCTCTTTATAGAAGCCTGTAAAAACTGAATATACTCATACTTTGAAATGAATTACTGTAAATAATTCACTCTGAAATTTAGTTATTGGTGAGCAGGTTGGAGAGAAACAAAAAAGGGGAAAAACCCTTCATTCTACTATATTCATATAATTCATTAGGAAAATTTTTGCATTTTAAGTTTCTGAAGATTAAGATTTTCAAAGAATTAAAAATCTCTCTCTCCAAAATATTAATGTAAGGGTAAAAAAAAAGCCTCATTAGTGTTTTCATGAGAGAAATGAAACTTAGTAACTGAAACAAAAATATTTCAAAATGCATGAATGTCAAAACAAAAACTACAAAGTACTTCAAATCAGGTCTTAGTAACTTTATTTTCCATAGACTTATCTTAATAAAGGCTGAAAATAGGGAGAAAGTTACCAAGGATCACTGAGTAAAGGTCTAGGAGACTGCAACTTTGTTCTATTTCTAGCAGCTCTTGTTTATTTGAAGTTTGTACAACCTACATGGTGATGATATTTTTTATTTCTACTTCAAAACATGAATATTTCTAAGAAATCTCTGTAAATTATTTGAGGGTTTTTTTCCCTCAAGCATATTTGTGTTTGTGCCTTCATATATGTAAACATACGTAAAATAAAGGACATACAACTAAGACTGTGGTTGTATATGTACCAAAACAGATTAAAATATAATCATATATATTATTCATTTATATGTGTATTGTATCTGTCATCTGAAGACCAACTTGACAAAGTTTGTAAAGCCTGATCATCAAAAGGTTTGGTTACCAAGAAAGGAGAAGTTTTGGCCATAACAACTCATGAAGTATAACCTACTAACATGTCTAGTTACTAGCATATAGTATTTTATAAATGCTTAGTGCTTGGATTGAATGGATTGTCATTTTTATTAACAGAGAATGCATTCATAGTGCTGAAATCATGGCACCTTTGACATTACAATGTATGTGCATATTTTACGTGCTTAGATATATATGTATATCTTAGCTATATATGTATATCTATTTGTTCATATATATGCAGAGCTAAACAGATGGCTTAGTTGTAAAGATCTCAAAATGAATTCAATCAATCAGCAATTATTGATTACTAGGTACTGGGAATACAAGTAAATTAATGAAATAGCTCTTACATCCTATAGGAAGAGATAACATTTACACACATAACTTTGTATAAAATAAATTCAAAATGAATAAAAGGGGATTTTGGAGGGAAGGTGCTAGGTGCTATATTTTTTTATACAAGTTATAAATATACTGGTTATACTTTTTTTTTAAACAAGCAAACTATTTAAACAAACAAACTATTTCTTTCCTGTTTCTACCTCTTTTTGAACAAGGATTCTCTAAATAAACAAAAGAAGGCTTTGTCAGTAAATTTAAATTAACACAATCAAGGAGGTTGCATATGAATATATGAAACTTCAGGTCTTTCCTGTAGATATGATTTTCTTTCCTAAATATCATTATGACAAGATAAGGAAGATAAAAGATAATCTGTGTTCTACACTGGGTCTAGAGAGTAAGGTCACAAGGGACAGAGACCTAAGATACATGGTAAGATTGTTTTCATTTTTTTTTTACAAGTTTGTGATTTGCTTGGACTGTAAATATGTTTCAAGTGTTATGGCTCTGGTCTACAAAGATATGTAATATAACTTTATGATAACTAATTTCTCCTATTATTTGTATTTTATTCCTCTAGTTCACCCTCAGCTCCATTTGTGACTTTTTGGAAACATGTATTCATCTCCTAGATGCCTGGAAAATATTCTATTTTCCTTCTCTGTTTAAGTCTTTAAGTCTCTCATTATTTCAGGTCCTGCTCTCACCCTCCTTTGATCTTGCTTTGTCACATAAGCTCTAAAAGTTTGAAAAACACAGAATACTATTTGTTAAGGTCACTTGGATGCCTCCACAGTTGGATAAGATTACACTGTTCACATGAATACAACATAAATTCTACACTAATCAGTGAAAAAGCTTGTTCCTGAATCTGTAAGGAGGAGGGAAATCAAAGCAAATCACATAGATAAGAGATTCATCTGTAAATCTACACCTTTCTTGGCTCAGCCTCCCTTTACAACCCAATCAGCTTTCATCTCTAATGCTGGACAAGGAGAATTTATTCTCTGAAGGATGACATCAAAGCCTTACAAAATTCCTCATTGTGCATGTATGTGTGTGTGTATGTGTGTGAGGATGCATGCATATATGTGTGTATGAATATACACACACAACATACATGTGCCAGTAATAATCATATTATCTTTAAATTTATTGAGTCAAAAAAGAGTTATGCATTATTATATTGCCAATGTGATACCCACACTGGCTGCTATGAATATGCGGGTGAATTCCCAGGTTTGAATCGCAAGATATAACAGACTGTCTTCATTGAAGATGAAACCAAAATATTTATTCCAACACCAGAAAGCCAAATCCATCCTAGCAACAAAGAAATCTATACACATTATCAATGCAGGGGGCACCGCCATCCTCAAGCCGGCCCTCCAGCAGGTCTCCTCACAAACTAGCTCCCTTAAGCCAAATCACTCCCTCTCTCACTCACATTGCTGCTCTGCTCTCTCTCCAAGCTCCAACTCATTCCAACTTCCTGCTCCACCCATTGGACAAGCTCTTCCCACCACTTCTCCCACCACAGGCTCATGTGACCCAGGTTCATGTGACTCAGGCTTCCATGTGACTCAGGCAAGTCACATGAGGCTATTAATGGATGGGAAAGATCTTCCCATTGCATTAACATTACAATTATATCTTACAGAATGATTTGTGATAGGGTAAAAAAGTACTTTGAGTATTACTTTGAATGTGTACATATGTGTGTGTATTTGTACGTGTGTGTGTGTGTGTGTGTGTGTGTGTGTGGAGAGAGAGACACAGAGAGAGAATGCATGAAAGGGAAGAGCTGAGTTTTGGAGTAATTTCAATTTCGTGTTAGGAAAGGCACCTACTATAGTACCACCTACATTTGAAGCCAGATAGTCCATATTTAAAGCCTTCTTCTTACTTACCAGCAGTGTGACCTTGAAAGAGTAACTTACTTCTCCTATTCTTATTTTCCTCATTCAATTAAATTAAACAAGCATTTAGGTGCCATAGTAGATAGAGTGCTGTGCCTAGAGTCAAGAAGACCCAAGTTCAAATTTGGCCTCATACTGGCTGCATGACTCTGGCCAAGTCACTTAATTTCTATCTCAGTTTCCTCATCTATAAAATGGGGCTAATAGTAACACTGACCTTGAAGGGTTGTTATGAGAATCATATGAGATAATATTTGCAAAGCGCTTGTCACATAGTATTAAAAAAGCATTAGCTATTATTAATAAGTGACCACTATATGGCAGCTGCTGTGCTGGTGATACAAAAAGAAAAGAAAAGAAATAGTTGATTTATGTTTAAAATGAAGCTTGGACAAAATGAATTTGAAGGTCCTTTTCAATTTTTGATTCTACGATGTTTATAATGTATATTGTGAAAAGATATCGGATCAAGGATACATAAATGGAAATTAGCTTTATCAAAGAGGAAGAAGGGTAATGGTACTAAGAAATGTTAGGGGGAGATGAAGTATTCGAATGAGTACTTGTCAAATGGCGTCAGTATTCTCAGTAAAGAGAAGGCAACTAGGTGGTGCAGTAGGTACACGACTAGGCCCAGAGATAGGAAGATCTGAGCTCCAATTTGACCTCAGAAACTTACTGGCTCTGTAACCCTAGCTGTCTTCCTCAGTTTCCTGAACTGTAAAATGGGGATAATAATATCACCCACCCCCTAGGGCTCTTGGGATGATCAAATGACATAATATTTATAAAGCACTTAATATAGTGCCTGGCACACAGTAGGCACTTTATAAATGCTTGTTCCTTTCCACCGAAAGAGCATACATGAGCTATGATATTAAGTGGAAAAATAAAGAGGTAAAAGACCTGCAATAATTGGTGCGAAGAATAAGATCGTGAGTCAATATAAATGGACTAATAGGATTAAGAAGCAGCAATAGGGTCATGTGAAACATACCTTCGTCCTTTGATGAGTGGATTCTGCTTAGCTTTTTGGCTATCTCCAGGCATGCTCAGTAGCCTCATAGTTGTTTTTCAGTTGTGACTCCATTTAGGGTTTTCTTTGCAAGGATAGTGAAAGGATTTGCTATTTCCTTCTCCAGCTCATTTTATAGATGATGAACTGAGGCAAACAAAGTTAGATGACTTGCCTAGGGTCACACAGCCAGTAAGTGTCTGAGAGCAGATTTGAACTCATGAAAATGAATCTTCCTGATTCTAGGCCCAGTACTCTCTCCCCTGTACTACTTATCTGTCTTAGCCTAAGAATAGTCAAATCAGCAAAGTATAAGTTAACTCGGGAAGGGTGGAAGGTCAGAGGAAGCAGGGATACTACGGTGTGGGATAACATTGTAAAGGGGTGAGTGGAATCAGATCTGGATCTTGTGGTCATGCAATAGATATTGCAACTTGAGGAGACTGGAGATGTGGCAATTTAGTGAAATATATCTGGAAGTGTATGGCTGAGGTGTGCGGGATATGTTGAGAAGAGAGCTGGGTTTGGAGTCATAAGAAATAGGATAGAATTCCAGTTCTTCTACTTAGTATCTGAGTAACTTGGGTTAACTTTACTTCTCTGGGTCTCACTTTCTTCATCTGTAAAATGGAGGGGTCGGATTAGATCATCCCTAAAGACCTCTCCTTCTCTATAGAATGTGAAATGTATGGCTAGCATTTGGGCAAGACTAGGGCCAGGGAGAGGGAGAAAAAAGGGGGAGAAAATGACAAGCTAGAGCTGATAATGTGGTAGCATTTGGATTCCTTATCTTTTAGACCTCAATTCCTGGAGGGAGAGAATCTTAGAGAAGCCCTTTTAATCATTTGGCTGAGCACTGCCTGCCTTTGTTACTCTCCCTCATTCTGCAGTTTTCTCTCTTTTTGTCACCTGCCAGCCCTCTGCAATATCAAATGGAAGAGAAGCTAAAAATGAGCACCTTCTCATTACATTAAAGACAGTTGGAGGACAGAATAACCACATGAAAGAAATAAGTGATTTTTAAAGTATTGAAGTGTGTTAGAGGCCCAGTGGTGTCAAGCTAAAAGAGAAATGGATTTTTGCCCCCAATATATTTTAATATGGTTCAGCTACACTCGCATTTTGTAGACTGCTTGTAGACTGCAGGCTCCCAGTCAACTTCTCTGTAAAAACTATTCTTCCATGTGTTTTCCCTTTTTTTAGACTGATTGGTCACTTATTTCTCTGCAGTTTTATCTTTATGCTCTTAAAGCCTATTCAAAATGTTTGAAGTCTTCTGAAAAAACAAAGTTTATCTAGAGTTAAAAAAACCTTGCTGTTCATTATTCATATATGTGTATATATTTAAATATATGCATATGTATATATGTATAAATGAGGACTCTCTCCTATTTTACTCAAAGACCAAACCTTAAACCAATTTCACTCTGAATCTCATAGATTGGACAACAATGGGTCCCTGCCCAAGCACCACTTAATGGCTATATTTTAGGCCTTTCTGGTTCAGAGTGAATGTCTATAGTAACGGTTTCTCTTTTGACTGGCAACCCTAAGGGTCTTCTCCTCCCAATTTGATTTTTTTTAATTAAAGGGGCCATCCCTTGACTCACTTCTATAAGAGGCCTATTTACCGAATGGGTGCTACCTCACTCAAAGTAAGAACCTGAAAAGGCCTTAGCCCAAAAGGCCAGGGTCCCATTGCATCCTGGGTATTCCCATTCATTCTGATGAATATCAGGCCACCGGACCCAGATGGCCCAGAAGGAGGAGAAAGTGAGGCTGGTGACCTTGCACAGCCCTCCCTCACTCAAATCAAAGTCAATTGCAAGTCATGTCATCATTTCCCTGATGTCATGGTCCTCTTCGAAACAGAAGGACAAACACAACAACAACCCTATTTTACTACTTGACTACTAGGTGGTGAAGCGGTTAGGACTTTAGCCTTGCAGTCAAAAACATCTTAGTTCAAATTCTGCCCCAGATACTTAGTAACTATGTGATCCAGGGAAAGTTTTTTAACCTCTGCCTGCCCAAGTTTGTTCATCTATAAAATGGAGATAATAATTACATCTGCTTCTTTGGGTTAATATTTGTAAAGTGTTTTGCAAAACCTAAATCTCTATGTAAATGCTAGCCTTTGTCATTATTATTATATCACATTAATAGCTTATTTCGTATTAGTTGTTTCTCATTTTGGTTACATGATTGCCTACTTTCTTTCTCTGGAGTCATATGTAGTCCTCAGCGATGTCTTTTACAACACTTCTTATATCACATCTTTGGTAATAATTATGTCTGGGATCTCCTCAAACATATAGTTTTCTGTTTGTTGTGTCATAAATCCATTCTAGACAGGCTCAGGATGTCTTGTCACCACAGATTTGGCTATCCTGGAAAAATGATGTTCAGACAACAAGGAGGTGCCAAACATAGTCACAGCATAAATGATACACAGACAGAGGGTAAAACATAACCACAAGACTATGAAGGATTCTATTAGTCTTGACTACTCTGGGAAAAATTGTCCCCAAAGTTCACCATCCCTCAGAACATTGCAGGGCTTTAGTTCTTTGTTGTCAGAACACTATGGGTACGTTTGTAATCTACTCTGATGGAGAATGATTCTCAGGTGGGTCTGGTGGAAGATGCACTTTTCAAGTTTATGATATAAATCATAATAAGAACAACCCTAACCAAGTAACAGTTTCTTGAATTTCTTGTTCATTCCAAGAAACAAGGAAAACATCACCTAACTAGGTCAAGACATGTTAACCAAAAATCTGCTGATATTTCCCTAATCAAATGAAGCTGTGTGAATCTACATGAATAAGATAAATAACCAAGTATTCACAAAAGTTCAAACTGTATCCAGAAGACTACTTTTCCTGTAGAATTAGGACTGAGGAAAATGGAAGATAGCCATCTGCCTGGCTTGGACATAATGAATACTCGTTCAGGTCTTTCAGGTTGATTAATGAACTTGCACTCTTCTATTCGTTACAAGTCATAATTTTAAGGAGACTGTAGTTGCCCTCCAAGTCTGTTTGACATGAATCGGCCACCCCCAAACCCTAGACAAAATAGAAATATTAAAATTAGTAAAAATGAAAGATTCTAATATCTTCTGGGCTTGAATAGCTGATTTAGGGCACAACTTCCCTTTTTTTCCTTGAAAACAACAAGAAGAAAATGGCCCTGACAGTTTATTTCATTCTATAATTTTAATGCAAATGTAATTGTGTGAGTTGGTGTTGGGAAGCTACATTGCTGCTCTCTCTACTAAAACCACTCTGGACACATGCAGGAATAAATTGGGTTAAACCTCTGGGTTGTTGTCACTAAGTCATTTCAGTTATGTCCAACTCATCCTGACTCCATTTGGGGTTTTCTTGACAAAGATACTGGAGTAGTTTGCCATTTCCTTCTCTCCAGATAATTTTACAAATGAGGAAACTGAGGCAAAAAGGGTTAAGTGATTTACCCAGCTAACCCAGCTAGGAAGTTTCTGAAGCTGGATTTGAACTCAGATCTTCTTTACTTCACACCCAGCCATCTACTACTATGCCACCTATCTGCACAAATCTCTGGGAGCCTGAATTTAAAACGGTGGTGGTAGGCTCTTTCGTCTTGTTATCTATCTTTGGCTCTGTACATTGGTGGGAATGTACCCAAAGGGATTATGAAAATGCACACAATATACGACGTGGAACAAGTATAGGACAGCTATTTATTTCCTCTTTACTTGGATCCTTAAGGATTTTTGTGCAATAGACTCTTTAGGAAGTATGAAGATGTCTACAGACCTTTCTCAGAATTTGTTTTTAATGAAGGAAATAAAATGTATGGGATTGTAAATGAAACCAATGATATTGAAATAGTTATCAAATATATTAAAAATAAAATACAACAATTTATGGATTCTAGGTTAAAGACTCCTTGCTTTACATAGAAAGAATGCTTAATACATGTAAGACCCATAAGTAAAAATTGATGAAAAACTTAAGAAAGCAGCAATAACTTACTAGGAAATTGATACTTAAAATAGCAAGGCATGATGTATTTTATAGCACTGCTGAATAAACATTTTTATATTTTACCTTGGCTATACCCTATTTAAACAGGGAGCTCCTATTGGTGGTCATCCTCTCTGATGCAGAAACTCTTCTTCCTTAATCAGCACCAAACAAGGAAATCAATATGGAAGGAAGTGAGGAAGTGAGGAAGAGAGTAAGGGAGAAAGGAAGGAAGGGAGGAAGGGAGGAAGGGAGGACCACTGGAAATTATCACCTTACTCTGACTTTTGTTTTTCTGAGTCCTTAATAGGAAGTGACAGACTGTGGGACTTCTTGTAAAGTGTATAACTCAAATGAAGGTTACCTATCATAGTTCCTTGTAATTAATAGATGTTTAATAAATAGTCGTTGGATTTAACCTACCAATAATTGGTCTTCATAGGATTGAATTCAAATCCTTTGGAAATATTTCCAGCAACAGTACCTCTTCCCAAACCAGCATCATTTCTAAAGTACAAGTTTAGTCTCAGCCCTTCTTAACATATTTCTTAAAGTTTATTTTATTTGGATCACTTTTCTAAGTATCAACACACTTGTAAGAACTCAGTCCTAAAGCATCTATAATCCTCCAATATACCTTCTATTATTAATATTATACCAATTGTGTTAAAATAATCAATTAGCACATTAATTAATATAATAATTATTTTATTGGTAAGGCTCTAATGTCATTTCTGGGGCAGCAGGTAGCACCGTGGGTAGAGCAGCTGGCCTGAAGTTAGGGAGACCCAATTTTCTGAGTTGAAATCTGACCTCAGACACTTACTAGCTGTGTGACCCTGAGCCATTCATTTAATCTTATTTACTTCAGTTTCTCATGCGTAAAATGAGCTGGAGAGGGAAAATAGTAAACCACATCAGTATCTTTGCCAAAAAAAAACCCAAAATGGGGTCATGAAGAGTTTAATACTACTGAAATGAGTGAACAACATCATTCTATGCTATAACTAATATATTAATTATGTTATTTGTTTATTTAATTAATATTATCATAATAACTAAGACATTATTGCCTTGATAATAATGGTATATAAATAATGGTGTTAATTTATCGTCATGGAAATAGTGACATTCTTTTAATAATAGCTATCCTTTATATGATACTTGAAGGTTTTTTAAAAGTACTTCTGGAATATTTTCATATTTGATCCTCACAACAACACCAAGAGATACTTCCTTTTGTTATATCTCATTTACAAATGAAGAAATGGAGTTTAAGAGAGGTAAAGTTACTTGATTAGGATCACACAGCTAGTAACTATTAGAGGTATGATTCAAACTTTCTTGACTCTGAGCTTAGTGTTCTATCTACCATGTAACACTGCTTCTCTATTACCAATTCTTGTTCTATAATCATGTAAAAATGTGTCTGCTCTATATTCAATTCCAAATGATTCCATAATTGGCACCGATAAATCTATGTGACTGGTAGTAAGTTCTAACAGGTTAAGCTAATACTATTCCTGGGTGAAATATTTGGATTTTTAAGTGGCTTTCTGGAAACAATGCCTTTACTTAAAAGAGTAATACACATTTGAGGCATACACATTTGAATGCTTAAATATTCAGATTGTTAAAAGATGATTTCTGCAGTCATTTGTACTATATTGAATTTTAGCTGAGTAAAAGCAGATGTTCATCTGCATCACAGATGTTATCATTAACAAAAATATTGCTTGTGTGTGTGTGTGTGTGTGTGTGTGTGTGTGTGTGTAAACATGTTTTCAGCAACAAAGGGAACTCTTGAGATGGAAATTATCAACCACTGCCAACTACCAATTGCCAACTCATCTGCAACTTCTAATATTACACAGTTATCTGAGACACTGAGGAATTTTGCCCTGTTCAAGGTCACATAGCTACTATGTGTCCCAAGTAGTCTTTGAATGCAGCTTTTCCTAGCCATGAGGTTGGCCTTCTATACACTCTTCCATGCTTTCTCTGTAATTGAAATTGCACTGTAATTACTATTTCCTTAATTTTCCTCTTTCCCTTCCCTTAAGTCATTGAGTTCCTGCAAAAATATTTCAATATTCTCTAAATACTGACAGATAGATGGATGCATAAATAGATGAATGTATAGATAAATAATAGATAGTAGACAGGTAGACAGACAAATAAATTAACAAATGAACACATGCATTAATAATTTTTATCTTGGAAACTATACATTTTCATGAAGCAAAAGTGTTATATATTCACTAGACCTTGAGAGAGAAGCTTTTGGGCTAATAAGCTCATTTTCTTTGTGTCTAAAATCATATTTCAACTCATGCTTACTTGTCTGAATTTTTGTAACCCAAGTTTAAGAGAGATTCTCTGAGGTAGTACAAATGCTCCTACTTATGCATTGCATTACATTATATTAATTGCATAAAATTCTAGGTTACTAGAAGGTCTCCCCAGAATAAATTTTATTATCTTCTGAGAACCTTAGTTTTCTCACTTCTAAAATAATGGCATTGGCATAGATCATCTCTAGAATCCTTTTATTCCAATGATTGTATAACCAATTAAATGTTAATGCTTCCCACTCATAAAAAGTATGGTATGCTTTTGCATTTTTTACATGAATATAAAGGGAATTCCTTATATCATAGAATAAGAAGACAAATGTTGGGATTGTTGAATTTAGGCCATTTTTATTTTCATGTAGTAATGGAAAACCTTGTCTAACATTTTACTGAAAAAAAATTGAGGTCATTTATAATGAACTTCCTCTTCTCCCCTCTTCTTCATCTCCTATAACTCAGTGTCTTTTGCCTCTTTCTCCTGTTTCACACCTGTTTCACATGAGGAAGTGACCTATTTCCATTCCATCCTGTCTCCTCCAACAGGCTTCTGCCCTCTGTCATCTCCATTTTTTCACTTATTTTTAATCTTTCCCTCTTTACTGGCTCATTTCCTTCTGCCTACAAACACGATCAAGTCTTCCATATCCTGAAAAATAAAATTACTTCATCCATGCATCTCAGCTAATTGTCATCCCATTTCTCTTCTGCCCTTTGTAGCTAAACTCAAAAAGGACTTCTGCAATGAGAGCTTCCACTTTCCTTTCGCTCACTTCTTAATCCCTTATAATCTGGTTTCCAATCTTATTTCACTCAAACTGCTCTCTCTAAAGTTACCAATGATCTTTTAGTTGCCAAATCCATTGACTTTTTCCTCAATCCTCATTCTTCTTGGCCTTTCTACAGCCTTTGATCCTTCTCTCCTCCTTGCTACACTCTACTGTCTAGGTTTTGGGGATACCACTCTCTCCTGGTTTCTCTCCTACCTACCTAATTGCTCCTTCTCTATCACCTTTGCTGGATTTTCTTCCAGATTATACCCTCAAACTGTATGTGTCATTCAAAGTTCCATCCTGGGCCTCTGCTCCTCTACTTCTATACTGCTTTCCTTGGTTATCTCATCAACTCTCATGGATTTAATTATCATCTTCACACTAATCATTCTCAGACCTTCCTTTCTTGCCCCAGTCTCTCTGCTGATCTCCAATCTTGCATCTCCAAATGCCTTTCAGACATTTTGAATTATATGTCATGTAGATATCTTAAAGTCAATATGTCTAAAATAGAACTCATCTTTCCCCACAGACCTTTCCCTGCCTCCTACCTTCTCCATTACTGGAGAGGGCAATACCATCTTCCCAGTTCCTCAGGCTCACAATACAGCAGTTATCCTGGATTTCTCACTATCTCTCATCCCTGCCCCTCATATCCAAGTTGTTACCAAGGCTTGTTGATTTCACCTTTGCAATATCGAAAGAATATGCCTCCTTCTTTCCTTTGACACTGTAAACACTCTAGTGCAGGCCCTTATCACTTCAAGTCTCTTCCCACTCCATTCCATTCTCCATTCCACCATCAAAGTGATTTTCTTTAAATGCACGTCACTCCTCTTATTCAATAAACTCCAGTGTCTCCCCATTGCTTCCAGGAGCAAATACAATATATTTTGGCATTCAAAGCCCTTCATAAGCTAGCCCCCTTCTAACTTTCCAGTCCTCTTACGCTTTACTGTGCAGCATGTACTTTTCCATCCAGTGTCACTAGTCTAGCTGTTCTAGGAACAGGAAACTCCATCTCTTGGCTCTGGATATTTTCTCTGACTGTTCCCCATACCCGGAAGACTCTCTCTCTCCTCTGCTCTGACTACTCAACTCCCTGGCTTCCTTTAAGTCCCAACTAAAATCTCACTTTCTAGAGGAAGCCTTCCTTTATCCCTATTAATTCCAGTGCTTTCCCTCCTTTAATTATTTCCTATTTAACCTGTAAATAGCTTGCTGTGAGTGTTATTGTATTGCATTTTATATTTGTATGTTATCTCATCTATTGGATTATAAACTCTTTGAGGACAGGGACTATCTTTTTGTTTGTTTATTTATTTTTGGATGGGGGAAAGGCAAGGCAATTTGGGTTAAACGACTTGCCCAAGGTGACATACTAGTAAGTGTGTCAAGTATCTGAGGTTGGATCTGAACTCAGGTCCTCCTG
The DNA here is from genome assembly GCA_028646595.1 of Phalanger gymnotis. Classification (NCBI taxonomy): domain Eukaryota; kingdom Metazoa; phylum Chordata; class Mammalia; order Diprotodontia; family Phalangeridae; genus Phalanger; species Phalanger gymnotis. The sequence continues at coordinate 181,710,759 of CM053622.1, forward strand.
ACTCCAGGGCCAGTGCTCTACTCACTGGGCCAACTAGTTGCCCCTCAGCGACTATCTTTTATCTCTTTTTGTAACCCCAGTGCTTAGCACAGTTCCTGCACATAAGAGGTGCTTAAAAATATTTATTATATACATGAATGAATAAATATTAATCTAAATCTCCAAAGCCTAGGAGTAATTATCAGCAAAATAAAAATGGCAGGAGGCTTATACAGATAAATGTTGAAACATTAATTTTTATAATACATAAATACCTAATAATTGATGCCTATCATATTTGCGAAATTATTTTTGGTTGAAGTGCCATTCTAAGTAGAAATAACAGTGTGACATAAAAATGATTATTTATATTTCCTACCAGTTTGAAAGTCAAGTCCCTAGAATTTCCTTTTAAACTTTATCCAGTAAAATTAAAATTATGAAAGAGAACAAATTTTGAATGAAGCGCAAAAAAAAGTTTAAGAATGTGTGAAAAGGAAGGGAAAAGGGCACTTCTCCAATCAAATTTCCAATGGGGAATTTTCACAAAAAAAAAAATTAATTGTGAGGAAGACCTCATCTAATTTATAAGATATTTAAATTGCAAAATTAAATACAAGAAGTACTCTACCAAATTCTTGTTATTAGAAAAATATGGTCTTTATGCACAAACTATGTAGAGAAAGAAGAGAGTAGAATAATGACCCAATTCCCCTAATAAAGAAGTAAAAATTCAAAGTAAAATTCTAGTAAAAAGGTTATAGAAATATATCTCAAAATTATTCACTATCACCAAGTGGCTTTCATACCAGAGGTTAAAAAGTACTAGCCATTAAAAAAATTACTAGTAGAATCAGCAAAAAATTCACCAAGAACCACAGGATTATTTCAATAGATATAGAGAAATCCCTTAGCAACACATAACACTCATTTATATTAAAAGCCTCACATTATGTAGGCATGTGCCTGTAAGGCAAAATGGGCTTAGTTTAATGGGTGTGCTTAAGGAGTTTGGCTTTTGTTTATGGTGAAAGTACTTTCACCTGTTAAACGCTAAGCCCCAGGCCCAAAGCCCTATCAGGTGTGAAACCCCTGTGGGCGTAGATTAAAGACTTAAAAGGGGCCAATTC
>CM053622.1:181712367-181775150 GCA_028646595.1 Phalanger gymnotis
GCGCCGTGTGCGCTGGGCTCAGCTCCGCTCCCCTCAGCTGGGGGCTGGGAGCTCCGTGTGGGACAGACCTTACCCAGAGACCAACCAGGGTGTCCTGGGCTGGAGCCCTGCTTCCCTCTGCCACTTTGTGGGTTCTGCAGCTCTAGAATTGGTTCAGAGCCGTTTTTTATAGGTTTTTGGAGGGACTTGGAGGGGAGCTCATGCCAGTCACTGCTTCCCAGCCGCCATCTTGCGAATGCTGCCTATATACAGAGTTCTAGCTGGCATCTGATTGGCTAGAACTCCGGTCTCTGATTGGTTGAATGCTTGCACATACAATTGTCTCTGGTCTTAGCTCCTCTCCTTAGGGCCCTGAGGTCTTCAGACCTCTTGTGACCTAATTAGCAAAATGGTGTGGGCCTGGGGCTTTGCACCTAGTAAGTAAAGGCCCTATTGAATGAGCCAGAGATTCCAGAGATTTCTTACATCTTTCCACATATAACAAGAGAATGGATCTTTAATCACATTAACACTGCATGGAGATAACATATACCTATATAAGTATATACTGAATTAATGTTAGGGAGAGAAAGCAATATTAGTTGGGGGATTAGGCACATGGGCTGCATCTTGAAGGAAGTGAAAAATTCTATGAGGTAGATGGGAAGCAGAAGTGCATTCCAGGTCAAGAGATAGCCAGTCTAAAAGCAGTAAGGACAAAGAACAGAGAAAACACTTGTCTGATTGGACCATAGAATTTGGGAAATGTAGTGCTGTATAATGAATACATTCTGATGACATTGCTGGTCCGCTGATGTATTGAAATACAATTAGCAAGGTATATAACCCAAGGAGATGCTCTATCCATGAATAATCATTGAATGATTGAATGAATGACTACAAGTTGTAGAGAGATTGGCATGCAAATAGGGATCTAAACTAATCTGACTCTTTTTTACCTGGTTGGTAATGGTATTGAACAACAAATGTCATATAGTTTATTTTGCATCTTTCTAGTTCACTTACTACAATGCAATACTACACGTTATATCTCTGTTATAAACTGTGGTAGACTCTTAATTCCCGGAGCACAGAGACAATCTCTTACCCCAGCTTTGTGTCTCTACTAAATGTTAGCACAGTGCTCTGACTTTTTTGTCTATACCTTTCATAACCAATTGCATAACTATCTTGATTCATGAAATGAGTAATTCACCACTTCCATTTATAAATGTAATACTGGTAAAGTCTTCCTCTAATGTGTCATTGCAGAGTAGACATGATTGGGCACTTGAAGGCTACACTAGCAGAATTCAAATGACACCATGTCTTACCAAGCTGGAAAGGCCTTGGATATAAGCCTAACAATGGAACTTTAGTCTGTGGCCTAAAGACTGTTTTAACTAAGTATGGAGATTTTACTCTATCTCTGGGACTTTGAATATCAGATGACATTTTCTTTCTTTTTTTTTGTGATCTCAACAACTCACAAACATTATCAATTAAGGCAACTATTCTTAGATTGGGTTCTGTGAACATTTAAGAAATTAAAAATAGTTTTAAAAATGGTATTTCCATACAAGTAATTCTACATATTTTATACATTTAATAACATTATTTTGAGAAGTGTCCATAGGCTTCACTGGGCTGTCAAAGGGGACAATATGCAAAAAGTCTCAAGGATTCTGAATTAATGTATGGAAAGTTTGTGTCCTACACAGCTGAATGAATTCCTAAGCCGTGACTTCATAGATACTTTAAATATCAAATTAACTACTAAAGGCCAATATAACTTATAATTATATAAAACATGATATTATGAAAATATTTTGTAATACATAATTTGTAATATATATTTTCATCTATTATATAGATCTTTATAATTTGTATAGTTCTCCTCAAAACAACCTTGCATTATGGATAGTCCAGTATCATCTTAATTTTGCACATAAGAAACTGAGGCTCAGAGAGACTAAATATCTTGTCTAAAGTTGTCATACAAATATTAAGTGATAGAACTTAAACCCAGATCTTTTGTTTCTTTAGCCAATGCTCTTTCCACCACGCCATAGTGAATAATATGTAAAATAATACTGTGATCCTTTCCTATGAACTGAGCAAATATTTTCTTATTTTTATCAAATTCCTTTCCTGAATAATATGAAAAGCACAAATCAGGAAGAATAAACATCTAATTCTGTCCTCATAGATTTGCATTTCAATGTTACTCTATTCATAATAATCAAGAAATAATGAATTATTCACAAAAAACAAGAGAATCTGGCTACATTTACCTTATTCTAAAGTAATGAAATTACTTGAGGTCTACTTTGCTTATTAGTAAAGAAATCCTCCATGTTTACAATCCTGATATTTTATATGTTGCCTTCTATTTTCATAGCCATAAGACAAATGGACAAATAAAAGTTCCAGAGATTTCTTATATCTTTCCACATATAAGAGAGAATTTAATTCTAGCAGTTCAATTAAAAATAAACACAACTCCCTTTAAGATGCATAACAATCTTTCCCTAGTGGCCATTAAACCAAAAAGAAGCCCTAGGTTCAGGGTTATCATTAGCACGGTGTTATTCTGAGACAAAGAGAAGAGCATCTTGATCCATATTGTAAGTCTAACTGGTTATTTTCCTGTTCAACATCTTTGACTAAGCAACCATTATTTATCTTGATTCATGGATTTATCTTCATTACATTCTGCAGATCATAATCAAGTCCCTAATGATAAGCTGCCTAGCATATCTAAGCTACTTAAGTAATCAACTCCTCAATAATGCATTTTTTTTTGCTAACCCAGTTTGAACTAAGCTGTACCCTATGAGTGTTCAGGATGGCTGCATTTCTGAGGCAGCATAGTGCAATGAGAAAAAGGAATAGTCAGTTAGAAACCTGATTTTAAGCCCCAACACTGTTGCTTACGGTATGCCTTTTGAAAAGTCATTTAATCTCCTTAATTCTAAATTTCTTCATCTCTAAAATGGGGATAATAATACTCATACCATCATTCAAACTATTGTTATGAGAAAAGCCCTTTGTCAACCCTAATGTTATAGAAGTGTGTCATTATTGTTATTGTTAGCAAATAAGATATAAACCCTATTGTCACTGCAAAAAATAGAAATGTAAAATATGTTTTTGTAGTGTTTGTTATTATGTTTTAGTAAAACATTTTAATATAAAATTCTAAAAAGAAGGTTAATATTTTCCTTATTGTTTCCTCATAGAGAATGTAAACTTCTTGAGGGCAGAGACTATTTCTTTCTTTTCTTTTCTTTTCTTTTTTTGTACCTATAACCTTAGTGCCTACCACAAAACCTAGCATATGCTAGAGGCTCAATAAATTCTTACTGATCAACTGATTCACTTTATTGTTTGGCTCTTGGCTCTCTGAAAAGGTAACCAGGGAGTTCCTTTCAATTCAGCAAGCACTTATTATGTACATCCTGTGTTTTGAGTATCGTTAGGTGCTAGAAGAAGATACAACATTCGGATACTAATAGATGGCATTTACCTAGCCCTTTTATGTTTTTCAAGCCAGGTAATGTTCATTAACTCTTTTGATCCTTACAACCAGATAAGAAAAAAATTAGGTATTATTATTCTCGTTTGATAGATGAGGAAATTGATATTCAGAGAAGTTAATTTACCTGCCCAAGGTCATACAACTAATGAAGGTCAGGGTAATGACACCAGTTCTGTTCTATAGTCCCTCCTCATTCTACTATACTGGCTGCTGCTTCTCTATAGGTTACAGGGATATGTTTTTTCATTTGTCAACGAGACCCAACTGGCCTCTAACCTGTGGATGGCCAGAACTGAACAGAACAGGCTAGAGACAGAGTCAAGAAGCAAACAGAAGTTTAATTTCAAAGTGAGGGAAATGACTTGCAAGCAAAGAAGGAATCTAGAAACATGTGCTGGGACCCCACCCCTAGCTGGGGGACCTACTTTAGTGTGGCCAAATTTCAATACTTATACCAATGGCTGCACAGTGAACTGTAGCCCTCACAATGAGGGGTAACACCAACAATGGGGCAAGTTTGATTCATAGCAAGCCTTCATGACCAGAATATGGATACAGCAGGTGTTTGTTCAAGCTCAGAGAACACCTGGTGGTAGTCAAAGCAACACAATAGTTACATGAAAACAACTCTGGGATTTTGCTGTGGCTGAGGTCATCCAGAGGGTGAGTGCAAAGGATCGTTGTTATGCCAAGTTCAGGACACTACTTGTTTGCTGGGCCTCTGTTCTGAAAAACAGGGTGTCTCCTAATATATTGATACCCTCAACATGCAGATTCCAGCCTATGAGGGGGAAAGAGCTCATACTGCATTTTGATTTATATTTTCCCTGTGCACGAATACCAATGATGAACACTCATAACCATATCATAATAGCTAGCATTTCTATAGCTCTTTAAGGTTTTCAAAGTGTTTTACATCTGTTATTTCATTTAATCCAACCATCTACCACAAAAGAAGAAAAAGCTATGTATTTAAGGTTGTCTTACCATTACTTACAGAAAAGTGAAGTCCTTTGGGTTTTGCCTCAAAGATGGAGGCAATTGAATACCAGGAGCAACATACCACTTGCAATTCTCAGCAGAGTATGACTGTGATTCTGAGCAGATGCATACTCCAAATATCCAAAACTTGGTATGCTGAAAAACTTTATATGCTGCTCAAAAATATGTTTTAGGAGCATTCCTGAATTGCTGGGATTGGGAATTTTCGATAGCTTCCTAGATGCCAGATGACAATTTTAAAAAAATGTACATTTGTCCACATAACATTAGTGGCAAAAATTTGCTTGTTGTACTTGTAGTAGCATTTTCAGTCCCTGGGGAATGGTGAGTGTTCATACCTATGAATAAATTTGTGGTACACATCATTTGGTGAGAGAGAACTAGAAGAAGCTTGTCTCCCTGGGGCTTCCAGTTAACAAAGCAGGTGTTATCTTTCATTTTTAGAGAGAGGAAACAATATATATTCTTGAGAGAAAAGTTCCAAGAGCTACTTGTGAAGAAAGGAAAATGGACAGCTTCACATTCTGGCTCAACTCTGCTCTTTCAGAATCATTGAATGTTATGACCCTTCACAAAGTCTATGTTGCAACCAAATAGTATGCTATTCTCTGAACTTGGCATTTAATTTCCCTCCTCTGTGTCTTTCCATAGGCAGTTTTCTCATTCGAAGTCAATTTTTGTTTGTTTGTTTGTTTTGCTATACTTACATAACCCCAGGTGAATGGAAGAGAACATGCATTTTCTCTTTCTGTTGTTAATACTTAAGAGAATTGCAAACAGATTTGTAATGCATTAAGGTATAGTTAAGAAACTGCTTATAATATAGCTTTATCTGGATTGGAGATTAGTGAGCACTAATTGTGAATGAATCCTAGGATTTTGCCCATGTAGATTTAGTACCTAATATAAATCCTAGAGGCACAGCTAGATGACTCAGTAGACAGAGAACTAGCCCTGGAATCAGGAACACCTGAGTTCCAATCCAGCCTCAGATACTTATCTGTATGACCCTGGACAAGTCATTTAACCCTGTTTGCCTTAGTTCCTTATCTGAAAAAATGAGCTGGAGAAGGAAATGACAAACCACTCCAGTATCTTTGTCAAGAAAACCTTAAATGGGGTCACAGAGAATTGGACACAACTGAAATGACTCAGTAACAACAATGAATCACAGAAACTCAAGAGTTTGAAAGGACCTCAGAGGTAATATAGTCTAATCTATTCCTGAATAAGCATGCTCTCAACACAATCCCTGAGAAGTGCTTTTTATGAACACTCACAATAACAAGGAATTCATTCTTTTATGAGCATGCTAGTTTTGGAATAGATCTAATTGTCAGAAAGTTTTTCTTTATGTAAAGTCTGGTTTTGACCCTATTATTTTCATTCATTGCTTCAATTCTGTCTTTTGGGATCAATAACACATTCAATCATTCTTTTACGTAACAGTCCATTAAATGCCACCATACTACCCCTTTAAGTTTTCTCAGCTCCACATTAACTACACAAAGTTCTATTATATACTTCTATGTAATATCTCTAGCCACTTTACCATTCTGGTTGCTCATTTATACTCTCCAGCTTCTAATTATTCTTTCCAAAAAGTGGTGACCCTCCTGAACATGATGCTATTGATATGATCTATTCAGGCTAAAGTGGTGGACCTATGTGTGACTTTTCAACTGTTGATCATATAAGAAATAGCTTCACATGACAGAGAAAACGAAATGGTATTTGGGAGAACAGCAGAACTGCCCTGAAGTTTGAGTCTGGGGTAATATAGTGAACATTTAATCTGAGTTTCTCTGTGTGTGGAGAAAGAAAGTGTGATGCTAGATCAATATCTGTCTATTCAGAGGTAATCATGTGGTAGATCGGCTTATTTTAAAGGCAGGGAACCTGATCCAGTACCTTAATGAAACTTGCGAGCTCAGTCAGAAGAGATATCACCTCTGTAAGTTGTTTCTTATTCATCCTGTATATGGCTTGTTTGGAATCTATTTGTTGCATATTATCTCTCCCATTAGATTATAAACTCTTTGTAAACAGGGACTATCTCCCCCACCCCCATTTTTGTATCCCTATCACTTAGCGTAGTGCCTAGCACATAGTAGGAGCTTAATGTATCTTTATTGATTTACCATTGAGAAGGTCAGGAAGAAAACTCCTAAGGTCCACTTAAAACTCAAAGACTTCAAGAAGAGCTATGAACTCTTCTGGAGTATTGGAAAAAGTAAGTAGACCATGATACCAGTGACTTGGAAGTGTATAGCAGCAGGCACAGAAAACTAGAGAGTTGGAAATTCCAGGACAATTTGAGGACGCTAATTTCGAAGTAGTGACACTTCTACTTACACTAGCAGAGGGCCCACCAACAGTTGATAGATCATATTGTTAAAAGATTCTTCATTAAAAACTATGACCTTGAAGAATAACTGCATAGATACCTCAAAATACTTTGATTAGTCAGTCAGACTATCAATAAGCATTTGTTAAATGCTTACTGTATATAAGGTACTGTGCTTAAAAGAATGGCAACACAACAACAATAGTTCCTATCTTCAAAGAACTCACATTCCAAAGGGGAAACAGTAGGCAGGCAGCTAGGTGTCATGGTAGATAGAATATTGAATTTAGAATCAAGGAGACTTCACTTCAGATTCTCCTTCCAATACCTATTGGCTGTGCAATCCTGGGAAAGTGACTTAATCTTTCTGGGTCTTACTTTCCTTATATGTAAAATTAGGGACTTGGACGTGGTGGCTTCTAAGGTCCCTTCCAGCTCTTAATCTATGATCCTATATAAATAAACTCTGGGTATGTACAAGATGTATTCAGGGTAGATAGAAGGTAATCTGGGAAGGGAAGGTGCTATGCAAAGGGGTGGCAGTGGTGGTGTTATTAGAGCCAGAAAAGGTATTTTCCAAGAGAAGTTGCAAAAACTAAGAGATGGAAGAGTCGGATGAGATTCTAGCCATGGGGGAACAGCCAGTGAAAAGGCATGAAGGCAGGGGATAAAGTGCCCTTCTTAAGGAATAGAAAGTAGGTTGCAATTGGATTGTAGAGTCAGTCAACCAGTATTTATAAAGAGCCTACCATGTGCCGGGGACTGTGCTAAGCACTGGCAATAAAAAAAAAAGACAAAAGACAGTCCTTGTCCTTAAGAAACTCACAGTACATATATTATGCAAAAAAAACTGTATATAAAAAGGATATATGTAGGGCAAGTCCTGAGGGAAGGCACGAAGAAACAAGAGGACTGAGAAAGGCTTCTTCCAGAAGATGAGGTTTTAATTGGGACTCAAGGGCAGCTGGAGAAGCCCAGAGATGGGAGAGAATTCCAGTCACGAGGAACAGCTAATGAAAACATCAGGAGATTGAGGGTCATGTGTGAGGAAAAGCAAGGAGGTCAACATCAGTACCAAATAGAGTGACTGTTAATGTAGGGTAGTAAAATATAAGAATATTAGAAAAGTAAGAAGGATAATAATAAATATTAAATATTACAAATATAAATATTAAAAATAATAAAATCTTGAAATTCCAAATTGGGATTTGATCTGGAAAGTAATAGAAGTGACTGGAGCTTATTGAGTAGAGAGCATGTGACATGATCAAACCTATACTTTAGAAAAAAAAATCACCTTCATAACTGAGTAGAGAATGTCTTGTAGTAGGGAAGAGACTTTAGACTTGAGAGAAACCTTTTAGAAGGCTATTAAACATTCCAGGTGAGAAGTTATGAGGACCTTAACTAGGTTGGTGACTGTATAAATGGAGAGAATGGAGGTTCAGATTATGCGAAGGCAGAAAAAAAAATAATTTGGCAGTAGATTGGACATGTGAGGTGAGAGTGGAGAGTCATAGGCTCATAGGAAAAAGGATAGTAAATTTAAAGCTGGAAGGGCGCTCAGAGGCCACCTGGAACAACTTCTTCATTTTGTAGATGAGGTAATGGAAGTTTAAAGACATTCTAGTCACACAACTAGCAAGTGTCAGAGGCAGGATTTGAATCAAGATCTTCTGGACTCCAAGTCCACCACTACCCCATGTTTACATTTACAATCAAGGATAACAAGTCAGAGGCATCCGGTTGTGCAATATCTGGGCTGCTGGGCCTGGAGTGAGGAAAATCCAAGTTGACATCTGGTCTCAGGTACTTACAGCTGTGTGACTATGGATTAGACACAACTTCTTTGCCTCAGATTTCATCTTTCTAAAATGAGGCTAATGATACCTCTCAGGGTTGTTAGGAAGATAAAATGCCATAATATTTATAAAGCCCTTGCAAACCTGAAAGCATGATGTATATGTGTGTGTAGGTGTATATATAAAATTTACTTTTATTATTACTTCCAGGTTGTGAGTCCGAGTGACTGGAGGGAAGGTGGTTGTCAGTTTATATGGAAGTTGAGAAAAATAAATTCGGCTTTTGAGCGAGGTGAATTTGAGATGTCTGTAGGACATCCAGGTCTAGATATTCATGAGGCAGTGAGTAATCTTTGACTTTAGCTCAAGCAAAAGATTATGCATGTATGTATACACACATACATGTACATATGTGTACATACATATAAATGTATATGTTGGACTATAAGTCTGAGAATCATAGTAATAATTGAACCCATGGGAGTTGAATGAGAACACCAAGTGAGATGGTATGGAGAGGCAAGAGAAGAGGGCCTGGAACAAAGACTTGGGGGATACCTATGGTTATTGAGTAACAACATGAAGAACTTGCAAAGGAGTCTAGAAGGAGTAAAAGAATTGTTAGACAGATAGACAAAGAGCCAGGAGAGCTCACTTCATACATAAAGACTCACAGAATCTCAGATTCAGTCTAGTCCAACCACGATATGCACAGAAAAGGATCACCCAGACTGAAAGGTCTCAAGTGAGATGGAATTCACTATTTCCCAAGGAAACCTATTCCATTTTTACATAGCTCTTATTTTTGGAAGTTGATTTGTATTTGTATGTTTGCAATATTCTTGTGTCCCCCTCCCTCTTACCATTACTTCAAGTGCTGTTCTCTGAAAATTTCAAATCAAATTTGTCTTTCCTTAAATCTAACCCCTTGAGAGCAAGGACTTTGGTATTGTATCCCCAGTGCCTAATACATTATCTGACACATAATAATGGCTTAATATATTCTTGTTAAATTTTTTTAAATATTATGACCAGAACACCTGGCAGCTCGAGCTAGCCTACCAAAGTCTCACTGAGATATCATTTCCCTAAGAAGACTCATGCCAGGAACATTGCCTTAACATATCCTATACATTAAGTGTCTGACGTCAACTGAGAAATTTAATGTCTTCTAAGTTTCAATAGCCATCCTTCACAAAACTAGAGAATGGAGTAAAACTAACTCTCTCTGTCTCTGTCTCTGTCTCTGTCTCTGTCTCTGTCTCTGTCTCTGTCTCTCTCTCTCTCTCTCTCTCTCTCTCTCTCTCTCTCTCTCTCTCACACACACACACACACACACACACACACACACACACACACACTCCTCCCACTCCAGCCAGAGCAGTAATAACAAGAGTTCACTTTTATGTGGCACTTTAAGATTAATGGGTACTGTCTCCATACTAATCCAGTGACGTATATAGTCAAGTAGTAGTATGCCCATTTTACAAATGACAGAACTATGGCTCAGAGAGGTTGATCAACTATCCTAGACACATAGTAGAAGACCTAACATCTGAACACCTATTATCTAACTACATCCCGGTACTTCTCTCCCCGCCTCCCGCCCCACTATTCCAGAAATCTAGGCTTTCCATGCCAAAGGCACCTTTGACATGAGTTACACTTCTGGGAGAATAATTGGAAATGCCACTCTTGCTTACCTCCTTCCCAATCATGTCATACCTGCCTGAGGTCCTAAGCAGTGTTAATTGCAGAATGCACACTTCAGTTCTTCTTTCTGGGCTGTGGTTCATGTTGATAAGTTAACATCTCTACAACTAGCTTAAAATAATTAAGGAAAATGTTACAGAATCGTGGCATGCCTACATGCATACTAACAACATTTAAATTTTATTCAGTGCTGACAGATATGAATTTCTTTTTCTATTCCTGTACTCACAGTGTCAAATGGAGTGTAACAGGGCTCTAAATGGAATTTCCGATCCTTTTTAATGATTCCAGGAAAATTTGCAATGTGTTTTTCTTCTTCTAATTCTTGACCTCCTATGGTATGTCACAGAAAATGAGTTAGTGCAGCTTGTGCTACTATGGTTGCTTTGTTCTTGCTAGGATGGTTCAAAATGGCATATGTTCCCACAGATCCAAGTTCTGTTTTTGTAACCACAACAACAGGCGTCTTTCCGCAGGGCCACAGTTCAAGTTGTTTGCTCTTTTGATCCATAAGGCATGCGGAAATTGCTAATGTCAATGGTCAAACTTCCCTGCTTCTTCAGTGCAGCAGGTTCTTCTTTGCCCTGTTATTCAACTTGATCTGTGAGTCAAAAAGGATGATGATTGTGTTTTGTGCCTGAAACATGTTTCCCTCCCTGATCATGTGTCAGGGACTTTAATTTCACAGTTCCGTGATGACTGACTCAATGTAGTGATATACAAACCCTAGAAAGGGACCTCTTTAACTCCACCACCTTTGAGAGTGCCAGAAGCAAGGCTTCAAAGTTTCTTTTGCAGTCCCAATTGTCTATTTGTTTACTTCTTGAGTGCTTCTCCTAGTCTTATTTGTAGGTTTGCTTGCTCTACTTCATGAAAGTAAGTAGTCTTTAGAGGATTTTTTTTCCTCGTATATCTAATGTGAAAACACATGGAAGAGGGATTAGAATTCCTCTGTGTGGCTCCAGAGGGCGGAATCACAAGCAGGGGGTGGAAGTTGTGAAGAGACAAATTTAACCTTGATTACAAAGGTGGGGAATAGTGTGTGTGTGTGTGTGTGTGTGTGTGTGTGTGTGTGTGCGTGTGTGAGTGTATGTGTGTGTTTGCATGTGTGTGTGCACGCGCTCAGAGTGGGGGGCTTTTCTAAGAATTGGTGCCAATGGAATGGGCTGCCTCAAGAACTAGTAGGTCCCCTCACTTTACCAGAGGTGTTCAAGCAAGGGCTTGATGACCCATTATTGGGTCTATATTGTACAGACAATTGTTTAGATAAAGACTGGACTAGATAGCCTCTAAGATTCCTTACTGAGATTATAAGATCCTGCAATTCTATTCTGTTTCACACTATTGGTAGGTAGGACTTAATGTTCCTTTTTGAAAAGCTAAATTAGTATCAGAGATTAAGATTTCGTGTGTGAAAATTTCTACATCAGCATGGAAGGGAAACCAAGAGGAAAAGTCCATATGTTCTAAATCAAACATTATTTCTGAATGACAGGGCCTGTAACTGGCTAACAGATGATTTGCCATAAATGGCATCTTATAACTGAAGTAACAAAGGGAGATGAACCTAGTATTAAATAAGCAATTCCATTGAGCTTAAATACCTTACCATGGCTTGAATTGGGCATTTACGATCAAAAGATGTAATTTAAATTATTCTGTTTCTCACAGTTCTGATATAACAGGTTACTATTGCAGTATTAAGTCAAGCATACTTATATGGGCTGACAAATGGAGACTTCCATTCAATGTGATTTAATAGTTTGCTATATGATTTCTTATGTTTACAAAATTCTCCCAAATGAATTTTCAAACAAGCCTCACACAGAATGTTCATGTCTTTTTGTAGCAATAAAATAGATTTCTCCCCTGAGAGATCATAAGCACAAAAATACGCATTTCATGTGAGAAGTAATGGTGGTGAATTCATTGTTCAATGCTTAGACACATCGAAAACCAACAGGCTGAAATATTCTTAGTTTGGCAACCAAGATAGTAAAATAACATACTATACTATATGATGAAATCTAAGAATACTTCAAGGGACACAAATTCTGGATGGTTGAGATATTGCAATGAATGATGGGAAAACAGTTCCATTTATGCAAATCTGCTTTCTCTGACTAAGTGAAGATTCTGAATAAAATATTGCCTTTTTTGTTGTTGTCTCTCAGTGGGGCAGCTGGGAATGTGAGATTATGCAAATGACACCACCATTTGTTTTAGGTTTGCTTGTTTGACTAGGGTGTCTACCACAGAAAAAAGGACTGGCAAAAATAATGCAAGAAGATAATACTTTTTGAAATTTTGGGAACTGGGTCATGAAGAAGACTATATTTTACCATAAGAAGAATAATATAATTGGAGGTGGGAGAGGTGATTTCCTGAGCAATGATGGGACAGTATATAAATATAAGTATGACCAACAATTGGTCATAGTATCAAATATATGATTCAGTTTGATTAAAAATATCTAAAGTACTAAATGCAAATTATTATGTTATACTCTAAAAATATGAATATGATATTTTTCATGTGGAGTTTATAATCTAATAGACACATGCACAATTGTGCCTTCAACACAATTATGGTAGGTAACAATCTGCTATAAGGAAGAGTAAGAGAAGGGCATGGTACTACAAAGAAGGAGCATAGCCAGTGAGACATAGTGGAGAAAATCGGTGATTTGGAGAAAGGTAACCTGAGTTTGAACCTTAAACTACAACTGATACAAGGTCATAATCTTTCTGGCCCTCATTTTCGTCATCTGTAAAATAAGAGTCTTGGTACAGTAGTAAATGCCCATAGTATTCTAGTGTTTAATAAACTCAAAGATCTAAGTTTTTAGGGTAAGAATTCACTGTTTGGCAAAAAGTTGCTGGGAAAACTAAGAAACAGTTTGGAAGAATCTAGGCATAGACCAACATCTTATACCATATATCAAGATAAGGTCAAAATGGATAAATGATTTAGACATAAACAAGAAAGAGATAGAAAGGATCACAGGAAGTAAAATGGATAATTTTGATTGTATAAAATTAAAATGTTTTTGCACAAACAATGCTAATGTAGCTAAAATCAAAATGAAAACTAATAATGGAAAATTTTACATTGATTTTTTATGATAAAGGCCTCATATTTTCAAATATGTAGGAAACTGAGCTAAACTTTAAAAGTAAGAGCCATTCCCAAATGATAAACAGTTGAAGGATATGAATGGGCAGTTTTCTGAGGAAGAAATCAAAGCTTTCAATAAACATTAGAAAAAAAAGTTCCCTAAATCACTACCAATTAGAGAAATGAAAATTAAAGCAGTTCTTAGTTATCACCTGATACCTATCAGATTGGCTAACATGGCAGAAAAGGAAAATAGCAAACATTGGAGGGGATGTAGAAAAATGGGGACATTAATGCACTATTGGTGGAGTTGCAAACTAACCCAACCATCTGGAGAGCAATTTGGAACTATGCTCAAAGGATTATAAAAACTCTGCATATCCTTTGACCTAGCAATACCATTACTATATCGGTATCCCAAAGATATTAGAGAAAAGGGGAAAGGATCTACTTGTATAAAAATATTTATAGAAGTTCTTTTTGTGGTACTAAAGATTTGGAAACAGACAGGATGCCCATCAATTGAGGAATGGTGGAACAAGCTGTGGTACATAATTATGATGGAATATAATTGTGCTATAAAAAATGATGAGCAGAAAAAAATGATAAGCAGGATGATTTCAGAAAAAACATGCAAAGACTTATATGAACTGATATGAAGTCAAGTGAGCAGAACTAGGACATTGCACACCGTAAGAGCAATATTGTAATGATGCTCAACTGTGAAAGACTTAGCTACATAAGAAATGATGATCAGACAGATTTCAATTTCCAATTTTTTGGGGGGTGGCTCCATGTTTTCTTTCACAGTATGACTAATGTGGGAATGTTTTGCATGACTATCCATGTATAACCTATATTGAATTGTTTAGCTTCTTACATGAACTGATGCTGAGTCAAGTGAGCAGATCCAGGAGAATATTGTACATAGTAACAGCAGCATTGTGAGATGATCAACTATGACAGAATTTGCTGTTCTCAGCAATACAATGATCCAAGACAATTTCAAAAGACTCATGATAGAATATGATGTCCATATTAAGAGAGAGAACTATGGAATCTCAATGCAGACTGAAGCATACTATTTTCACCTTTTTCATGTTTTTTTTCTCATTTCTTCTGTTTCTTCTTTCACAACACGACTAATGTGGAAATACGTTTAACATGATTGCGCATGTACAACCTATGTCACATTGCTTGCCATCTTGGAAAGGGGAGGAAGGTATAGGGGGAGAAAAATTTGAAACTCCAATTCTTATGAAAACAAATATTGAAAACTATCTTTACATGAGATTGGAAATAATAAAGTACTCTTTATATATAAAACCCTCAAGAAAAATAAAATAAAAAATGTTCTTTGATCCATATTTAGACACCATTGGTTTTTTCTCTGGGGACGGATAGCATTTTTCACCATAAGTCCTTCTTGGATCATTGTATTGCTGAGAATAGCTATGTCATTCACATCATCATCACATAACATCAAATCATCCTACAATATGGTTGTTACTTTGTACACAGTACAATTCACTTTGCATCAACTCAAGTAAGTCTTTCCAGGTTTTTCTGAGAGCATCCCGCTCATCATTTCTCACAGCATGTTAGTATTCCATCATAATCATATACTACAAATTGTTCAACCATTCTCCAATTGATGGGCATCCCCTCAATTTCTACTTCTTTGCCACCAGAAAAAGGTTGTCATAAACATTTTTGTATGTATAGTTCCTTTTCCTTTTTTGTTTTTTTTCTCTTTTGGGATAAAGACCTAATAGTAGTATTGTTAGGTCAAAGGGTATGCATGGTTTTACAACCCTTTGGCAAAGTTACAAATTGCTCTACAGAATGTTTCAATCAGTTCACAACTACCAACAATGCATTAATATCTCATTTCCTCCCATATATTATCCACCATTTGTCATTTACTTTTTCTGTCCTATTAGCCAATCTAATAGGTATGAGGTAGTACCTCAGAATTGTTTTAATTTTCATTTCTCCAATCAATAGTGACTTAGAGCATTTTTAATATGACTTTAGATAGCTTTGACTACTTCATCTGAAAACTGTTCATAGCTTTCGATCATGTATCAATTAGGGAATGGCTTTCATATTTATAAATTTGATTCAGTTCTCTGTATGTTTGAGTAAAGAGGCTTTTACAAGAGAAACATGTTTCAAAATTTTTTTTCACAGTTAGTATTGCTAACTGTATTTCCCTCCATCCTATCCTTCCATTTATTTTATTCTCTCTCCTTTCACCTTGTTCCTCTTAAAAATATTTTGCTTCTAACTACCCCTTCCCTTTTATCATCCATTTCCATTCTCTTGTCCTCTTCACTTCCTACTCTCCTGCAGGGTAAGATAGATTCAACTTAATTGAATGTGTATGTTATTTCCTATATGAGCTACTTCTGATGACAGTAAGGTTCATTCACTTCTGCTTACTTCCACTCTCTTCCCCTCCACTATAAAAGCTTTTTCTTGCCTTTTATGTGAGATAATTTACCCCTTTCTACCTCTCCCCTTGTCTTTCTACCAGTATATTCCTCTTTCTCAAACCGTAATTTTATTGTTTTAGGTACCATCCCATCACATTCAACTCACACTTGTGCCTTCTTTCTGTATGTACCCCTTGTTTCTTTGTTTCTTTCCAGCTGCTTGCAGTATTTTCTTATTGACCTGGGGGCTCCTGAATTTGACTATAACATTCCTGGCAGTTTTCATTTTGTGATCTCTAACAAGAGATGATCAGTAGATTCTTTCAATTTCTATTTTTAGAAGGTCAGCAGGTTCTGGGATTTCAGGGCAGTTTTCTTCATAAGTTCTTTGATATCTAGGCTCTTTTTAAAATCATGATTTACAAGTAGTCCAATAGTATTTGAACTATCTCTGCTGGATGTATTTTCTAGGTCAATTGTTCTTCCAATGGGATATTTCACATTGCCTTCTATTTTTTGCTTTTGTTTTATGATTACTTAATTTCTCATAAAGTCATTAGCTTCCATTTACTCGATTCTGCTTATTGTGGCTTTTTTCCATTTGGTCAATTTTTTTTTTTGCTTTTTGGCAGGGCAGTTGGGGTTAAGTGACTTGCCCAAGGTCACACAGCTAGTACATGTGTCAAGTATCTGAGGCCGGATTTGAACTCAGGTCCTCCTGACTCCAGGCCCGGTGCTCTACTCACTGTGCCACCTAGCTGCCCCAACTCGGTTTTTTAAGGCATTCTTCTCCTCGTTGGCTTTTTGGACTTCTTTTATCATTTGACCTATCCTGTTTTTTAAGTTGTCACTTCCTTGAGTACTTTTTTGTTTCTCCTTTACCAAGCTGTTGACTCATTTTTCGTGATTTTCTTGCATCACCCTCATTTCTCTTCCTCTCTTACTTGATTTTCCAAATCCTTTTTGAGCATTCTGTGGCCTGAGACCAATTCATATTTTTCCTGGAGTCTTTGGATGTAGGATCTTTCACTTTGTTATCTTGAGTGTGATTTTTTTTATCTTCCTTGTTCCCATTGTAACTTTCTATAGTCAGAATTATTTCCTGTTGTTTGTCCATTTTCCCCACCTGTTTCTTCACTTTTAATTCTTTGTTAAAGTAGGTGTCTGCTTCCAGGGAGGAGGGCACACTGTCCCTAGCTTCAGGGTTTTTCTGCAGCTGGTTTCAGGGATATGTCTAGGAACCTGTAAGTTTTCAGTTCTTCCAAAGTGGTATGGTCTAAGGAATGGTGTGTTGACTTCTCTCCTTTCCAGTGCTCTGGTCTATGAGCAACTGCAAACACTCTTTCCTGCCCTGGAACTGTGAGGAGGGTTCTCCCTCCCCTGTGGGACAAGTTCTGGTATGCTTGTGCTCCTCCTTGCCCCTGAGACTGTCACCCGGGACTATGACCCAGATCTGAGTGTGGGCAAAGCAACAGAATCTTGTCCCCAGTTCTAGCAAAGAGACTCCCGTAATCTCCTTCTGACCAGTTCTTTGACTTCTTTACTCTCTGTGGGTTGAGTTCCAGAAACAGCTGCTGCCACTGATGATTCAGGGGCTCACAAAGCCTGCTCCTGGTTTGCTGTGGCTGAATCTGTGCTGTCATGGCCTACTTTGGACTGCTCCACTCTCATCCAGGTTTGACAGACCTTTCTTGCTTGCCTTCTAAGTTGTCTTTGGCTAGAAAATTATTTCACCCCATCCTTTTGTGGGTTCTGCTGCTCCAGGAATTGTTTTATGGCATTATTCAAAGGTGTTCAGAGGTGTTTTGGGGATAGCTCAGGCAAGTAGCTGCCTTTTCTCCACCTTTGAGCTTATATTCTAATGAGGGATGACAATATAGAAAAGGTAGTTAGGAAGGAAAAGGAGAAGGTACCTGTGTGGGGACATGATGGAAAAAACTGGCAAGTCATGAGCAGAGGCAGTAGTATATATAGTAAAGGAATGGATAACATGGACATTTCCTTAAAATGGAATTTCTGAGAGAAACGTACAAATGAATATGGGTGTTATTCCTGGCTGAGAAAGTGGCAGGGTGGTGGGAACCTCGTGGGTGAGAAGGTAGCTGAAGGATGATGGAAAAGTCTATTCATCATTGGAACAATCAAATAACATCAGAGAAATGAAATTCCATATTTCCTAACAGACAACAAATGATTGGTTATCAAAGTGGGAAATTGGACATATAATTAACATTAATGAATTATTATATTAATAATAAATTTGTATTCCTCCTTAGAATTTTGATTGAGATTGTTTCATATAGACCTGTTTTAAAAAAATGTCCAAGGAGTTTTGAGCTAATGTCTCAACTTTCTTTTCCTAAGTTTCCCTCCGGGAAGCAGTAGAATTTAGAATTATTCCATTACTCTTAGAACTGCCTTGAAACCCTCTAGCCTGTGCTTAGCACATGTTCATTGTTGATAATAATGATGGCTATAATGGTTGTGGTGGTGTTTGATCTAACTCTGAAAAAACATCTTTTTAAGTAAAGACTGATCAAACACTTCTCCCGTTCACTCTCCTATCTCCATAATTTATCCAAAGTTGTGATGACAACTGCTTGAAAGTTCCACACTTCAAGATCTGTGTATTCATCCATGTAGGTACTCCTGTCATGGGCACAGGCTGCAATTTCTATATGCCCTAGCAGATGATCTTTTTGGACTTTCATGGACAAAAATCCTCTACATTATGGTCAACCTGTGGTCTTTAACATGTGAACAGTTATGTTTATATAATATTTATTTAAATTAATTGATATGAAAATTAAAATTTAATTTAGTCTAAAGAAGACTTAGGTTCTTATTAGCCTGGTAATGTGACTCTCCAAATATAGCTAACTCATCCTCAGATTAAACACCCAATCTTTTGCTGTGCCCATATTTGAAGCCTTTATAGCTTGGTTGGACCTTCTGGAGCTTCAACAGGCATAGCAACACATGACTATCTCTGTGCCACAATGAGGTCTTGGTGTAAGTCTTCAGTCTTCTACTATGTAAGACTAAACCTTTGTCTTCCAGAAGCAGCACACATTACTTTTCAGAATATAGGTTAGCCAAACAACTTTTTTTCTTTAACTCAGTATGTGCTTGTTAAAAGTGGTCTTTGCATCACTTGACCTTGACTGAGTTTGAGCTCCTCCTCCACTGAACCAGTTCAATGCAGTATAGTGCAGAGAAGAGCACTGAATTTGGAATCAGAAAACCTGTGTTAGAATCCCAAGTCAATCACTTAATTACTGAGAAAACTCTAGCAAATTAAGTCCTCTTGACCTTAGTTACTCATTTACAGAATGAAAGGACTATACTTGTCAGTCCTTCTAGCTCTCGGTCTGTTTGATCTATGATACTATGATTTCCTCAGTGCACCTACCCTTGAAATTGATCTTCATTGTGACTTGATCAAAACTTGCCTTCAGTTCCAGTGTTCTCTTTCTTCTGGCCAACTCAGCTTTTTGGTTTCCTCTTGACATTATGTTGTGGTGGTCAGCCCAGTTTCATATTTCACTATATACATGTCTGCCCCTATTCTATGCCTCAGTTTCCCTTGTCTTTCACGAATTTGGCCAAACCCACTGGTGACAACACCAGCTATTATACTTTATGACTCTAGAGTGTCAGAGTTCTACTTTTAGATGTCAACCGTATTTCCCTAGGTACTACAAACTAATTACTTTCATCTCACCTAGCCTGAATGTGGGTATCTTTTGCTGGTCTCTGAATTTCAGGTCAGCTTAACACCTTGTTCTCCAAGTCGTATTATTCTATTTGGTAGTTTGTTAACACTGCCTGAAATTTTCATACTTAATTGAAAAAGCATTTTTAAAAGGTCACTACAATGGGATTTTAATAAAGAACTGGAAATCAGCTTTAAGTAAGCAAGTAAAAAAAAGTGGAAAGGATCTGGTTTCCCAGCAAGCTCTGTAGTATCTTTGTGTACAAACCTCTAGCCTGAGCAGTTCAGGCTTGCTGCAGTGTTTTAGAGGCCATCTCTGGATGAGACACACCTCTCACAGCTCCATTTTGCCTCACAGATCACAACATCACCACACTGAGGGAGGACCTTGAACAGTCTAATTATCTGCCTCCCCAAATAACCTCTATCCAATCACTAGTACTTTGTCTGGATCCATTCCTCGAAGCATATTCTCTTTTCACTCATACTTGCCCTATTCCAGTGATTTTGAACCCTTTGGCTGCTGAAATACTCCAGTTGCCCTTTATCCTATTCCCAAAATGTCCCACTCCACACCTACCTTACCTTCCCACTCAGTTCTCTAGAATTCTTGCTCCAAAATTATCAAAGATTTTCATCTTAAATCTTTTCCTTTCTCACTCCTTCCATCTTATATTCACTGACATTTATCTCCTTCCGGAGATGACATAGCAATCCTGGCAACAATTTCCAGCACTGGTTGAACTTGTACATGTATTCCTGACTCACTGATCAGTGGCGAAGAAGTCAAAATACACATTGCTCAGCAACCACTCCTCCTCTGGGATTAACAAAATTCGAATATATCACCCAGTCTAGGTCCTGGTTTCTATCAACTCCCAAGCCTTCTCCTTGCTTTCTTAATGAGTCCATTTCCTACTCTTTTCTCTCCAATTTACTCTTATATCAAGAAATATATATGTATATATGTACATATGTATACATATACATGTATATGCATATGCGTATAAAATGTGCATGTGCATATAGCATGTGTGTATGTATACATATACATATATATGTATATGTATGTATGTGTATATATATATACATATATATATGTATATATATATACATATATATATATACATATATATGAGAGTCTCTTAAATGCTTTAACTTTTCAGTTCCTCAATCTACTCAGAATTTATGCTGTGCTTCATTCCACTCCAGATATCCACAGTGATGGTGATAAACTTGACCTGTAAGTATTCTACTTCTGAGTTCATAAACCCTCACATTACTTTATCTATTAGTAATCTTTCATTATTCCATATTTCCCTCTGCCATAAGACTCCTAACTCTGCTACTCACCCTCAAATCAATTTCCAGTCTTTTTATCCCTCAATTCTTCCCCATGAAATAGATCCTGTACTCATTAATAGATTACCCCTATCATTCACCATTTTTGCTTCTATTTATATGATGTGGAAAAGAGAAAGAGAATCTATGCCAACTGGGTTGACTACCAATTTATGTTACATAATTTCAGAAAGGTCTTCATTATAGCAAAGCAATCCTTTTACATCTCCCTAAAAAGAACAGTGTCTCATTGTGCTGATAATGTGATTGAAGATCTTTTCCACCCATTCAATAGGCCTCCGGTGGGACCAGTTAAGAGAGGCAGGCACATACTTTGTGATGCCAATCAGTGGTTAAAGATCTTTCCCACACTGTTTTGCCTATAGGGCATGAAGCCCTCATGCCCTAAAAAGAACATATACACCCAGAAGGTAGCTACTGAGAACCAAGAACTCAGAATTCAGGAGTCAGAAGAGAAGCTAGACTTTAGAATTCAGCCCGAGGAGAAGGAGTAACAACTCTGAGTCCGCAGGGCTGCAGAAGAGAGTGCTGAGGGGGAGAGTGGAGACCAGAGAGCTACAGACCAGAGAACTGAGATGGGAGAGGAGACAGGAAGGCAAACAGTTAGGATTTGTGAGTGATTGTTTATGGGAAGGCCCTAGCAGGGAGTGAAGGTTACAGGATTACTTGGCTCTTTGCTGTAATACTATGCTTTAATCTCCTTGTTGCTAGTTTGACATGGGCTTACTGGTTCTGGAATAAAATTACTACTATATCACATTGGAATTACTGGTTCTGGGATTTGATTCTTTGGTGCATAAATAAATGTTATACATCCTCTGCCTCCTACCTAGAGAGTTTTTCATACTTTGCAATTCTGAACCATACAGGCATGTTCATGGTCATCCTCTAGGTCATGAACCTTGCCTTACTGATATACTCATTCATTATAGTGACTCTTTTAAACCTTTTCTTCCTTTCCCTCCCCCATCAAATCTCTCTCTCACAGCCGAGGGTTTTGTCTTATTCTTACTTCACTGAAAAAATTGAAGCTATTCCCTTCATGGCAGTTCCCTTTTCTCCACTCCTGTTCATCTCTCATACTCAAATGCTTTTTGCCGCTATCTGTTCTTTCATCTTTCTCTCTTATAAAAAGATAGTACTCCTTGACAAGTTAAACTTGACCCCATGCCTCCTTGAATCTGTCTTTTCCTATCTTCTTCAATATATTGTTGCCTCTATCATCTCCAATTTCTGTCTAATCTTCAATCTTTCCCTATCTCCTGGCTCCTTCTCTGCTGCCTGAAAATATGTCTGTATTTTCCTCATCCTAAAAACAATGAAAGAATCATACCTTATTCAATCCTACTATCTCCATTAACTTCCCTTCTAATTCTCTTCTCTTCTGGGATACCTTCCATGAGAAAATATCTATACATGCTGCCTCCATTTCCTGTCTTCTCACTGGATTCATGCCTTAAAATCCCCTCTCTCTTACTTCTGCCTCTGGGTACCCCTTATTTCCCTCAAGATTGAACTCAAATCCCACTTTCTGCAAAAGACCTTTCCCTACCTCCTACTACCACACTGTCTTCCTCTGAGGCCACTATCCTTCATTTTATATATATATATATATATATATATATATATATATATATATTATATATATATATACACATGTATACACATATATATGTATATATACACATTTATACATATATACATGTGTGTCTGTATGTATATATGCGCAACAACAATGTTACTAGCATCTGCTGTGGAGGTGTATGACCAACAACACCAGCACACAGGAGGGCTACTAGCACAGGATCTTTGATCTGCTTTTCTAAGGAAAGCAACTTTAAGGGGTTTACAATCTCACTTTAATTAAACATACATATATCATTCACTTAGTTCAGGGGAAATGAACTTCAGAGAAAACACAAACAGAAGTTGCAAGCAGAAATTATATAAACAGAGCAAAATATCAAAATCATCAGACAGGGCTTCTAACTGTCTGTCCATAACAACACATACATAATTACCAGAGAGAAAAGCACTAACATCTGGGTTTTCAAAGAAGAGGTGTTTGCGTGACTCCTTAAGGAATGGCTACCCAGAGTCTCGTCTGGCCAAATCACGTGAACACTCTTCCAATGAGTGATCCCCCAAAGCAAAATGCTAACCTCAGAGTGTATATACACTTCTTTAGAGTCAGCCCACAGAGGGCATTACAACCATGTGACTCAAACTCATGAGACTTAGGCTTTCTTGTGACTTAAACAGATCATCAAAGACTCCTGATTCAATCAAAGACAAGTCTCAATCAAAGGCACTTGATTACCTCAGTGCCGAGAAGAACTAGAACTACAAAAGAAAAAAGAGCGAAACGAAAAGTCTCACTTTGCTTGCCATTACAATATGTATTCACACATATATAGATATACAGATAGAGTCAATTAACAGGTATTTTCATGTTGTCTCTCCTATTATAATGTGACCTCCTTGAGGACAGGGATGACATTTTTGTTTTTCTTTGTATCTTTAGCACTTAGCAATGTGCCTGGCATATAGTAATCTTTTAATAAATGCTCCTTGACTGATTACAGAGTTAATTTGAAGGTGAAATTATTTTCACCAAAATGTGTTTAAAATAAAGATTATTGAAATTATTTTAATAACTAAAGAGCAACAACATATGAACATACACAAGTGAAGATGGGGATTGGATTGAACTAAACTGAAGTGGTTAAACTGACTGTACATCTAATTCTTATATTTCTTCCCTTATGACCTATTTGCCCTATCTCACCACAGTTAAGTTGTATTTACTTTTCAGTAAGTCTCAATCAGACACTAATCTTTTAAAACCTTCTAGCCACAATGTCCCCCATAATGTCATGACTCCGTTCCCTCTGACACATAAAATTCTAGAAGGTGACTTTTGCAAAGGAACAGGATCAAAGATTTAGAGAGCTGACAGGTACTTTGTAAATCATTTAATTGAAACATCTTATTTTGTAGATGAAGAAACTAAGGCCCAGAGAGGTAAATGTCAGAAGCAAGATTTGAACCCCAATCCTCTGATTACAAATCCACTGTACCATTAATTTAATGGCACATTTGTCTCCTCTTGTAAATCAACATGCATATGGAATTTTAGCAAGTTGCCCATTAGATCCTGTGGTAAGCTGGATCTCAATAAAAGGGATTTAACTTTCCTTGTAAAAGAGGTAAGCAAGGTTTTTTAATGCGTAGGTGCAAAGACATGGCTCTCAGGAAAATTTTTAGGTGAGGACAAATATGCAAATCCATCAGAAATTACTTCCATAAATTATGCATGTTATTCTTATCAACGACCCCCAAAAATACATGTGCATAAGCATTCCTGCAAATAGGATTGAATTAAATTTGAAATCAATAACTCTCCATCATGCCTTCCTGAGTTTGCCTGCTTGCTTGATGTAAGCTCTAGTCCTCCCAACTCAACATAGGGCAAAGAGGAAGGAAGATCCAGCCCTGTTAAATACAGGATAGCAGCTCCCCAGTCTAGTCACATGGTCCATTTCTAGTCTCCTTTTAATGTCATATTTATTGTTCTGGCAGGAAATGAAGGTGGGATATATTATTATTCCTATCCTCCAAATGGATAGATGGTAATGAGGTAATAAGTGATAATTACTCTATAAAGATAACTTAGTCTGGCTAATAATTTAGGTCATCTCATTTCCTCTCCTGCATGAACTTTTAATGAACTCAATCAAACTACTGAGTGATCAAAAAACCTGAATAGTAAATCAACAGAGAATGCTAGTGCTCTTATAAAATGGAAACTCTGACCATCAGAGCAAGGAAAATAAAAGTTGAAACTGGTACAAAAGTGAGGTGACTCCTGTTTTATTAGAGGAAGGTAGACCTTTGCTCCTTGACCTTTGATTTCCTTTCCATCTGTATTCTTTAATCACCTCTCAACTCCTTTCATTGAAAACAATCTGGAAAGTCTATAAGGTTTTGGGAAGAGAATGATGGAGAGATTTCAGGCTGTGATATTTTCCCACAAGGCAATAGTAAAAATTGACTTAT
The DNA here is from genome assembly GCA_028646595.1 of Phalanger gymnotis. Taxonomy (NCBI): domain Eukaryota; kingdom Metazoa; phylum Chordata; class Mammalia; order Diprotodontia; family Phalangeridae; genus Phalanger; species Phalanger gymnotis. The sequence continues at coordinate 181,737,443 of CM053622.1, forward strand.
TTTCATGCAAACCACTTCATACAATAACTACTAAGATTATAAGTTGCAGAGAGCAGGTCGGCTTGCATTGGTAGAGGGAATTTTCTTACCTAGGCGTTCCCTGCAGTAATAAAATCACAAGTCCATTCCTTATTTCTCTTAAATAAGATAGAAATGAATTTTAAGCTTCATGAACTCTGTAAAAGCATGGTTATGAAGATGATATTAACAATAGTAAATACTGTTTTGTCAGTAGTTACAAGGTATGCGATATACCATGGAGGATCACCTATTTTGCCTTTCGTTTTGAAGTATTAGTAGTTGACAGCCTGTTTTTCTCAGGAAAGTTAACAAAATAGCCTATATTTCTCAGTGGGTTATCCCTACCTTAGACATCTGATAATAACCCAGCACTTTTAAAATTAAAATACTTTTTAATGTTCAGATTCATTAAATAATCTAAATAATTCATTGAAGTTCTTCACGTGATGTTACTCTAATACCTTATCATAGCTTGGAGGTGACTCTGGGTTCTTGAAGGTTATGCCAAGATAATGCAGATTTTGGCAGGTTCTATCAGGTTGGCTTTGAATATGGTGCTGGCAATTTAATAATTATGCCTTCTGAAGCAAATCCGAGCTAAGTATTGAGATGATGATCACCAGGAGACTGCCCATTTGATTAGTTCTTTAGCTGTAGAAAATGTGAGACAATAAACAATATAAAATGTTTCTCTGTCCCTTTCATTTTGGCACTGAATGACTACAACATAAAGGAGGGAAAGAGGGCAGAGGGTGCTAAGAATAATATGATAAGCATTTACAAGAAGATCACCATGAAAGCAATTCTAGTTTATGTGCTAATATCTGTTGCAGACTATGAAGAACTATATGACACACCTGAAAAGATCCTTGAAATTAAATCAGCAGAAGCTGATAACCAGTGACTTCAATGGGATGTTCTATATAGATGAGGAAGGCAAGAGATATATGGAACAGTATGGGTCAGGAATAAAGAATGTGAGAGGCCCAAGACTTACAGACAAAACAGAATAATCATCTCTATAACATCAACCAACCAACCAACCAATCCATCCAAAGGTAATCATTGAGCATCTACTATGTGTCAGATATTGCAAAACAAATACAAAGAATAATATAATCCCCACTCTGAAGGAGCTTAGATTCTAATGTATATGCAAATCTATGGATCCCTAGTTGAGGTTACAAGAGAGGAAGCAGATTTTAAAAGACCCAAGTTCATAGTCATTGTTGGAAATATAGTTACGAAATACATGAATGGCTTATGATTATATTCCTAGTGAGACAGCTAAAATTTTCTAATAATGGGCTGAGAGAGTTGGGATTCCAGTCCCAAATCAGGAAATTCCCCTTCTTTTTGATGGTTCTCAGAATTTTCCCAAGTCCTCACATCCCAAACAATATATGACACAAGGAAGTTAAGGGACAGGATCAACTACAGGTGTTCGTGAGCAATCATATTAGATTGGTCAGACGCAGTCTTTACCAGAATAAAAGGACATAATTAGAAGTGGATGCTTGTCACAGCCCTTTACAGCAAGGCAGGGGGAGGAGAGTAAGTTCTGCCAGTTCCTTCTAATTTTATCTCAGTGTTCTAGCTACTTAAATGCATCTATGCATCTGGGAGGAGGGTACAGTCATATCTACCTCGGCCCTGTCTCATCAGCATTTGCCTTTTGTGGACTTTCTTGGAGGCTTTAGTTTGAGGAAAGGATCCACAGAATTCACTGCCACCAGCCTTCTGGGTAGTAATATTACTACTCCATGTATCAGGGGTCAGATTCTACCACCTCCCTTTTCATTTCTCTGTGTTATCTCCCCTTTATTTCTCCATTATCTTCCAAAACCCCACTGTACAGGGAAAAAGCAGCTTTCCATTAATGATCTTGCATCAGCTTCCTCTCTTCCTAAGCTGAGGATAAATAAAAAATCCAAGGTAATTTTGGCCAGCCCAAGTCTTACAGAGGAGTGTGTGTGTGTGTGTGTGTGTGTGTGTGTATGTGTGTTTGGTGTGTGTATGTGTGTGAGTGTGAGTGTGTCTTTGTGGTATGTGTGTGTTGTGGACAGAAGAGGAAACGATAACATTAATTATAATAATCTCATATAAGTTTGACCAATGCAAATTAATTGCCATGACAAGGAGAGAAAAAGAAACGAATAAGTATTTTTGTTAACAAACACTGTACTTGGTTGGTAAGTCAAGAGAGATAGTAGTCAAAGGCATTAACTAGTGTACACTATAAACTCATTTAAAAATTTTTATGAAGTCGATAGATTATAAATAGTATATTGCTTCATTTAACCATAAAGGAGAAGTGCACTATCGTTTTTTGTATAAAGAATAGTAAAATAATTTTAAAGAAACTTGGTATTGAGGGCCTTGGTATTGAGCCAAGATGGTGGAGTAAAGGTAGGGACTCACCTGAGCTCTCCTCTCAAACCCTCCAAATACCTTTAAAAATGACTCTAAACAAATTGTAGAGCAGCAGAACCCACAAAAGATGGAGTGAAACAATTCCCAGCCCAAGATAACTTGGAGTGTCAGCAGGAAAGGTCTGTTGTATCAGGGTGAGAGGGGAGCACAGTCCAGCAGACCTAGCCCCAGCAAACTCAGAACTTGCCTACAGGTGACTGAATCACTGACAGCAGTTATGGTTTCCAGAATTCTCAGTTCCTGGACACCAAAGACAACTTAGAAGGTCAGCTGGAAAGGTCTTTCACACCTGGGTGAGAGTGGAGCCAAGTCCAGTGCAGGCTGTACCAGCACAGCCCAAGACCCAGGAAACCAGGAGCAGGTCTTGGGAGAGACTGAATCAGCAGTGGCAGTGGCTGCTTCTGGAACTCTCTGCCCACAGATGGGAAGGGGTCAAACATCTGGTCAGAAGGAGATCACGGGGGTCTTTTTTTTTCCTAGCACTGAGGCAGGACTCTCTTGCTTTGTCCATACTTGGATCTGGGCCATAGTCCTGGGAGGCAGTACCAGGGTGAGAAGGAGCCTAACCCATGAGAGCTTGCAGCCACAATGGAGGGAGGACCCTTCTCACAGGTCCAGGGCAGGAAAGAGTATTTGCAGTTGCTCACAGACCACAGCACAGGCCAGGAAAGTAGTAAACACCTCTTCTTAGATCATACCACCTTGGAAGAACTGAAGACTTACAGGTCCTGAGAAATATCACTGAAAACAGCCGAAACAAACTCCTGAAGCTAGAGATGGTGTGCCCTCCATCCTGGAAGCAGAGACCTACTTTAACAAACAGTTAAAAGTCAAGAAATAGTCTGGGAAAATGAACAAACAATAGGGGGAAAAACTGACTATAGAACATTACTATGGTGATACAGAATATCAAAACACACATTCAAGTCCTACATCCAAAGCCTCCAAGAAGAAAATGATTGGTTTCAGGCCATGGAAAAGCTCGAAAAAGAATTTTGAAAATCAAGTAAGAGAGGTAGAAGAAAAATTGGGAAGAGAAATGAGAGTGATGCAAGAAAATCATGAAAAATGGCTCAACAGCTTGGTAAAGGAGACACAAAAAATACTGAAAAATAACACCTTAAAAACATACTAGGCTAAGTGGTAAAAGATGTGAAAAAAAAAAGCCAATGAGAAGAATGCCTTAAAAAGCAGAATTGACTAAATGGAAAAGGAAGAAAATAATACCTTAAAAATTGGAATGGAGCAAATAGAAGCTGGAGTAAAATAGAGTAAAGGCAGGGACTCACACAGTTTATGAGAAATCAAGAAACAATAAAATAAAACCAAAAGAATAAAAAAATGGAAGACAATGTGAAATATCTCATTGGAAAAACAACTGACCTAGAAAATAGATCTAGGAGCAATAATTTTTAAATTATTGGACCACCTGAAAACCATAATCAAAAAAAGAATCTAGACATCATCTTTCAAGAAATTATCAAAAAAAACTGTTCTGATATTCTAGAACTGGATAATAAAGTAGAAATTGAAAGAATCTACCAATCACCTCCAGAAAGAGATCCCAAAATGAAAATGGACAGGAATATTTTTGTCACATTCCAGAGTTCTGAAGTAGAAACTATTGGAAGCAACCAGAAAGAAACAATTCAAATATGGTAGAGCCACAATCAGGATAACACAAGATTTAGCATCTTCTATATTAGAGGATAGGAGGGATTGGAATATGATATGTCAGAGGACAAAGCAGCTAGAATTACAAACAAAAATCATCTACCCAGCAAAACTGTGTATAATCCTTTGGGGAAAAAAACAGAAATTCAATGAAATAGAAGACCTTCCAGAATTCTTGATGAAAAGACCGGAGCTGAATAAAAAAAAAATGACTTTCAAATACAAGACTCAAGGTCTTATAAATGGTAAATATGAAAGTGAAAACATAGGGAACTTAATAAGGTTAAACTATTTACATCCCTACATGGGAAGATTCTATTTGTAACTCATAAGACCTTTCTTATTATTAGGGTAATTAGAAAGAATATATGTAGACAGAAGGTAGAGGTGTGAGTTGAATACAAAGGCATGATATCTAAAAAAAAATAAAATTAAAGCATGAGAGGAAGAAAGGAGAAAGAGAATGGAAGAGGCAGAATGGGATAAATTATTTCACATAAAATAAGCAAGAATAAGCTTTTGTGGAGGAGGGGAAAAGGAGGGAGGCAAGGGGGAGTGAGTGAACCTTACTGTCATCAAAATTGGCTCAAAGAGGAAATAACATACACACTCGATTCAATATATAAATAAATCTTATCCTACAGGAAAGTAGGAGGGGAAAGGGTTAAGAGAAGGAAGGTGTTGCTAGAAGGGAGGGCAAATTAGGGGAGGGGGCAGCCAGAAGCACAACACTTTTGGAGAGGAGCAGGGTGAAAAGAGAGAGAATAGAATAAACAGGAGGGATATAATGGAGGGAAATATAGTTAGCAATAGTAACTGTGAAAAAATTTTTGAAGCAAGTTTCTTTGATAAAGGTCTCATTTCTCAAATAGAGAACTGAGTCAAATTTGTAAAAATAAGAGCCATTCCCCAATTGGCAAATGATCAAAAGATATGATCAGTTTTCAGGTGAAGTAATCAAAGCTATCTATAGCCATATGAAAAAATACTAAATCACTATTGACTGGAGAAATGCAAATTGAAACAATTTTGAGGTACTACCTCATACCTACTAGATTGGCTAATAAGACAGAAAAGGAAAATGACAAATGGTGGAGGGGACGGGGGAAAAATGAGACATTAATTCACTGTTGGTGGAGTTGTGAACTGATTTAACCACTCTTTAGAGCAATTTGGAGCTATGCTCAAATGGCTATAAAAACATGTGACTTAGCAATATCATTACTAGGTCTTTACTCCAAAAGAGATAAAAAACAAAAAAGAAAGGAAAAGAAATTATATATACAAAAATATTTGTAGCACCTCATTTCTGGGGAGAAGGAATTAGAAATTGAGGGAATGATCATCAATTGGGGAATAGCTGAACAAGTTATGGCATGAGATTATGATGGAATACTATTGTAGCATAAGAAATGATGGGCAGGACGCTTTCAGAAAAACCTGGAAAGACTTGAATGAGCTGATGCAAAGTGAAATGTCCTATGTACAAAGAAACAGCATTATTTTAAGATGATCAGTTGTGAATGACTTGGCTATTCTCAGCAGTGCAATGATCCAAGACAATTCTGAAGGACTTATGATGAAAAATACTGTATCCACCCTCAGAGAAAGAACTGATGATGTCTGAATACAGATTGAAGCATTCTTTTTTTACTTTATTTTTCTTGAGAATTTTTTTTGGTCCATGTTTTCTTTCACAAAATAACTTATGAATATGTTTTTCATGACTAGATGTGTAACCTATATCAAACTGCTAACTTTCTCAATGAGTGTGTGTAGGAAAGCAAGAAGGGAGACAATTTGGAACTCAAAATTTTAAAAATGAATGTTAAAAATAGTCATTACATGTTACTGGGGAAAATCTTTTTGAAAAAATAAATACATATTAAATTAGTAAAAAAATGATACAGTATCATAAGCAACAATATTCTAACATCATTTAAGGAAGAAAATTTTAGGCCACCAATAAACTGAAGAAATATGGAAATTGTTTTGTTTTATAATTGTTTTATAATAAATTTTTTCCACTATCAAGAGATGTAAAATCACCACATATGGGTTCTAATCTCACAGTCCTAGAATATGTTTATGAAGAAATGTAAGTGTAAAGTAAAGAGAAATGTAGGTGGCACTAGAGAGGAAAAAAAGGAAAAACAGCTTGATTAAACCAAGTCAACATATATGTGATTCACACTGGAAGACAAACAATTGTGAGGCTGCTAAGAGATCCATTCACACATTTTCTGAAGGAGGGGAAGACACCAAATGGGTAGAAATACTCATACTACATTAATAAGGAAAAGTTAAGTATGGAAACATCAATAATTACTGACCTACATGACTATTTTTTTGATCTCTATATATTTTTTCATGGTAATCATTTCACATGTACATAAGGCAAAGTCAATGACAGTATTCAATGGAAACAGACTTTCAGAAATAATATTCCATATTAGACCACATCATTACCATTACACAGTGTACTGCAATATTTCTACAAGAAAATGTCCCACTGCCCTTCTTGTTTTGAGTATTAAAAAAACAAAACAAAACAACAAAACTAAGTACTTGATTGGGAGGCCAGATTGCCACTATAAAAAGCTTCCTTTTAACAAGTTGTCTCCCAATTATAGATTGAATCATTTAACATTCCTGAAAGATATAATAAAACAGAGAAACATTAAACATCTCTCAGTCCATAAGTATCAGGCAAGACATAAAATAAAGAGATATAAAGGATCATGAATAAAGATCTTTACTATTTCCTATGGATGGTAAGGTCCTCCAGATACTCCCATTTTCAGATTACATTGCACTAGTTGCACCAATTCCTGTAACATTGAAGGACATTCTGGAAGAGAGTTTTAACTACTCAAAATAATTTGGTCTGACCATTTGCATTTCAAGGGAGAAAAAAACAAAACGAAGCTAATTAGATGAGGATTATCTATTACCTAGATTATGATGTGAATTTTAATAGAAAACAGAAGAAGAGGAAGGAGAAGAAGAAGAAAGAGAAGGAGGAGGAGGAGGAGGAGGAGAAGAAGAAGAAGAAGAAGAAGAAGAAGAAGAAGAAGAAGAAGAAGAAGAAGGAGATAAGAAGAGGAGGAGGAGGAGGAGGAGGAGGAGGAGGAGGAGGAGGAGACAGATAGCAAATGGGCAACAAATTAACCTAGAAATAGACTTGAGGAGGAAAGTATGTGGTTTGCCTTCAGAAACTGGAAATTTCCTTTGAGGACCCCAGATTCTTTCAAAACAGCTCCCATTTCTAACCCACTTTACTGCTTGTACTATATAACTGATTGACATGGGAGGAAAAGTCTCCAAGAAATTGAAAAAAAGTTTTGCACAGGGAAAAATAGGATTCAAGGTGGGCATGGGTTGTTTGCAACCCACAGCTATTAATAAATTTCAAAGAAAAAATAGAAATAAAGGATATCTTTCTGGAAATGTATTTTAAAGCAGGCAATTGGGTGGTCATGTGGTGATGTTATATAATAACAGATGAACAGGCCAACTCCCCACTGCTATTCTCATAATATTAGTAGAGCATTAAGTAGGACTCTGGGGACTGCATGGATCTTCTATGGTAAAGTTATATGAAGTTAGGAGAAGAGTTGAACAGGCATAAGTTGGTTGATGATCTATATTGCTGAAAGGGATATTCAAATAGATGAAATAATGGATCATTTTGCATTGTGTATTTGAGAACTAAAGACATTTAATCAACCAGTCAGATGTAGGCAAGGGATTTTTTTGCTCCTAACATTTCACAAAAGTCTATTAAGTCAAAAAAGGAGTTGCCATCTACATTAGTGGAATGAGTACCCACAGAGATGATGTAATGAATGCATGATTTATTTTAGTTTTAAAGATATACTGTTAGATTCCCCCCCCCACCAAAGAAAGATATCATATCAAAGATATGGAACTAATCTTAGAGATTTTCTAGTACAACTCATATTTTTTATGGATGAGGAAACTAAGGCCCAGAAACATAAAATGTCTTTTCCAAGGTTACATCACAAATTTTCAACAGAGCTATGACTAGAATTCCAGTTCCCAAACTGCCAGGAACTTTCTATTATAGTACACTTTCATTGCCTCTCTTCCCTACAGCATCAAGCTGTTATAATGTAGAAGCACCTTAGTGATGCTTTTGCTTTACAATAAAAACTCTTCTATAGGACAATTGAGTATAGCAGTGGATTCTTCCTTCTTTCACACTGCCCAAATGGAAAACTTGTCACAACACTCTTGACTAGACTCTACTTGCATCCAGTCTAATTTCTTAACTTATCAGAGTTTGAAGTTGTTCCTTGGGCTTTGTTTCATGGGTTGTCATGACCCAAGGATTATCACCATGTGGCTAACCTTTTAGTAATGAGACTCTCTAAATAGCTGGTTCTCTTATTAGAAAGCAGATCTAGTCAAGGGGTATCTGATGGAAAGCGTAAGTACTTACTTGGTAATAGTTTTTCTTCAGTTGTTATGATCGTGTCCAATTCTGTGACCCTATTTGAGGTTTTCTCCATAAAATTACTGAAGTGGTTTGCCATTTCTTTCTCCAGCCCATTTTACAGATGAAGAAACTAAGGCAAACGGTGTTAAATGACTTGCTTAGTGTCACACAGCTAGCGAGTGCCTAAGGTCAGATTTGAACTCAGAAAGATGAATCTTCCTGACTCCAGGCCTGGAGCTCTATCTATTCTGCCACCTATCTGCCCCACTTACTGGGTATCAATGCAATATCAAACAAACAAACAAAAAACTATAGGAACGCCACTAGCATATTGGATTGAACTTTGCTGAAGATTCATGATAGAATATTAAGAACGGCATGGAATGGAATGATCTGAATGAGGCTTGACTTCCATCAGACAAACTCTGAAGTAGGAAGTCAATGAATTTGTGCCAGGTGATGAAATTTAGGAAGCCAAACAGACATGGAAACAGTGCAATGAAAATCTTCTCTTGAATTATTACTGGAATGACAGCCCCTGGTTGATTTTGTTTCGTTTTGTTTTTCTCTTTGAAAAGTATTGATTGAATTACTGATGGTTGGCATGCTACATTCACTGTTGCTTTAATTTAGTTTTTTTTTTTTTAGAGATGCTTTAATGAAATGTGTGACACGGTCTACTTACTGAGGCAGCTAGGTAGTACAGTGGATAGAGTGTTGGAAATTAGGAAATCTTGAGATCAAATCTTGCCTCAGACGTAGGCTGTGTGACCTTGGATAAGCCATTCCACTTCCTTTAGTTTCAGTTTCCTCATCTATGAAATGAGGATGTTATTAGCACCTACTTTACAGGATTGTTGTAAGGATCAAATGAGTTAACATATACAAAACACTTTACAAATCTTATAGCATTGTAGAAATGCTAGGTAGTTAACTAGCAATAGTAGTACTAGTACTGTTATTTTCAGATTCTATTCAAATTTACCATGGGAGAGAACTTGTGTTAATAAAGACTAACATTCTTTGTTTAAGAGTACTTTTCCAGAATTGTCCGACCTGGGAGAATTACGATTTCCTTTTGGTGCTAAACATGCCACTGTTTGATTACTGCTGTCATTCTATCAATCATACTGTGCAATGTATTTTCAGAGAAAGAAAAAAAACTGATCCTTTCAAAGAAAATAACTACCAGCAATACCTCCATTAACCCACAACACCATGTCACAGGTATCAGGGCTAATTACCAAGAGGCCCATCATCCCAGGGGGAGAAATATATCACTTGAAGAAAATATTTGTTGAAAAATATTGCAGAAATTAATACATGTTTTTATCCTATGGCATTCAATAAATGTTTGTTGACTGACTTCAATTCATGCGAAAGAACTGCCCCCCCTTCCCAGTATCCTCAATAGGCTTTTCAAAGAGTATGTTTAGATGAAGTTAAACTCGAAAGAATTTCATGATAATACTAATAGTTAGCAGTTATATAACTTTTCAAGGTTTGCAAAGTGCTTTCTCTATATCTCATTTGATCTCTACAACAATCATATCTTAGGTACTTTTATTACCTGTGTTTTACAGATGAAGAAACTGCAACTGAGAGTGAGCAACTTTTACAAAGCTAGTAAGTGTCTGAGGCTAGATTCAAACTCAGGCCTTCCTGACTCTTTAGTTAGAATTCCATGCATTATGCCATTAATCTTCTCATATCAAGAAATGTTGATAAAATCTTACTAAATAAAATATATATGGGATGCATTTTATGACGTATAAAAATATGGTTATGATTTTTAAAGATTTTTCATTTTTTGAAATGACAGCTATGCCCAGCCAAAAATTATGCACATGTGTAAAGGCATATATATGTGTGTGTGTGTGTGTGTGTATACACACATATGTATATACATATGTGTGTGTATTGATATATAGTGTGTGTACATGTGTGTGAATATGTGTATTATACAAATTATACACATGCGTAAAGGCATATATGTGTATATATATGTGTGTGTATCGATATATAGTGTGTGTATATGTGTGTGAATATGTGTATATATATACATACACTATATATATACACATACTATATATGTATCTCTCTCTTCATATATATATACATATATACACGTATATATGTATATATATACGTGTATATATATATATATGTGTATATATGTATATATATACATATACATATATATATATATATATACACATACACCCATGTATACACACACATACACCATTTCTTTGGTCTTTGTCTTGTGGGACTTGGTTGTTGTGTATCAACAATTAGCCAGTTCATCAAGTAATCAACACAGTTTTTTCTTTTTGTAAAGTGACTATCATGTGCCTTACATTGTTATATATAAAACAGGAGACAAAAATGCAGTATAAGTCATAGTCCTCGTCTTCAGGGAACTTAATAATCCCTAAAAGAAGAGAAGACAAATACATATGGAGAGGATTAAGGTGAAATAGAATGCTAAAATATGTAGCAATTGAGTTGAATGTAACAATTTCACAAGTCTTCAATATATAGTATTACGTATAGTAGTATTGCCTAAAGGTATGGTATGGGTTTAGAGAAGAGAGATATTTTTATAGGCCAGAGTAGTTGGAAAAGGCTGTGAGATGGGGATGGCCCTTGATCTGGACTTAAAAATGTTGTTCAGTTTTAAAGTTCATAAATGTATATGTGGGAAAGTTACTGCTAAGATAGGCTTAGAGTCTAATTATTTAAATCCCTAGAGATGTGAAATGAATGTCTTTGTTAAAATTTCAATAACATAATACTATTAATGTTTATCAAAAAACCCAGGCAAAACAAAATTATTCAAATCTTGGGTTATGACTAATTCCTTCTAAGGCATATAAACTATGGAACATTAATGTGATATTGTTCTTTGAATTTTATCATTCACAACCACATAATAGCTAAAAGAAAGATAAAATTATATGAGATTTTTTTTCTAATCCTAGAGCCTAAGTGATCACATTCCAGTCATTTTATTACTCAATTGAACATCATTGAGGGAAAAAGATTCTTAATGGCTACTTCATCATTATTGTATCTTTTCACAAAAAATATACTAAAAACCAAACATCTTTTTAAAGAATATCATGTCTTTATCTTCTACACCTTATAATAATGTTCTTCTGACACACGTGACTTTTTAAAAGCTGAATTGTATTGCATGCATATACCTATCCATGTTTGACTTAGAGGAGAAACACATGAGAGTAGGATTTTTTCCAAGTCCTTGTATTCTCTTCCAAATAAATGAAGACTATGCCATGGACCCAGTGAGCACACAAATATTAACTGATGAAAATTGTTATTGACTTTCTTGTGCTATACTTACTGATAGCTATAGTTGGTTTTATAATCGTAAATAAAGATAAAAGCCACTGGGGACCAAGCCTTAGAGAATTCCATAATTTCAAATCCCAGTTTAAATAATTCATAGTGAAACAGCAAAGGAGGATAAGAGTTTATTAATAATAGATGAATATATTACAACAAAAACTAGAAAACATTGAGAACCAACAACTGAGTATGCGGTTATCCTGAGAAGCTGCACATCTCAAAAATACAAAGTATTACTGTAACATAGTGAAACTTATTTTTCTGGGTCTACCTTATTCCATTAGTGTTATTATCTGTTAAATTTAAGAAGTGTCACACACATATCTATACATATATATGTATACATGCATACATACATATGTGAGTAATGCATTTGAAATAGGGGCTTCCATATTTCCATGATTACGTGGGAGGGATGAGGTCTAATAATATCCTGTTGATCCTTTTTACTTTTGAGTGAAGATGTGATTTTGGATGCCTCTGTTTTAAGTAAGAATCTGAGAGGTAAGACTCATCCCTGACTGCCAGCCTATCAGTGACTCAACTAAAACAAGACTATGTCTTGAGTTCCACTGACCACCACCAAAAAGAGATATCAATAGGATCCCATAATGGCATTCTTCTCTGTAAGGGACATAGATAGCAAGAAAGAAATCCTGTCCTGCACCAGTGTCCTTCTGTCCCTAGGCAAAGAAAAGAATCTGTATAATGAGAGAATAAGAGACAGATCCTGTTGTTATAAGGGTTATCATCTTCTATGTGTTTGGTCCTGCCAGGTAGTCACAACATGGATAAAGTCCAATCAGTATTATTATAATGTATAAGCTCATGTAGGGGAGCTAGACAAGTGAAAGGATTTCCCAGCAATGAGTGGAATCTGTTTGCTGATTCTTTTTTGTTTTTTTTTTCTTTTAGAAGAATTAGATGATGCTTCCCTTGGTTCTGCTGATGGGCTGAGTTGCCTTGCCTATGAAGTTCTCAAAACAAACATCTCAGAAGTGGTATGCCATTTCCAAGTGAAGTGAGTGATTAAAAGAGCTACCTGATCACGAATGGACCTATGGAGTTATGTGCTTGACATACAGTGGAATTATTGCATTCATTTACCAAACATTCCTAGGTTTCCACTGTCGGGAACCAAATATTGTGTTCTATCTATAGCAGATGTCTTACTTGAAATCCTGTCCTGGAGGCAGCTTAGGCTTCCTACATTTCACATCCTTCTATTTATTTCATGTATTTTAATATTGACAAATTCAAAGACTGTTTCTTCATCTTATCTTTGTTTTATAAGACTACAACAACCTAATAGGGATCTTAATTATTGACTGTTCTAGCCCAGTTGTTCTACATGTGAATAAAATCAATCCCAGAGAGGGGGAGTAAATGAAAAGCTCACAAGGTAGTGAGCAGATTGAAACCAATATTGTTTGGCTCCAAATTCAGTGCTCCTTTTACTTGAAACATGCTGCCTATCCTCTAGAATATCAAAGGTGTAGACCTTACTTGGATTGCTGTATTTCTCTCTAGCCACTTAATACCCTGTATCATTTGTAGCTTTATATTTCTTGGGGATTGAATAGCAGCCAGCATGAATGATTTGTGTATGAGAGAGTTGATATGTCTTTTCCCTTGAACAGGTACTAACCCTAGCCCTATTTTCCTTTAGTTATTCTTTGTATAACATGTAGAAAATCAGTCCTAACACATTACTCACTTTGGGGCCTATAAATCCTCTAGCAGAAGCAAAACTATGGCTTCCAACTCTCATTTCTGAGAATGTCCTTGGTTTTATGGCACTTTGCACTTTCCCGCTCCCATGCACAAGGGACTCTGGGAAGGATAGTTGAAATAGTGTGTCACATCAACAAACATAAATTTCTCAGCTATATCTACATCATCTATATAAGTAACAAACTCTCTTCTTTAAAGAACAGCTGCACAACTGTTCAGAATGTTGTCTTTTCTACTTCTAAATACTCTCAAGCATAACCTACACTTATGTTTCTGGATTGTTTATTGTTGGTTTGTTTTTCCCTCACGATCATCAAGTCAAACCTTTATTTGGATCATTCTGGACTTCTAGGTGATAAAAATTGTATCCACCCTTCCCTTTTACTATATTTGGATACTGATAGAATGCCAGAAATTTTAGTTTTAGACATGTCATGTTTTTGCCATCTTCGATTTTAATGAATGATGAGAAACATCACTGTTATCATGAGATCAGAGATTTGGAGCTGAAGGGTACCTTAGAGCTTATCCGTTCTAACCCCATTATCTTACAAATGAGGAAACTGAAGCCTAGAGAGGTTAAATATCATGAACTGGAGAATAAAGGTAGCAAAAGCAGAATCCAGATTTAGACCTAGGTCTTCTAATTTCAAATCCAGCATTCTTTCTAATTTACCTTAGAGCAAGAACAACTAAATTCACAAAGATGATATAAAACAGTAGTGAAATTAAAGAAGATAATAAATTTCATGTTTTAGGTAAAATAAAAATTTGAAATATGTATTTTACATTACCTATGCATACATACCTATTTCTCTATCTATCTATGCATAGTATGAATTGATATCTCAAATACATTATAAAGTAGAACCTAATAATTAGAGTGGTTTTAAGAATAGTTTTATTATATTGTTGAATCTCACACTGGAGACAAAGCAGAGCACTCTCTACTAATTTCTGTAATGCTGCTTTAGAAAAAACTGAGCATTTTTTTGTTCTATTTACTTCAGATTGTATCTGAAATGTTAGTGTTGCTTCTAGCATTTGGTCAAGAAAATCTAGGATGATGAAACAATATAGTGAAGATATCATTTTGGAGGTTGACTTCCTAGTGAAAGAGTTCTACTTGCTTTATTTAAGATAATCAGAAAAGTCAGATTTCCTGTGAGACTCAGCTGAGCTCATCAAATATTAAGAGAGCCCTTGCATTCGCGTTCTGGGATATGCTGCATTCAGTACTATGGTCTTTGACAATCAGATAGCTACCAAAAATGTTATATCCTATTTCTTTTTTGTTGTTGTTGCATGTGTTTTCCCATATCTCAAATGGAAGTCACTATTTACATTGTATTTCATTTTTTTAATCATGGTAGTCAAAAAGAATTCGATTCTGGCAGTTTTCTAATTTGTGGACTTGGCAATTTAAGTGAGAATGTAGTAAAAATTACTACTTATAATTAAGTTGATTCTTTCTAAGTCCTTTTGAGGAATTGAAGTCTAGTAGTGCACTGCAGTAGCAATTAGATTTGAAGATCTTTCCCACCCATTAATAGGCCATGTGACCTGCTTATGTCACAGGAAGCCTAAGACACATGTGATAGGAAGAGCTTCCTGACAGGAAAAGGAAGTTATGTTACCAAAAATGCTGAGGGAGAGAGAGATGCTATGGCTACTAATGGCTGGTAATGGCCGCCCATGTGATTGTTAGACCTGAACAGGCTGACTTAGCTGTACTGTGAGTTTGTGTTTGGGGAATACCCCAGCAGGGGGTTGGTGAGCTTTTGGGATGGCAAGTCTCCAGGTTGTTATATTGTGTATTGAATGTTTTGGGTTCCTTGCTGTTATGATGAAGTGTACTGACTGGATAAATGGCTTGTGGGATATGGTCTGAATAAATGGTTTATTTCTACCTTCTGGGTGGAGAGTTTTGTATACTTTGAAATACAGAAATATGTAGGCATTTTGACAACTATCATCTACATTGTTATTATTGCCTTACTGTTTCATGCACACACCCTTACCCTGCAACCCTGTAAAGGTTGACATGCCTCCACAAAGTAATCTGTTTTACCTATTTTCCTTGACTAAGCCAATATCTCCACATTCTCTGCCCCTCCTCTCAATGCCCCCCTTCCTCCTAGCTACTGGGAAATGTATAGTACTGTCATAGACCACATACAATTTTAAAACTTGAAGTGATTGAAGAAATTTAAACTACCTTAGGAACCACTGTATCCTAAGTTTGACAATGTGATCATAAAGAAGCCATTAAATAATATATAAAAGTTTGCCTTTTAAAGAAAGAAGAAAGAGAGGAAAAGAGAAAAAAAGGAAGGAAAGAAGGAAGGAAGGAAGGAAGGAAGGAAGGAAGGAAGAAACAAAAACAAACAAAGGAAAACAAAGATACAAAGAAAGAAAAGGAGAAAGAGAAGAAAGGGGGTGGGGGAGAAAGAAAGAAAATGAGTTAATTTAACAAATGTTCTAGTAACCCTGAATTGTTTAATTTTCTATGAAGGAAAAAAAAAATAAGATTTCATAGTATCTATAAAATTGGCTGTGAAAAATTCCATGAGAGTACTTCACAAAACAACTGCATTTCATCCCTCCTTATCCCATTCCCATACTCCACAAAAAAGGCACAAAAAATTCATTCCAAAAGTTTGATGTTTTATGGTAACCTGACCATTACCAGAAATGATAAACCATTGAAACTGGTGCAATAGTTGACTTTCTATGTGAGCACATGTGAGACATCTTCTGTTAGGAAGGAAAATGAATTCTTGTTCTTCTTCACTACTTAATTGTTGGACAGATTAACTAGTTAAACATCTATATTTCAAGGAAAAGATAATTTATGTGTTATATTATTACTTCAGAAAATAAATTATTAAATCTTATAATTTTATTGTAAACTCCTAAATAATCAACAAAACAATCATTCAGCTATACAAAAACAATAAAAAAGAGGTCATACATAAAAACAATTTTTTTATAACTTTATTTTCGAAGGTTTATATTAATTTCAATAAAATATTAAATTTCTATTTTCTTCTATTTTTCTTCATTGTTTTCAGATTTTCTTACTGTTATTTTTAATAACCATAAGTAATACATATATGTTATATTCTTTCTTCATTTTGGCTATAATTAATGATTCCACCATTTTTTGAAAATACTAAAATTTCCTTTAAAAAAATTAAAGCTTTTAAAAGTTGACAACTTGGAGAAGATATTTTCCTTCAGGGTTAACACATAGTTTTGTAATGAGGTCAAAATAAAAATACCATTTTTCAAAGGAAAAATTGGGAAATTTAGCTTACCTTTAATGGTTTATTCACATTATTGCAACTATGATTTATATTACATTTGGTTATTTAAGAATGGATATTCATTAATTCTTTATCCTTTAGAAAAGCCAAGTACTATGATATTTGTGGATGATTTCAATGATGTAGTAGATTAAGTCCCACGGTAAATCCAGATGTTATGTCATACGTTTTTAGAAAATTATGTCACTTAGATCCTAAATATAATCCTACTTCCATACTTTAAAGGTTATTTATTTCTTTTGTGTGGTCCACTAAGACTGAAATAGCCCTGTGTAACTCAGTGGATAGTCTTTCTGAGTTGATTTGGCTACAGAAGTTCACGACCCACTAGCAAGGCTTCTTAGGGAAGAGTGTCTAGGAACTTAACCGGATTAGTGGTCAGTTAAAAGCATGCAGGACATTGTCAGGGCTCTACTTGTTAGATAGATCTAGGCAAAACTTACAATCTATTGTTATGTAGTCTTTGAGAAACCAGGGCCAATTTAGATCCTAGTGAGGCATCAAGATGGGAGGCGGAAGATAATCCATGAAATCAACATAGGAAGTATCACAGTAAGATGCAGCTCACTCATGTTTTATTTTCTATCCCTGCATCAACAAGTGCCCAGGACTCCATGCTTTAAACAGACATAAACAGTGAATTTATAGCAAGGTGAGAAATTAGTCCAGGCCCATTGAAAGTTTCCAATACTCAAGCAAATGTGACTTGATGAAACACATAAAGGGGATTTTAAAAATCATCTGGGCAGGAGGCAGCTGAACAGGAGAGATGGTTGAGGGGGAAGGAATTGTAGCTGTTGAATTCTGTTTGTCTTGAGTATTGCCACGGAGTCAGACCACTCTGTCCATGACTTTTAAGAGAATTTCCAGTGCAATATCTGCACCAAAGCCACAATGATAGCCTTGTATTTGATAGAAGTTTGTCTTCCTGGAGAAAAACCTTACATGTAAAGCTGGAAATAGTTTGTCTTTAAATTCCATCTCTTAGTTTTCTATTTTGTTTCACTTTAGAGAGACACCAAGAAACTATGAATAGCTTTAGCAATGCAACAATAAAGTAAAAATGATGACTTTTGAGAGTTAAGTAGAGCTAATGAAAGTTTCCAGAGCTCATCCAAAGGCAAAGCTGGTGTTGAGGATTGCCACTGATGACTTCAAAGCTATCTGTCAACTAAGTGTTAAATTTGATGCCAGTCTTAAAACTAGTAGGCTACTCCTTGTGTGGTCAAAGGAAATGAATATTGATGCTATTGGTGTCAGTTTCCATGTGGGAAGTGGTTGTACTGATACAAAAACCTTTATTTAAGAAGTTTCTGATGCCCAATGTGTCTTTGACATGAGGGTGGAGTTTGGTTTCAACATATATCTTATGATATTGGTGGTGGTTTTCCTGGTTCTGAACTTGTAAAGCTTAAGTCTGAAGAGATCTCAAGTGTAAGCAATCCACCATTGGACAAGTATTTTCCTTCTGCCTCCAGAGTGACGATCATAGCCGAACCAGACTAATCCTACGTTCCATCAGTTTTCACACATGCAATTAACATCATTGCCAAAAACCTTATATTAAGAGAAGAGATAGTTTCTGATGATGAAGATGAGGCAAATGACCAAAACTTTGTGTACTAAATGCTGGAGAATAAGGATCATATAATTGCATCCTGTTTGATCATGCACATGTTAAACCTATTCTACAAAAGTGATCCAAACCAGATGATTAGAATTACTCTTCTAGCATATGGAGATCAACATGTGATGTCCTTGATCAAACTGCTGAATGCTATGATTTACAGAAAATGCATGTGGGAGACTGGATCCTGTTTGAAAGCATGGGTACTAATTTTGTTGCTATTCTTTCTACTTTCAGTGGATTCCAAAGATTCACTATCTATTATCTGATATCTGGGCTGTCATGCAATAAATCAAGAACCAAGGTTTTCCAGCAGAAGTAGAAGATCAGGATATCAACACTTTGCCATTGTCTTGTGCTTGGGAAAGTGCTTGAGTCCAAATGGAACACCATTGAAGAACCTGTATTTCAGCTAGTATTAATGCACAGATGTTATTTGTAGACATTAATTGCAAGTTTAGCTTGAATTAGAGCATTTGGGGAGAACATTAACTTAATTACTGCTAGAGTTTTAAAAAATGTTTTCAGAATAGGGTTGGTACAAATGCAACAATATGGAAGACTAAGAAATGTGTCATGCTTATCTGTATTACTATGGAAACGATTTGAATATTTGTTTTATATGGACTTTTTTTCTATATACTTTTAAAGATTGCTCCTCAGCTGCTAAGCGACCTTATACAATGGCAGAATGGGACTGAGCTTAAAGGTGTTGTGACCTGTTTTAAATAAAAGTATATTGAAATAAAAACAAGAATAAAAAATTATTAAGTACTTACTATGTGGCAGGCACACAAGTGCTTTTCTTTGCATTAGAAAGGAAAGAATGGTATTGGCTAAACATTCAGTCATAGAGATGATCAAAAAACCTGAAGATTCTTCAAAAAACTGGTGAACTACAAAACTTTCTGATTCATTTCCATGTGCTGTTTTATCATTATGAATAAACTAATATACCACTTGCTCTATTCATGAATATTTTACTATTTTCTCTGGGGAAAAATCTATTCTCATAAATGTAAGTTTGTCTGATATGATAAAATAATGTCACTCCTAACATCCTGTCAACCCCAGGTAAGATTTCTATTAATCAATCATAACTCAATTTTTGCTATGTTATTTTGTAACTCTATACTTCATGACTACTAAGTTACTATCTAATTTTTAATCATTGTTTAATATGCAAATGATGTACACAGTAATGATGATCTCATATTATTCCTCCTTTTGGGTGACACAGTTTATTCTTTGAAATGACTGAAACCACCATCTCTCTGTATTGAATAGCATCCTAAAGTGGGTACTGGTTTTTATCTGTTGTCTGCATTGTGCATCAAACCACTGGTTGGCTGAACAAACTATCATTTGCTACAATCAATTTTATGTATCTCTCAGATCAGAGATGCTTTAAAAGTATGTAATAATCAGTTCTTTGAGAAGAATATTCAAACCTCCTTTAACTTAGTGAGTATTTTTTGAAGCTATTAAACCCAGGAAGTGAATTAAGCAGCCTTTCAAATTACCCTTGAGAATCATATATTTAAAAACAATCTTCTGTACAGCATTTTGTTTTTCTCTGTTTCAGCTACACTTTCTTGGCAAAGGTTCTCATTTTTGATATACCTCGATTTTTGGAGTGCCAAAGTGGAAGGTTACCCATACTTTCTCTGCCCCCATCACTACCTGTCCAAAGCTATGTGACAATTCTTGAATTTTCTTGACAGCCTTAACTACACACTTCCTTTGATGTAAGCACTTAAGTGTGACTAACTGTCAGGCTTTTGAACTGAAGTCAAACTATTTTTTTCCTTCTTTGCTTCTGAAAATGAGGTGACTGAAATAGAAGTAAAACCAGCAGACGTATAACAAAGTTGTTTTTGTAAGTGACATAGTTTTAGATTTCCAAAGCTGCCTCACACAAAACTGTCAATGATAACAGCAAGATGGAGTGAAAAAAAAATAAAGACAAGCCCCAAGTATCTTTCAGTGCAGAAAGCTGTTTGGTCTTTAGAAAAGAAGTAATGACAATTTTTCCCCCTCAAGATATAAAACATGATTTATATTGCTTTCGCAAGTTCCTATTTCCCAGTTATCTCATCCAACTAATTACAGCATATTACATCAAATCCTTAAATCACATTTGACAGTTTAACTTATTTTAACCCACACGATGAACCCTTGGAGGTTAAATATCCTTTATTCTGTTTCATTTTTGCTTGAGTATAAGCTCTTTGGGGGCCAGTATTATATTGTTTTTCATGAGATACATGGATTTAAAGCTAGAGGGATCTTAGAGGTCATTGAGTCCAACTTCCTCATTTTATAGATGGAGATTTTGTAGTTTTAATGTCTGCTACAGTGAATTGCACAAAAACTTCATTAAAGGATACACACACACACACGCACACGTTCAAATTAAATTGAGTGGAATTTTGTGGGTCAGGTATCAGTACAGAATCTAAATACCTCGGGGAGAGGCTCTGGGGTGATGGCAGAGTAGGTAAGAAAACTTCGAGTTCTCAAGATTTTCCCCCACAAAAAGTTAAAATAGCACCTTAGGGTGAACAAAGTATGGGTAAAGACAAAGAAGAATAGGGGCACAACCAGGATCTTCCTGGGACAATTTGAGAAGATCGGAAAAAAAAATCCCAGGACAAGGTTTGGTCCCTGCAAAGAGTAAACACCTTCAGGCTAGGTTCCTTTTTAACAACTAGCAGCAAGCCCTGGAGTTAGTTGGTTTGAGAGGCTGCCTCAGCCCCAGCCACAGGAACTTTTCACCATGGGATAGTGAGGGGAGTTGAGCTTTTGAGTCCTGGAAGATTGAGGGAACATCTGCTGATGAGGAATACCAGACCTAGCTGTGCCACGAAGACCAGTGGGGGTGAGAAGGAAACAGCACATGCCCACTGAGTACAGAGGCAGTGGGGCAGAAAGTCCCTGGCTGTGGACACCTACAGGAGGTTGGAGGTTTGTCTTTGGTTCTAGGCTAGAGGGGTGAATGGAAGATCTGGGACCAGAGGCACCATTTCCCATACCCCAGGGCTAGAGGCGATTACAAAAATCAAGCTATTACCAGAATGTAAATGCTTCACCAAGAATTTGCC
This sequence comes from Phalanger gymnotis, assembly GCA_028646595.1. Taxonomy (NCBI): domain Eukaryota; kingdom Metazoa; phylum Chordata; class Mammalia; order Diprotodontia; family Phalangeridae; genus Phalanger; species Phalanger gymnotis. Next base: position 181,759,199 of record CM053622.1, read on the forward strand.
ATTGACTTAGCTGAGTGAGGCCTAGATTCTGTATTCTTTTGAATTTTCATTCAGAAAATACATACTTAACTATGGTGTGGGACAGGGCTTTCTGTCCAGAGGTAGGTGAATCATTTCATGATTTACATGTCTGCCAAAAAGCTGAACTTTAGGTAGTATGAAGACACTAAAATAAAATGAACCTATTAGAATGTTACTAATTAATCAACGTCTGCTATGTGCTAGGCATTGTACACTGTGTTAGGATAGAGGAGTGGAATGATCCCTAGGTTTGGATCAGGCAATTTTGGTTTAAAAAATTTGCTCTGATACTGGCTATCAGTAAAACTTTCAACAAGTTGCTTAACCTCTTTGAGTCTCTGCTCATTTATAAAGTGAAGGTGTTGGACAATATAGACATTAAGATCACTTCAAGCTTCAAATCTTGTGATTCTGTAATCCTATGTAACCAAACTCATATTTAGAAAAAAAGTCTAAGTGCTATTTATTATTATTATGGAAAATCATATAGGTACAGCATAACTAAATTTTAAGCCTTTTTTTGTATTTTGAACACATGTCGAATTGATTGTGGTGAAATACTGTGAAGGCAATCAGTGAATGGGAAGATCTTCCCTGCCCATTTGAGTGGGCTTTGGGGGTGGGGCTCTCAGGGTCCTGGGGGGAGTGGCTAGGACTGGAGCCAATGGTGGGAGCCTAAGTTGTGGTCCACGTGATGACATGAAGCCTGTGGTGGAAGGAGCTTGCTGAATGGTTGGAGCAGAGCTAAGAGGCAGTTGGTGAGAGCAGTTAAGAGCTGAAGGAGAGAGGAAGCAGTCAGCTAGCTGGAACACAGCTCAGAGATTGCAGAAGTGGTGGGCACAGCGGCAGGTGCTACAAAAAAAGCAGGACTGACCCTCATGGAGACCAGAGAGTACTGAGCAGGGGCCTGAGGCCAGTGGGTGGTCTTCTTTCTGGAGGGCCCTGGCATTGGCTTGGCTTGCTGCCATAATGTTTTTCTGTGGCCTCCTGGTCACTATTGTGAGATGGGCGTACTGGTTTTGGAAGGTTCTTGTCAGGATATTGAATTGGGGACACTGGTCTGTGGGTCTGCTACTTTTGAGTTTGAATAAGTGCTTTAACTCCTCTGCCTTATACTTAGAGAATTCCTTATATCCTGCAATCCTGGACCATTCAGGCATATTCATGGTTATCTTTGAAGTCATGAATTCTGCCTTAATGATATAAATACTCAAAGGGATTTCATTTATCCATTTGGATTTTCCCTCCAACATTCCAATAATGGTATGTTTTTTTCTAACTGAATCCTGTGAGACTAAATCATGTCTTCCCAAAAGGTCATCATAAGAAGTTCCTTCAGTTTTCTTGTGGCCTTCTTTCCTTTTTTCTGACAATTTGTTAACAATGAAACACAGGCTATGTGACCAGCCATCTTCTTTTGAATAATTAATTTTCCTGATGATGGACTTCACTCTCTTAGTTCTGTCTGCCTACCTTTCAGGAATTTGTCTCAATGTCCTATTTCTGTATGACTTAATTGCAAAATTATATTCTGTCCAGTGATACAGATAGCAAGCAACCCATCCAATCCTTCCTGCTCATTCTCAGTAAATCTTTTTTCTACTCTCTTTCTTGGCCTAATCAAGTTGTTTCAGGTGTTCCATATTACACTGATAACAGCTAACTTTTAGACCATCCATTGGTTATCTCTTACTTTACATAGGTGATTGGCCTACTTTTCTTTCTAGTCATACATTTCTCTGATGATATTCTTTACATTGCTTTTCATAGCAGCTACTTGTTTATAATATAAGTTTTTTAGTAACTTAGGCTGAAATTTATCCATCTTGGTCCTGATCAACTCTTCTCACAGTAAAATTTAGATCATGAAAGAGCACCCTAGGTCTTACTTGTTGCTTTGGACAGTATCAAAATTTGAGGTTTTAGATTCTTTATCACAGAGCAAACATCTGCAACTAGAAGAAAATGCCAAATTTGCAATAGCTTTGTAGTGTTGATCCATTGAAAGCATGGGAAAAAAAATCTAAATTGCAGAATATTCTAAAACATACAAAATTTTAATAATTTCAGGTGCATACTGTAATTTGCCTTAGGCTAAGTATTTCTAATAGTTCTGACTCATTTAAAGAGACAAGAAAGATACACAAACTAAGAAAGAGCTTATAGTTACATTATAATTACCTTGTTTATATGCAAATAAGACTTCTCAAGTGCTTTAAAACTGCTTCTTTGCAATCAAGTTTGTTTTCTTTCATTTGTTTAGCAATTAGTCTTTTTTCTTCCTAAAAGTAGCAAGTAAAACAATGCTTATTCAAATGACCATGAACTTTTAAATTACTAAAATATGAATGAATAAAATGTTATTCTTTTTAAATGCCTACTATTTGCTATCCATTGTATTTATGGCTCCTGGAAGAGCCAAAAATAAACATGATATAGGTCCTAGGCCTTAGGGAAGTTACAGAGGGAGAAAGATTTATATGCAGATAAAGATAGTCTCTTTTAGGATATAATATATGCATAAGAGGAATGCTTGACAAGATGAGAAGAAATCAATTTTAATCTGGAGAACTATCATTCCTGCTAAATTTCTTTCAGTTTTTAATTGCTCAGTTCTAGCCCTCACTTTTGAGTCACAAAATCATGAGAAACAACCAAGACAAAAGACTACGCAAAAGATCGAAGTACATTTCTGTTCTCTATTTGAATTGCTTTTCCCCATGAAATTTGAGAAAACCAGTAGAGTAGTCAGTAGTGCATTCATTTATTAAATGTTCCTTTATTAAACACCAACTATGCATTAGGTTCATTGTTAGACCCGGGGATAAATATATAGCTAAAAATTGTAGCCTTGCCCACAAAGAGCTTCTGATCAAATAGGAATTTAAGAAAGGTATGGAACCTTTGTTTGTATACCTATGGTATACAAAGATGTTACACTAAAGGGAAAAGAAATAGTCATGTGAAGCTAAATACAAATGTGAGAAGAGAAGGATTGCTTTCAATTGTGGGAATCTGGGAAGGCATAGAAAAAAATATTTAGAGTTGGAAGGGGTTTTTAGCTTAGTTAGCTAGTCTAATTGTCTTATTTTACAGGTAAGAAAACTGAGGTCTTAAGAAATTAACTAACTAAGCCAAAGTTACAGGGTAGCAGAGTCATGAGTTTAACTCACAACCTTAATTTTCAGATCCAGAACTTGCTTTTTCCCATGCTTCATATAGAAGATGGTACCTTAATTAGTGAGGAGTAATAGAAGATTAGGGTACATCTATTAATTTGGTTTGCCTAAAATGTGGGCAAATATGAAATAAGGCAGGAGAAGTCATTGGAACCAATGTTAAGGTATAAAATGCTAGTCTAATGAGTTGATATTTTATACTATAGGTAATAAGGCATCATTGAAGATTTTTATGGAGAGAAAATGACATAGATCTTTGTATTTTAGCAGGTTAATTTTTCATTAATTAACAGTTCAGAGTCAATAAACATTTATTAAATGCCTACACTGTGCTACATGTTGGCAGAACAAAGAAAGGCAAAGTATACATATATATATATATATACATATATGTATGTATATATATGCATATATATATGTATGTATGTATGTTTGTATCCCTTGCCCTCAATGAGTTTACAATCTAATTAGAGAAGATAATACCTAAAAGGTTGCTGAAATAGGGAAAAGTAGGGTACACTGGAGCAGGATTGAAATCTTACAGTATAGAGTGGGAAATGATCTGAGGAGGTGTGAAGTACAGAGTTGATTTTATCTTGCAGGATGAAAAATTTCTAGAGATCATGAAGTCTAGGAAAGTATCTAGGTAAGAAATAATGAGCTAGTCCCCTGAGTGTTCTCCTCAAATAGAGGATCTAGGAGGAGGTCCCAGATATCAACTCTCCTCACCAAACAACTTGCACCTGGAGAGGGGGTATTGTATATTAGGAAGTGTGAATCTTAGAGTTGATTTCATCTTACAGAATGAGTTTCTGGAGGTCATGAGAGATCAGCCAAATGAGTAATGATAGGTGAAAGAAGTTTATGAGCAAAGGAGATAGTGAGGGCAAACACTGGAGACATGTATACCATTGAGGAAGACATTTCAATAGTCTGGATAAGAGGTAACGAGGAATTCAAATGGGGCAAAGGAGGTTATAATTGAAAAAGAACAGGAAAGAGGTCAAAGATATTGTGGAGGAGGGAAAATTGTTAAGTCCTAGTAACTGACTGGATATAGAGATGAGTTAGATCAGAACTTCTTAAAATTTTTGTGTGTGTATCATAGATCTCACAGGCATTCTGGTGAAGCCTGTGGATCTCTTATCAGAATATTTTTTAAAAGGAAATGCTAAAGTTGAAGTAAAGTTGGTGAAAATAAAAGAGTAATTCCCCTGCTCCCATCCAAATCGACCTCTGAAATCTATCCATGAACCATAGGTTAAGAACCCCTAAGCTCAAGGAAAGTCAAAGACAACTCTGAGATTTCAAACATGAGTGATAGGAGGCTAGTTCTATCAAAAGAAATAAAGATATTGAGGAAAATGTCTGGTTTTGGAGTTACCATAATTTCAGTTTTGAATGTGTTCAATCTGAAATGCTAGTGAGACACATTTGAATATATGTAGCAGAAAGAGCTCAGGAGACAAATTGATGTTTGATATGTGTGGGACTTATTAGCATAGCGATCACTGAAATCATAAAAGTGGATGAGATCATCTAGAAAGTGAGGCTAAAAAGATGATAAGGTCAAGCATAGAGCTTTGGGGTATATGTAGAACTATGGAGTAAGAAAAGGATAATGAATCCCAGCAAGAGACTGAGTAGGAATAAAATAGGTAGGAAAAGAATCAGAAGACAAGAGTGTTATAGAAGCCAAAGGAGGAGAATATCATAAAAAATCACATATCAAGTGTCAGATATTATGAAAAGCTCAAGGAATATTATAGCTGAGAAAAAGACATTATAATTTATACCATTAGCAGCCTTGGGGAAAAAACAGCTTCAATGAAGAGTTAGAAGTGAAGGTCAGAATATATAGATAAGGAAAATGTTTCAGGGAGTACAGATTACTTTCTTTGAAATTCAGCAGTGTAAGGGTATAAGAAATAAAGTAGCACAGCTTGAGAGGTAAAAGGGTGGAGGACATTTGGAGGATTTGTGTGTAAGTGTATGTGTTGTTTTTTCAAAAAAATAGTAATACCTGAGTATACTCAGGGGAGAGTTAGCAGAAAGGGAAAAGGATTGCAGACAGGAGAGTGCACAGGTAAGAGCATAAGGGTATAGCACACAGTCAAGGGAGTAAGTCCAGTTCAATAGGGGAAGGGAAGACATTGTAAGGAGTTAACTTCAGCAAGGAGGGTCAATTTATCATTGAGATCACAGGGATGAAGAAAGGCTACAAGAAGGAATAGAAAAGATTTGAGATATCATAGAGAGGGACAGGAGAAGCTAGGTGGCCTAGTGGAGAGAGTGCCAGAACTAGAGTTGGAAAAACCTAAGTTCAAATCTGGACTCAGATACTTACTAGCTGTATGACCCTGGGCAAATCACTACAAAAAACTACTCCAGCATCTTTAGCAAGAAAATCACAAATGGGATCATAAAAGTCATTCATGACTAAAATGAACCAACAGCAGCAGAAGGGGTGGTTTATAAATTTGTGACTGATAAGCTCAATTCATTCAAATAAAGGTTGAGATTATATTTTGGGATGAGAGCATGGGGTTGGTAGGTCAGTTGGTGAAATATGTAGCAGGTGCCAAAAACTTACCAAATATTCTCTTAAGGCACAAAGAAAGGCAAGGACCAACCCACCTTCAAGGAACTCACAATCTAATGGTGGAAAACAACATTTAAAATAAGCTAGTGAAGGGAGTGGATCATTATGAAGTCCAGAGGTATGTAGCTTGGTGGGAAATGACTGGAGGGATGGACTAGGGACCCTCCTGAACTCTACTGTCCACCATCCATCCTCTCCAATCAGGGGAGGGAGAGGCTAGGGGTAAAGTGTACTGGCTAGGTGGAAGTTCCAGGTTGTAGGTAATCTTGCAAGATGTTGAGTTTCCTGAGGGCATCATGAAGTACAGAATATAAAAGAGATAAAAATGGTTGTCATCCAGTAATTGGTCCAAGTTTTAATAAGCATATTTTATAGGTGATTGTCAAGTCAGTTTTCTAAACTTCTTCCAGTTCCAATACATGGGAATAAAGAAGTCATATGGTGGTTGAGATTAGTTAGGAAGCAAGAACATAAAGATAAGGAAGCCAGAAATTCAAGAGTGGGGGACAGTGCATAAGTATAATAGCGAATTCTGTGGTCAAGATTATCAATAGAGTGAACTGAAATTAGACCAAGGATGATAAACTTTGAAGACTAAGAAAAGACCGAGACAAGAAATATCAACTAAGTCACAGATGAAATTTAGGAGAGCTACAACAAGGGGAAAAGGAAGGTAATTGCCATCAAAGAAAGGAATTTTAGAGCTTGTAGGTGAAATAACATCTTTTTGATGACTAAAACTGAATGAAGATTCCCGTTATGAAAGTTTAAAAAATTGGCCAAATGAAAATAAGAGGGTCATTCATGTGAATATTGATTGAACTCATTTAAGATAATAACTAGTGTTGGATGGATTATGAAATTGTAGGCCACCTGAAATGAATTAAACCTCAGCTCCCATTGGGAAGAAAGAGCCAAATGATTAGGAAATATAGAGAGATAGTTGAAAACTAGCAACAAGGAGAAAAAAAAAGATAGGTAGACTACTTCAGCAATTGATCCTTCTGTGGATTTGTGGATCAATTTCTTTTTGCTTTCCTCTATGATTTGGCATGACAAGGATGTGTAAACTTCTAAATAAAGACAACTAAGAAGGCCCCCATAGATGATGAAGGTTCACTTAGAGGGTACCCAATGACAAAATCCTAAATTCTCAATCATTTTTAAAATTTATTTATTTTTAGTTTTCAACATTCACTTTTATAAGATTTTGAGTTCCAAACTTTTCTCCTTTTCTTCCCTCCCTTCTCCTTAAGTGGCATGCAATTTGATATAGGCTATACATGTACAATCATATTAAACATATTTCCACATTAGTCATGTTGTGAAAGAAGAACTGGAACAAAAGAGAAAAAACATGAGAAAGAAAAAAAAATAAAGCAAATAGTATTCTTTAATCTGCTTTCAGACTCCATAGTTCTTTCTCTAGATATGGATAGCATTTTCCATCATGAACCATTTGGAATTATCTAACATCATTGTATTGCTGAGAAGATCTAAGGCTGTCAAAGTCAGTCAAGTCAAAATGTGGCGGTTGCTGTGTACAATGTCCTCCCGGTTCTGCTCACTTCACTCAGCGTCAGTTCATGTAAGTCTTTCCAGGTTTTTCTAAAATCCACTTGCTCATTATTTCTTATAGAACAATAGTATTCTATTACATTCATATACCCCAGCTTGTTCAGTCCTAATTGGAGGGCATCCCTTTAATGTCCAATTCTTTTCCACCATAAAAAGAGCTGTTATAAATACTTTTGTCCATGTAGGTCCTTTTGACTTTTTTATGATCTTTTTGGGATATAGACCTAGTAGTGACATTGCTGGGTCAAAAGGCACATACAGTTTTATAACCCTTTGGGAATAATTCTGAATTGCTCTCTAGAATGGTTGGATCATTTCACAGCTCCACCAACAATGCATTAGTATTCCAATTTCCCCAAATCTCTAACATTGATCATTTTCCTCTTTTTGTTATATTAACCAATCAGGTGTGAGGAAGTACCTCAGAGTTTTTTTTTAATTTGCATTTCTTTAATCAATAATGATTTAGAGAATTTTTTCATATGACTACGGATAGCTTTAATGTCTTCATCTGAAAACTACTTGTTCATATCCTTTAACCATTTACCAATTGGGAATGACCTGTATTCTTATAAGTTTGACTGAATTCTGTATATATTTTAGAAATAAGTCCTTAGTCTGAGACCCTGGCTGTAAAAAATTGTTTCCCAGCTTTCTGCTTCCCTTCTAATCTAATGAATTGTCTTTGTTTGTGAAAAAACATTTTAATTTAATGAGATCCTAAATTCCCAATTCTACAAACAGTTTGTCACAATAGTTAGTCACAAAAATTAACCAAGATAGTTATCAAAAAGAATACAATAGTCAAAGAGAAGGTTATCCTCCAAACAAGTATGTAATAACAAAGTCCAGATCCAAAAATATATTGACAGAGTAGAATGATAGACTTTTCTGGGCGGTGGGTGTGGGAAGAAGGTTCTGAATCTTTGGTTGCCATTTCCTGTCTAGGCAATGCATATCTGCAACTGTCTGAAACTTTCAGTATTAAAAAGGTGCCTGGGACAATAAAAGGTTAATTGATTTACCCCAGGGTAGCACAGTCAGTACCTATCAGCAGAGACATGAGACCTAATTTTCCTTCCTCTGATTCCATATTGACTTGTCTATGTTGCTTCAAGGGTCAAAAAAAATAAGAAATCTAAGAAAAAAACCTATGAAGTTCTGCACTTTGACTCAAGAGGACAAAATCACAAGTCAAAAGAAGATAGAGGTGATGAGGTGTCAGGGTATGTCAAAAAGTACCTACTAGGTTGTTGAGGATACATATAGAAAAAAATCCCTCCAAACAACAACAAAAATTCCTACTCTCAGGGAGTCCACAAACTAATGAGAGAGACAAAATGCAAACTATGAACAAATGAGATAATATATATGATGGGATATTCATGAAATGAAAGGCAGTAGCATTGAGAAGAATCAAGAAATGCTATTTGTAGGGGTGAACTTTTGGCTGGGACTTGAGAGAAGCTGAGGAAACCAGGAAGTTTAGATGAGGAGGGAGAGACTTCCAGGTATGGGGGACAATCAGTGAAAATTCCTAAAGTTGAGAGAGGGAATGCAATGTGTGAGGAATTGAAAGAAAGCCAATGTTATTGGATATCAGAGTACATGATGGGAGACTAAGGTATAAGAAGCCTGGAAAAGGGAGGTGGAATCAAGATGGCGGAGTAAGAGGAAGAAGTACATATTAGCAACCCCACCAAAACTCCTCCACAAAGATTTAGTCAATGTACCAGACTGAAATCTGGTCAAAGAAGTCATGGAAGCATCATAGCTCATCAGTTTTACAGGTCAAAGAGGTATGGAGAGATAGGTGGAGAATTCTGTAGACATTGGGAGCTGGCTTGGAGAGGAACATCCCTCCTACACAATGCTTAGAGACAGAAAGATAGCCAAGACTGGGTACCAGGGCAATAAACACATTAGCCTGAAGAAATTCTATAGGAATGGGTGGCTTAGTCACCTACTATCAGATCGCCTGAAAGACTGAAGGAGGGATCTTGTAAATAAGAGTAGTACAGAGGAGCAATCATTAGCAGGTTGAAGAAATGTACTGAGCAAGGAAAAAATCTAGAAGTAAACAGAAGTTATATGAGTCTGATGTCAGTAGCTAAGTGTAGACTTGGTTGTAGATTCCAGTCCAGAATGGAAGACTGTAAGGCTATGGTAGAAAAGCAAGGCAGGAGGCCCAGACCAAAGTTAGATTTTGTTTCATTCATTCTGAAACTGCAGAACCTTCTAACAGGGGAACAGTGACTCAGTCCATCAGCAGTCCAATGAAACACAGAATGAGAGAAAGATTAACAGATCCAGGGGTGGGTCAGAAACTTGCAGTGCTTAGACAGCAAAGAAACTTTATCCCAATCTCATCACTTTGGGAGCAACTAAAACCTTTCAGCCTCCTAGCCTAAGATGTAAGAATAATAGAAAGATTTAAGGGGACAGAAGTTTGGGACAGATATTTACACCGTAAGTACCTAGAGCCCAGCACAAAAATAAGAACTAAAGTTAAGGAGTAAGTTGGAAAAAAGAGCAAACAAAAAATCCCAACATGAATTGTTATTATAGTGACAGATATGCAAGACATTAATGCAGAAGAATAGTATGGCTAGAAAACATCTCTAAACAAAGCCTCAAAGGAAATTTATCTTGGACCCAAGTCCAATAAGAATTCCTGGAAGAGTTTAACTAAAGGTTTTTTTAAAGAGCTAAAAATGGGTTTGAAAAACAAATGAGAGCAGTAGAGGAACAAATGGAAAAAGAAATGGGAGGTATGAAAAAAATTATTTAAAGAAAATTAACAGCTTTTAAAAAGATGTACAAATCTTATCCAATGACAAGTCTACCAAATCTCTGAAAATTAGAAGGGACCAGAAAGAAATATTCCATGAAATATCAAGTAATTTTAAAACCAAGGCCAAAGATGGAAAAAAAAATAGAAGAAAATGTGAGGTAACTCATCGCAAAAACTACTGAGCTGTAGAACAGATTTAGAAAAGATAATTTAAGAATCATGGCTTGATAGGTATGACCAAAAAAAGAGCCTAGCTAGCGTTCTTAAAAAAAATCTTAAAAAAAACTTATCAGATCTCTCAGAACTGGAGGGCAAAACAGAAATTGGAAGAAGAATCCATCGTTCACCTTGTGAAAGAAACTCCAAAATGAAAAATACCCAATATTATAGCCAAAATCCAGAGCTCAGAAGGCAAAGAAAAAAAAATTACATGCAGCCTGAAATAAAGAATTCAAATACTGAGGAACCATAGTCAGAATCACACAAGATTTATCAGCCACCATGTTAAAGAAACACAGAATAAGTAATATGATATTCCAGAAGGCAAAGGAACTAGACTTACAAGGAAGAATAACTTACCCAGTAAAACTGAGTATAATGCTAGGCAAGGGGGAGGAAAAGAAAAAAAATAGATGATTTACAAGCACTCTAGGAGAAAATAACAGAACTGAGTAGGAAATTTGATATATAAACATAAGAGTCAATAGAAGCATCAAAAGGTAAATACGAGTAAGAAATCATAAGGAACTAATCAATATCAAGTGTTTCTATTCTAATATTGATAGATGATACATATAGCACCTCAAACCTCTATCATCATCAGGAGTTATAGAGGGAGTCTAAATAGATGGAGGATGAGGTAATAATGTTTATGTTTTGGTAATTTTTGAAGAAGAATGGAAAGGGTAAGGAAGAGTGATGCACTGGGAGAAGGGAGAAGAGAGAGAGATAGAAAGAAGAAAGTTGTGCCACATAAACCGAGTGCACAAATATACAACAAAAAGGAGGGAGTGGGGGAGGGAGAAAAAGAAGACAATCAAATTGCCATTACCAAAAATGAAAAAAAAAGTTAAATTCATAACTAATGAAGAATTAATGCAATTTTAGGAGCTATTTCACACAACTAAATGCCAATAAAACATATCTAAATGAAATGGATGAATATTTAGAAAAAAATAAAATTGCCTTGATAAGAACAGGAAAATGCAGTACCCTTTATTAGAAAGTAACCCTGTCTTAGAAAAAAGAACTCAAATAAGCCACAAAGTAATCTCCCAAATGGGGGAAAAAGAGAACTAGATGAATTTACTAGTGAATTCTTGCAAACATTTAAAAAGCAATTAATTCCAATATTACATAAACTCTTTAGAAAAAATAGAAAAGAGGTGATCCTACCAAATTCCTTTGATGACATAAATGTGGGTTTGATACCTAACCTGAGGAAAATAAAACAGAGAAAGAAAGCTATAGACCAATATCTCTAATGAATATTGATGCAAAAATTTTAAAGAAAATACTAGCAAGGAGACTACAGCAACACATCTCAAAGATCATTCAGTATGACCAGGATGGATTTATATTAAGAATGTAGGGCTTATTCAAAACAAATAAGACTAAAATTATTAAACAAATTACTAATAAAAGAACAAAAACATGATTATGTTTAAATGAGAAGTAGTATCTATCTAAAACCAAGAACCAACATTATCTGTAATAGATTTAAGCTACGTGACATTTCAACAAGATATGGGGTAAAACAAGAATGTCCATTATCATCATCACTATGCAATATTGTGCTAGAAATTCTGTTTGTAATAAGATGATTAGAAAAAAAATAAGCTAGAAGAATAAGCATAGATGAAGAGGAAAAATACACATTATTACACTTTGTAGAATATATTATACTTTGATTAGAGAACCCTAGAAAATCAATTAAAAACTAATAGAAACAATTAACAATTTCAACAAAGTTGCAGGATATAAAGTAAACCAATAGGAATCACCAGCATTTCTGTATATTGCAAAAAATATCCAGCAGGAGGAGACAGAAAAAGAAATTCCATTTAAAATAACTATAGATAGAATTAAACTACAGATAGTGTTAAAAAAAAACAAACTTGGGAATCTATTTGCCAAGACACAGACACACACAGGAATTATATAAACACAATTACAAAACACACTTGACAGAAAGACATCTAAATGGTTAGTGAAATATTAATTCCTTACAGATAGTATGAACCAACATAATAAAAATGGCAATACTACCTAATTAATTTACTTTTTAGTATAGTATGAATTAAGCTACCTAAGAATTACTTTATAGAGCCAGAAAAAAAATATAAAATTCATCTGGAGAAGAAAAGTTCAAGAATATAAATGTAATTAATGAGAAAAGCAGGAAAGACTGGAGCCTACTAGTGCCAGATATAAAACTATACTAAAAAGCCATAACTATCAAAACAAATTTGTCCTGGATGAGCAATAGAGACACCGATTGGTGGACCAGATTAAGTATATAATACAGAGAATCAAATGAACATTGCAACCTAGTGTTTGATAAACCCAAAGATCCCAGTTATTGGGGTAAGAACTCACTATTTGGCAAAAGCTGTTGGGAAAACTGGGGAGCAGCATGGCAGAAACTAGATATAAATAGTTTTCACCATATACCAAGAAAGCTCCAAATGGTTACATGACTTAGGTATAAAGGGATGACATCATAAATTAATTAGAGGAGTATGGCAGAAAATACCTTAGTTCTTTGGATAAGGAGAGAGTTCATGACCAAACAAGAGATAGAAAGGTTCACAGGAGACAAAATGATCAATTTTGATTGCATAAAATTAAAAAAAAAGTTTTTGCATAAACAAAGCCAATGCAGCTAAAATTAGAAGAGAAATAGAAAATTAGGTGAAAAAATTATGCAGCAAGTTTTCCTAATAATAGTCTCATTTCTAAGGTATAAGGAACCAAGTCAAGATAAGATAGGGAATTGAGTAAAATTTATAAGAATAAATCATTCTCTAATTGATCAAGGTTATGAACAGGGAATTTTCTGAGGAAGAAAACTATGCTATCAATAGATATATGAAAATATGCTCTAATTAACTAATAATTAGAGAAAAAGAATTTAAAACAGCTCTGAGGTACTACCCCACACCCCACACCTAGACTGGCAAAGTGGATAAAAAAGGAAAATGAGGAATCCTGGAGGAATGGTGGGAAAACATGTACATAAATACATAGCTGGTGGAGCTATGAACTGCACCAGACATTCATTCAGGAAAAAAAAAATTCAGAACTACATCCCCAAACCTATCAAACTGTCCATATCCTTTGACCCACTAATCTCACTTCTAGGTATGTACCCCAAAAAGGTCAAAGAGGAGAAGGAATCTTATGTATGAAAATATTTATAGTAGCTCCTTTCATGTTTTCAAAGATTTGGAAACCAAGGGGGTACACATCAAGTGGGGAACGTCTGAGTAAGCAACTTTGAATGACAGGAACTCTGATCAAGATAATGACCAATCACCTTTTCAAAGAATCATGGTGAAATATGCTACCCACCTCCAGATAGAGAGCTGATGAGCTCATATCACAGATTGAAGCATTATTTTCTTTCTCTACCTTTTTTTTGTGTGTGACATGTTTAATGCAGGAATTTGTTTCACTTGACTATTTTCATTTTTTTTTCCTCAAAAGTTGAAAGAGGGGGAGGAAAGGAGAGAATTTGAAAGTGAAAATGAAATTGAATAAAAGAAGGCAAGAGGAGGGCAGGATTTGAAGAGATTTAAAGTCAAATAAGGATATATTTTATCAGTTGGTAGTAGAAACCCACTGGAGTTTATTGAAAGTGGGGTGATGTGGGCGGAGCCAGATGACAGATGGAAAGCAGGGACTTGCCTAGGGCTTTCCCCCAGGGCCCTCCAAACATCGATAAAAATGGCTCTGAACAAATTCTAGAACTGCAGAAGCCACAGAATAGCGGAGGGAAGCAGGGCTCCAGCCCAGAAAAGCCTGGATGGTCGCTGGGTAGGATCTATTACACAGAGCTGGGAGCAGAAAGGAGCCAAGCCCAGCATGGGCCACACCCAGACCAAACAGACAGGGAGCCAGGCAGAATAGGGCCTAGCACCCTGAATCAGTGAGCTGTGGCAGTTACCAGACTTCTCAACCCACAAGCACCAAAGACAACAGAGAAGGTTAGTGGGAAAAACCGTGAAGGGAGTTTGCATTTCAGCCACCACCCTGAAGGCAGCAGAGGCAGTGCAGCTATATAATTGCAGCTGCAGTTGCTTCCGGCCCCAGGCCCACTTCTTGGGAGGAATTAAGTGGCAGATCAGAGCAGAAGTGTAGAGCCTGAATAGATCTGATCTGCAGTCCTAGTTGGCAGTTCTTGGAAGAGGAGGAGAACTGGTGAGGCAGAACTTGCTGTGTAGAAATAGCTGTGAAAACAACAGTGCAGACCCTCAAGCTTGGGACAAAGTATTATTTACTCTACAAGCAGTCATACCCTGACAAAAAACTCAAGGGTCAAGTAGTTGGCTGGGAACATGGCCAGGCAGCGAAAACAGACTCAGATTCAGACTCAGACTTTGGAATCTTTCTTTGGTGACAAAGAGGACTAAAACATACAGCCAAAAGAAGTCAACAAAGTCAAAGAGCCTACATTAAAAGCCTCCAAGAAAAACATGAACTGGTATTAGGTCATGGAAGAGCTCAAAAATAATTTGGAAAAGCAAGTTAGAGAAGTAGAGGAAAAATTGGGAAGAGAAATGAGAGTGATGCGAGAAAACCATGAAAAACAAGTCAATGACTTGCTAAAAGACACCCAAAAATACTGAAGAAAATAACACCTTAAAAATAGACTAACTTAAATGCAAAAGAGCTCCAAAGAACCAATGAGGAGAAGAATGCCTTGAAAGGCAGAATTAGCCAAATGGAAAAAGAGGTCCAAAAGACCACTGAAGAAAATACTACCTTAAAAAATAGATTGGAGCAAGTGGAAGCTAGTGACTTGATGAGAAATTAAAATATTATAAAACAGAACCAAAGGAATGAAAAAATGGAAGACAATGTGAAATATCTCATTGGAACAACCAGTGACCTGGAAAATAGATCCAGGAGAGATAATTTAAAAATTATTGGACTACCTAAAAGCCATGATCAAAAAAGAATCCAGATATCATCTTTCAAGAAATTATCAAAGGGAACTTCCTTGATATTCTAGAGCCACAGGGCAAAATAGAAATTGAAAGAATCCACCGATCACCTCCTGAAAAAGATCCCAAAAAGAAAACTCCTAGGAATATTGTCACCAAATTCCAGAGCTCCCAGATCAAGGAGAAAATACTGCAAGCAGCCAGAAAGAAACAATTTGAGTATTGTGGAAACACGATCAGGATAACACAAGATCTAGCAGCTTCTACATTAAGGGATCAAAGGGCTTGGAATATGATATTTCTGAGGTCAATGGAGCTAGGATTAAAACCAAGAATCACCTACCCAGCAAAACTGAGTATCATGCTCTAAGGCAAAATATGGATTTTCAACAAAATAGAGGACTTTCTAGATTTTTCAGTGAAAAGACCAGAGCTGAATAGAAAATTTGACTTTCAAACACAAGAATCAAGAGAAGCATGAGAAGGTAAACAAGAAAAAGAAATTGCAAAGGACTTACTAAAGTTGAGGGGGAATGAGTGAATCTTGCTCTCATCGGATTTGACCTGAGGAGGGCATAACATACATACTCAATTTGGTACCTTACCCCAC
>CM053622.1:181775250-181793364 GCA_028646595.1 Phalanger gymnotis
GTGGCTTGCCTTCTCGGGGTGGGGAGGGAAGAGGGGAGAGAATTTGGATCTCAAAGTTTTAAAAGCAGATATTCAAAAAAAAAGTTAAAAAAAGAATAAGAGAGTCCACTTAAATTGTCGAGGGAGTCTTAATCAAGGTTTTGAGTTATACATTAATTAACTCTAATTATTTCCATGTAGCTAGACAATCTTCTTTTTCAATTAAGCATTTAAAGAAATAAAAAAAAGAAAGTGGGGTGATATAGTCAGACCCTTGCTTGAGAAAGATTAATTTTATATGAGAATGCAGAATGTACTGGCATGGGAGAGATTTGAGGTAGGGAGAGCAACCAGGTTATTACAGTTATGCAATTATAAAATTATGAGGTAAAGGTATGAGGTGGTTGCAGTGTCACAGAGAAGAGGGCTTATAAAAGGGATGTTTTGAAGATAAAATTGGCAGGACTTAGATAGCAGGCAGTGAGAAAGAGTGAATGTGGGTGAATGGGAAGATACAATGTCCTCACCAGTAATAATTCATGTGAATTGTGGGGATTTTAATGGACCGAAAACTTCATATGAATTAACAGTATTATAGAGCAGCCTAAAAAGATAATGCCCTATATTGCATTTAAAGAGATAGGATGGCTAAAAAAGGGGAGGATTATGTCATTGCAATTAATGACATTTAAAAATTTGATCCTTTTTTGTTTTTATATTACATTAATTTTCAAATATGTCTTTTTCAATAGTTAGTGAGTTGTCCCTTGTAACAAAGAATTAAAAAAAAAGAAATACAAGCACTTCAGCAAAACTAATAAACACATCAACCAAGTGTGATAGTACATGTAATGTTCCTCACCCATTGTCCCCTACCTCTGTAAAGAGGAGAAGGAACATTTCCCCTCCCCCACTTTCCTCTCAGTTGGCATGATATCTTAAGAATCATAAGCTAAGACATATCCAAAAAAGGATGATGAGGATGGGGAGAGGACTGAAGGACATGTCATACAGCATTTGAAGATTCTTGCTATCTATTGATTCCTTCTCTTCTTCCTTCAAACACACAAGTCTTACCCTCCAAGAGAAAAGAGAAAAGAAGATAAGGAAGGAAAAGAAAAGAAAAGAAAAAATAAATCCTTTATCATGTCATACTATTTCTTCAAGCTATAGACCTTTGCTTTCCTCTTTTCCTCAGTCAATATCTTTGGGGCGGGGGGAGGGGTGGAAACAAAGAAACGAACAAACAAAAAACTATCTATACTCAGTGTTTCTACTTTTCTTACTTTTTTTCTTAATCCATCTTAAGCTGACTTCTTAAAGCGGCTCATCACTCAAACAAAATTTTTCTCTGTAATGTTACCATTGATCTCTAAATCGCCATATCTGATTTTTTCCCTCAGTCTTCATCTTTCTCAGTCTCCTCTATGCATTTAACAGTGCTGATCGCCTTCTCTTGGATAGTTTCTCATCTTTGTTTTTTCATGACTTTACTCTCCCTACATGTCAGACTGTTCCTTCAGAGTCTCTATGGATGCCTCACCATCCACATTGTGCTACCTAAATGTTGGTATGCCCTAAGGTTCTGTTCTGGGCCACTTTCTCTCCAATCTTTCACATGCTGACCTTACCAACTTCCAGATGCTTAATTGTTCTCTCTCTATATATGACTCTCATGTCTTTATATTCAGTCCTTTCTTCTCTCTCCTCACTTCCACATCACCAATTGCCTATCGGATATTTCAAATTGTATATCCTATAGATAGCTAAAACTAAATTTGTCCAAAACAAATTCTTTATCTTTTTTTCCCCTGCCCAAAACCACCCCATCTTTTTCACTAGACAGGTTTGCAACTTTGGGATTATACTTACCTCCCCATTGTTCCTTGTCTCACTATTCCATCAGTTGCCAAATCTTACCATTTCTATCTCAACAATATTTCTCATTGTCACCAGCTTATTTAAAGCTCTCCTCATTTCTTTCCCAAATTGCTGCAACAGCTTTCCTGCTTCGAGTCTTCCCCTACTCCAATCCATCCTTAACCACACTACCACTCAGTGAATTCAACTAACAACATATTTCCTCAATGCTCAACTACAATTATTTGACTTTTAAGATGCTTCACAACCTGTCCTACCTACATTTCCAGCTTTGTTGTATGTTTCCTACTGTCCAAACCAATTGGTCTTCTTGCTGATCCTCATGAATCCTATCTCACATATCCAAGCCTTTGAAATGGCAATCTCCCATACTTGGACTATACTCCCTTCCTAACTCTCCCTTATAAAAATGCCTTATTTCATTCAATGCCTAGCTCAAATACCACACTTAAAATGAAGCCTTTCCTGGCTATGCCTCCCCATTCCCAGCAACCATTAGTAATCCACATCCCTAAACTACCTTGCATTTGGTTTGTATTGATTCTGTATACACTTGTCAATATATGTGCTATCTTCTCTCGTAGCAGGCAAGCCCCTTGAGAACAGAACTGTTTCATTATTGTCTTCGTGACCCTAGTGCCTAACATATTGTATATGCTTAATAAATATTTGAGTAATTGAACGAATGAACTCATGAACTGGAGACATTTACAATGGAGAAGAGGAAGTTTAAAGGGGATGTGAGAACTGTTTTTTTCTTCAACATTTGAAAGGCTATAAGGTAGTAAGGGGACTAGATTTCATTGAGATGTAAGTAACTCCTGGATGAGGATATTCCATCAGTGCAGTTTGGCATTTTTACTGCAATTTATGTTCTTAGAAAGTAGCCTATAATACTGTGAGATGAATGTATTTGCCTATAATCACCTGGTCATTATGTATTGGAGGAGGATGTGAAACCAAGACTTGCTGGTGCCAAAATCATTTTTTATGCCTGTGCCAAGTTGTCTCTTAGCTATGACAATGATAAGATGTATGAGGAGGAAGAGGAGAAAGAAGAAGAGACAGAGAAAGCTTTTGGATGTAGGTAAGAGAAAGAAATCCTACATGACTTATCTTGTAAACTTGGATGACTAAGACAGTGATCCTGCAATGAAAACATACAGAGAAATCAGGAAGATGTACAGGTTTCAGGGAAGATAAATGGGTTTTAGAAGCAAATTTTAGATTCCATTACATCACACAAGTGATATAAAACAGTTTTTTAATTGTTGCAAATACAAGTTTGGACCTTGGGAGAGAGTGTCCAAGAATGCAAAAGGAGTTCCTTAATCTTTTGAAGGGGATTGACTTTTAGGTCCATTCATAGTTATATAAAATCAACATGTTAATTAGAATATATTTTTATCTCTTCTGTATGTGACTAGTGACTTTTTCCAACACTTTGTTGATTCTGTTATAGCAACTGGTGGTCTTAAAAGTAATATTGCTACATTTCTTTATAAATATTCACCAATTATCCTAGATTTCTTCTTAAACCAAATTAGTATTATTTTTACTATAGTTTTCTAAAGTAATTCTACTCTAGTTTTTATAATGACTCTAGAAAGAAAATATACCCATAGCTTCAATTATACATTTATGTCTATCAACTTTCTTTGTCAGGGGAAAAACTGACATTATACTTGGGATTCTCAGACTTACCTTTGTGCCAAGAATCTTGATATATTGTGGCATAATAACCACATTTCTCTGCATTTCTACATTTCCACTTTTCTCCTAAATCATAGTATGTGAGAGAAACTTTGGAGAAGGAAGAGACTATGGTAACAGGGCTGGTTGGGTCTATCTTTACACTCTCTATCCTTACAACCTTCCATAGACTTGTATGGTTAACGGGTAATAAGATCTTCCCTGTCCATCAATAGGCCTCATGTGGAGCCCATTAAGCGAAGCTTGCTTGTAGGAAGGCTTACACACCTTTTGCTAATTAGGCACTGAGTCAAGAGGGTTGCAATGCCTTCTGGCTCTGAGACTATTAGCTAAAAGAGTATATATTCTGAGAAGTGAGCTTTTGCTTTGGCAGCTTACTTACAAGAAGGATCTTGTGATTCCCTGGTTGAGACTCTGAGTGGCCATATGTTCAGAGCACCCCAACTGCTCAGAGGAAAAGGCTCTCTAAATCCAGTGGTGAATATAAAGTTTATATAGCAGCATTATTTCAATTCAGGCAGTAGAACCCTGTCTGTTGGTGTTTATTTCTCTTTTCTGTATTTTCTTTGTTCATATTTATGTAATTAAAGAAGATTGTTGACCCCTGAAATAGTTGTCTTTCCTAGTAAAGCAGATAAAAGAACCTGCACTAGCAGCCATCCTGGGTATGCCAGTGTGGTTGCTGTTACAAGACTTTAAGGGTTATATTAGGAGACTTTAGCTCTTTCTTTCCATCATCTGCAATAAACTTATTTCCTAATTGTACATAAGTAAGTAAAACTTTTAAAAAAAAGGATATGCTAAGATCGAGGCACTACAAGAAAGAATCATGAGTTATATGAAATGGGGACTGTTCCTGGTAATTTTTGCAAATGGATCAAGTAAACAAAATATATCTGGGTTATAAAACATGCTGTCAAATGAATGCCCATAGGCAGAGACCCTAAAGCAGGGGGAGTCACTGCTATAGAAGGTACAGTCACCAAATTGAATGTAGGCTGGTAAGGACAGGATGTACAGCAGCTCATTTGAGCCTTAAGGTGAAGAAGAAATAGGCTATCTGGAAGCTTTCTATTTAAATTATTTTTGCTTGCTAATTAGGTGCTAAGTTCAGTTTTTTTTTCTTTTTTATGCTGCTGAATGACTGCAAGTAGTGTCAACATCCTCTATGTTTTGGCACCCTGGGACAAAGCCTCAGTTACTCTACTCCAGGTACATCTCTGTGGGAAGCTCGTAGCAACTACAATGTGCCATAGAAAGGAATTATCTTTTTAGGATAGCAAAAGCTAATTGCTATTTGGTCTCGCTGAATTAAAATGTTCTTGATTCTTTGGTCATTTGCACTGGTTACAGTGTAAATAGGTAGGTTGTATCTTGGTTAGATTATAAATTGTACTCTATTGGGAAGACACGTACACATACATACACAGATACTCACATACAGACACTATAGTTAACCATAAGACATGGCATTAGGCTTATGGTATTAATTACTTGTGAAATTTTAAGTTCCAAAATCATATGATTGTTGAATTAGAACTGAGTAAGACCTTAGAGTTCCTTTGTTTTTTTTTTCCTCCCCATCCCTATCTTATAGACAAGGAAAGTGAGATCCAAAGTGTATGACTTTCACAAAGTGACACATTTAGAAAGTGGTAGAACTGGGATTTGAATCTATGTTCGCTGTGTCCAAATCTCTCACTCTTTCCTCTGATCTACACTGTTTCTCTGGCAGATAAGAAATTGAATTAGCTTAATTCCCAAAGGATACCTGAATTCTCACAGCAGTATGGAAGGGGTAAAAGGAATGCCAAAAGTGATAATATTTTAAACTGCTTGATAGAACAGGGACTGATTAGTAATCAATGTGCTGACTATGGACATGTGGAACTGTCAGATTTTTGAAATTATCAGAGGACAATTTAACTTTGATTTTTACTGTTATCCATATGGTCAATCAGGTTTTAATTTCCAGTACAATTTGCTTTACATTTTTTTTGAAAGTACTAAAACTGTCCAATTGGTATCTTATGATTAACTTCATATTCCCATGTTCTTTTCACTATACCCTGTTAGGTTGAACCAATTGCCAAAATGTAAATATCAATGGCCCTTTTTTGGGTAGTCTTTCAGCATCAAAAATGGTGGGTATCATCAGGGAGGTAGTGTAGGAAACTGAAAAATAAAACAAAGTCAAGTGTTTTCTCTTTCTTCCATTTTCAGCTGAGAGTAGTGATAGAGGAGTTTTAACTTCTCTCATAACCTGTGAAAATTTGGCTTAAGATATTCATATTTTTACGTATTTGCAAATCAACAACCTTCCTAGAAGTAGCTTTTATTATGGGACACTTTTCTTATAGGACTCAGCTGCATTCTCATGTTGGATTATAGTGTTTGTCCTGAAAAAGAGAGCTTACTAAATACCTTCCATCAAGTATTGTCATACGTGAAAATTAACACAAATAGTAGAGAATCCCAAGAGCTTGGGCAGCTATATAGTAAGTATATTCTCCCCTTGTCCCCTGGTGAAGCCTGGCCAAACTAGCCAGCCCATTTTTTTTTCTGAAGACCAAGGATATACTGTCTAGAGACTAGAAGCCTCCATAGCCCTCTCCTGGGTTGACCTTCTGAGGCCCCTTGACCTGGGAACTGCAGAATGCTTGTGATCAGTACAGGATCATTTTGTGGAGAAGCAGTAGTATGTCTGGCCACAACCCCTTTTGCCCATAGTACACTCTTCATCATTTAAAAACAGGGATTGTAATACTCTAGAGATTACACGATATAGCATAAAGAGGTTTGAATTTACTCAGAGAAATTTGGCTTAAATTCTGATTTTGTTACTTATTACTTGTGAGACCTTAGGCATGTCAATAAAGCTCTATAGAGCTCAGTTTCCCTATGTCTAAAATAAATGGTTTGGAACAGGTGACTCCTAATGTACTTTTCAACTATGTCTCTGATCCTATTTTCCCTACCTACCACAAATTGTTAAATTGACCTTGGACTCAAGAATACCTAGGTAACTACCTGCCTCTGACATATACTGACTGTGTGACCATGGGCAAATCACTTAAGGTCTCAGTGCCTTAGGCAATTCTCTTAGACAGATGAGTAGTCTTTGATCTCTAGGGGGTGGTCTCTATGCCTATGAACTCCCTATTCTGGATCAAAAGCTGAGAACATGTTTGAAATGAAAGTGCTTTGTAAATGGTAACATATTATAAAACTATGAGCTTAATATGTCATGCACCCAGCTGGCAAAGCTGTAGTTTTACAGAGTAAAACTAATGTAGTTTTATAGAATAATACAAGTAGAAAAGACAGAAAAAAATGGGTTATTTGGAAAGGGCTGCTCAGTTTCATAAATGATGATAATTCTATCATTTTTTAGATAAATCTTTCAGATCGAGTACGACCCTTTCATTTCATAATTAAGGAAACAAGCTCAGAGTCATGGCTTGCTACTTAGGTCATATGACTTAGATTCTGAATACATAGAATTTAGCCCTGGTTTTGCCAGTCTTTACTACCTTACCCACAAAATAATATCTTCTCGAATCATGTGTCATAGGTAGTATTGCATTCTTTTTCCATGCTTCTCATCTTCAACCCTGTTGTCTCCTCTACTTAATTGTAAACAAGAATAGGTCATTAAACATAGTACACCTTCAATACACATTTATTTGATTAATGTAAATGGATGAATAATCAAGTATTGGGCACACAAAGTTTTTTAGCTGGCTTTTTGGGTAATGATTTGGAATAATGTAAAATTTTAAAAAAATCTAATTCCATTATCGCCAGGAGAGAAATTGAAATAGACAGAGAATTGACCAATCCTAACTGTGATAGACATAGAATGGAAAGGGTGATTCCTTACTGTCATGAAAATCATCAGAAAAAAAGAAAAAAAAATACTCAGTAAAAGATGTATGCTCTCCTTCAGATTTAAAGTTGATCAGTGTTTTGGTTTCTAATTATTTCAATATGATTAATAGGAAATTACATTAATGAACCATAGGAAGTTGCAATGGACTTATTAGAAGAAATATTGAATGCAATACTGTAAAAATCTATGATTTCACTGATGAAGGTCCTACTTCTACTGACAGCCATTCTCCAATTTACTTAATGGTTTTTGAAAGTTATCATCCTCAAGAAACTTTATCACCCTGAGGCTCATCTGGTGAAGATACTCTCAGAACACAGGCCAAATGGTCAATGGACAAATGATATTCAGTCTATCACTGGGTGTAGTAGGAAGGCCGTATTTATTATCTCAACAAGGATCATATAAATATCTAAATGGTTTGAAATCATTGGGTATACAGAATTCTCCAAGCAGAAGGCATCAAAAAATTTATTCAGGGCCCAGAGCAACAAATTAGCGAACCTCCCCATTCCAGTATTGTGAACACAAGCCTCTAGGCCCAGTAGGCCCGCCTCACAAGAGTAGACAAGAGGCCACAGAAAAATAAGATGGCATAAATCATATTCACTGGCCTCAAGACCTCGCTCGAACTCCTGGGTCCACACAGGGATCGGCTCTGATTCGGATTTTTTCCCAGCTGTTGTTTTCTCGCCTCTCCTCACAGCCAAGCCTCTGGTGTTCTCAAGTCCCGCCTCAACGACTAGAGACCAGAGTCCAGAGACCCACTGGTTCCGGAGTTGGCCCCTCTTAAGTGATTAATCTACGCCCACAGGGGTTTCACACCTGATAGGGCTTTGGGCCTGGGGCTTAGTGTTTAACAGGTGAAAGTACTTTCACTGTAAACAAAAGCCAAACTCCTCAAGGGAGTCCATTAAACTAAGCCCTTTTGGCCTTACTGGCACACTGGGCCATGAGAACAAAGTCCTATAATAATGCTTTATCATTCCTCTCAAGGACTCTGCCAGTAGAAGCTAACTTCAAACAGGTCCCACTGAGCTGGAAAGGACTATAAAATGTCAGATAATAATTAAAAGGTATAGGGCAGCTAAGTGGTACAATGGATAGAGTGCTGAGCCTGGAGTCGGAAAGATTCATCTTTCTCAGTTCCAATCTGGCTTCAGAAACTTACTATCCATGTGAATATAGGTAAATCGTTTAACCCTGTTTCCTTCAGTTTCTACATCTATAAAGTAAGATGGAGAAGAAATGGCAGAACACTCCAGTATCTTTGCCAAGAAAAAGCCAAATGAGGTAATTGAGAGTTGGTCATGACTGCAATGACTGAACAACAACAACAGCACATCTGAGTAAAAAATTATATAATGCCTACAATTTCTAGAATTTCTTAAGGCTATCCTATCAGGTAGGACTGCATTGATGCTTTTCAATTATGAATGGTATCTCTCTTAGCTTCACAGATATGCAGAAAAGATAGAGTATAGTTTCTCTTAGTATCTCATTCTCTTTGCCACAAAATCAACTATAATCGAAGACAAAATGAATGAATGAACATTTATTAAGTGCTTTTTATATGCAAAGCACTGGGAAAAAATAGAAAGGTAACTTCTACCAAGTTTGCTTGTAGCATTATAGCTGTTGGGGAAGGGAATTGGGATAGAAGTAAGACTGTGGAGAGGGGGATACTGTCCCTCCTGGGGCTTCTAGATTCAACTGCCTGGTGGTGGCATTTTCTTAGAAGTTGATGGTAGCTAAGAAGGTGGATCCTTTCTCCAGTGATTTTTCCACTCAGTGATGACATTGGGGTCTGGGCTGGAAGTAGAACTGTGGCTTTTGTGTACACTATAATTCCTGAGGATCTTGCATTCAGGATTCTGAGCTATCATCAGTGGAGTATAAGGGGAAATGAAGGTTGAGGTGGTATTTCCTGACACCTATTATTTCCAGTCTCTTCTAAGAGTTCTTTGCTGTTTCAGCAAGACTGGCTTGCCTGCTTGACAGGTGGCAGTTGGTTGAGAATTGGTGGGAATGGCTAGTCCATTCTTCAGTGGTTCCTTCTTGGGCTGATGACTATAAGGTTAGAATGCAAGAAGGGGTGGTAGTTTGGGAAGCACTACTATTTCCAAAGCTCTTGGATTTGGGACCCTGGACTCTCTCCATCTATGTTTTAAGTAGTGTTTGAAGTCATGACTGTAGTTTAGCCTGACTGGCACAAATGTGTGATATCGTTATAAGAGTGCTATAAAGAAATAGGATAATTCTGCGTTTGTGCTAGTAAAAGGAAGTTAGAAACTGAGAGAAAGGAAATATAAAATCCAAGAGAAGAAAGCTGTTGAATGACAGTAAAATTCATTCCATGTAACATCAATAGAATATAAACTTCTTGCCAGCAGGGATTGTTTCATTCATTCTATTTGTAGCTGCAGTGTCTATCACAGTTCCTGGAACACAGTGGGAATTTAATAAATGCTTCTTGATCCATGTTGTCATGATCTCTAGACTTATGGAAAAAGAAGGATAAAAAGATTTTATATATACATATTATACACAGACATACATTCACATATACATATATACATATACATATATATGTGTATATATACATATATATGTACACTCATCTATAGTTGTTGGTGCTCTGTCAATTTCAGTCATGTTCAGCTCTTCATGAGCTCATTTTTTGGTTTTCTTGGCAAAGATGCTAGAGTGGTTTGCCATTTCCTTCTCCAGTTCATTTTACAGATGGGGAAACTGAGTCAGACAGGATTAAGTGGCTTGACCAAGGTCACACAGCTATTGAGTATATGAAGCTATATTTGAATTCACAAAGATGAATTTTCCTGACTTCAGGCCCAGCACTCTATCCACCGTTCCACCTAGTTGAATACACACACACACACACACACACACACACACACACACACACACGTTCATGTAAAGAAAGTCATACATATATATGTATATGCACCTATATTTGTGTGTATCCCTCCCCCAAAAAATGAGAGGGAAGTTCAGAAAAGGAAGTAACTTGTCCAAGGTCATGCAAGTAGCAAGCGGTAGAACTGAGATTAGAACCCAGATGCTTTGACTCCGTACTAGTATTCTTTCCATTGAATCACACTGTGCTGCAAGATGAAATAGAGGCTAATATTAATCCTTGAAAAGGTAGAGTCTCAGAAATAATTTGTATTGGACAATGACACTGTAGGGAACATATAAGGTATTTCCTGATATCTTTACTTAGCAGTGTATAAGGTATATAGGTAGGGGGAAAAAAGATGGAATATTTTTCTTCATGGCTAAGAACATTCCTACTCTTGCAAGCAATAACTAATTAAAACTGTCATAATATAGTGCATAAGATAGGAAAAGTGCTCCCATACAATCCATGAATAAACTGAATTGGGATCTTGTGTCTAGAGGTGGCTGTTACTACAAACAGGAAATCAAACTGGTTAGTCTAAGTGTATGCTTTGGCTCCAAAGTAAGATGTGAAAATGGTATAATAGTGGTGAGACAGCTGAAAATTGATTCTGTTTTCCAGTTTACAAGTACATTGTTTGGTAACCATCAGCATAGCACTCACGCTCTCCTCGATTAGGCACTAGAGCATAATTTGTGATCATTTCAGTGTGGCAATTTTTTTAAAAACAAAAATGGACATGTCCTGCAAAGATGTTTCTGTGAATACTATTCTGCCAGGAAATATGAAAGCAAAAGTACTCTCATCAATGAGATTCTGTTACCTAATTCCTTTTAGTTGCAGCATTGCTTGAAGGAAAGAGCCCTATTTTCTGTGGGGAAAGAAGCTGATGGAGGGTGAGCAGGAAACGTTCCCAACCTCAATCTACTTGTGCCTCAGAAATTTAAGATTCTATAGGTTGCACACCATTTTTTTTTGTATGTTTAAAGTTCTCAAAGAGAAAAGCTTTTATTTCTCCCAGTAGCTCATCCTTTTCTAATCAGACAGAATTCAGGCCAATACTTGGGGAGGAAGTTAAAAGTCACAAGATGACTTACCTCAGATCACTCTAGACTATACTGAGCTTCCTTGAATTTTTTAAAAAGTAAGTTATTTCAGCTCTTCCTCTATAGCACAAAACATTGCACAAAATCTCCCTTAGGAATTTAACAGAATCAGTTGTTAGTCTCTGAGCTTAGCATGCTACCTATTGCTAAAATGAACAAAGACCACTTATTCATCTACTGGAGGCAGCAATGATTTCACTATTCAGTGACAAGCCACAATCCTTAGCGTTCGTTCAGTCTTCTCAGTCTTTCTGAAAAGTCCACTGGTAGGGCAGAGCAGACCAAATCTTCTGCTTCAAGCCCTTAACTAAAGAACTAATACCTTTTTAATTATCTTTTACATAAATGTCACAAGACAAGAGCAGTCTCCACTTCTAACAGACCTTTCTTGTTAGACTACTGCCTCTCTAATCTTGGCCAGGAAGGAACCAGGAAACAGGGGTCCTGAACCAGTGCCTTGATTGTAGAGTAGCAGCTTTCTCTAAGAAGCTGTTAGCTCCAGCAACTAAGATGGAAAATAGGAATGTTCTTTATCAAAGAAAAGAAGCACCAAACAGGTATTTATCTTGGATAAAATATGCAGAACAAAGTCTACTAGATTTTAATTATTTCCCTTTCCCCCTGCAATCTAGTTCTCTAGATCAGTAATTGGCCGTAGTTAACTATACTTTGAGAAGTCATTCAGACCAACTTTGGGACATGACAGAATAGGTCTTCTGGCATTAGAAAGATGCAAGCTTTGCATAAATATTTAAAGAAACAATCACTACCTCCCCAGGAATACTGTCCTCAGCAGAATTGTAAATGGACATCTTTCCTATGTCAAGTGCAAGGTGGATAGGAAGAAAGAAAAGTCTAAGATACTCTCTCTACATAACAGTGGGTTCACCAGGAAAAACAACTTTGCTCATAGGAAGAGGGATCTTTAGAACCCTGTAGGAGTCAACACATTCATGTCTCTTGGTTTGATGTTATGGGTTTGTAGAGGTTGCTTCTTTCCTTCCATCGCTGGAAGGTCCATCTTAGGTGGCTTGAAGGCTGCTGGGTCTTCTGCAATTCTAGTAGCTTGAACCTGAATGAGCTCCATTGGTGATGGTTTCTGAGTATCTCTGTAGAACTGGACACTGAAACCTGAGTCAGATTTCTGAAGGGTCCTTGGTCCAAGAAGGCTCCATTTTTCAGATGAGAGTTTGTCTCTGTCTCCATTTCCAGAGTCCATGCTGCTGACATCTAGGCCAGGTAAGGAAGTAGAAGATCCATGAGTAAGCTAGCCTCTGAGCTTTTGCTTGGGAGAAGAATGGGGTGTATTACTTGGAGAAGACCGGGTTGAAGCAAGCAGTCTATCTTCTTTTGTCATTTCTCCATTTTGTACCTTCGATTTATGGACTGCCTCTGCCACAGGTGGTACTTGGTTTCTTCTGTGGTGAGGCCTTTACGGGGAGTGTATCCTGCTTCTGTCAACCCTGCCTGCTGCTAAAGCACTGAATGCTCTCTTGTGTCTCTTTTGTAACTAGAGAATTCATGATGACCTGCATAGCCTTATCCCTTCACCACTGGGGCCTTTTTCATTTGGTCACTGGAAGCTGAGGGGGGTCACAGAGAAACTATTCTTTCCTTCTTCAACCTTGGAAAGCTGTTGGTACTTCCGATCTGGGATGACTGGCTTTTTCCACAGAACCTTACTGCACATGTCAGATGAAGGCGGAGTCATCGGTGTGGGATCCTCTAGGACATCATCATAACTGAATACCTGACGATGCATTCCAATTGGCGAAGACATCTTGCCTAGAAGCCCACCTGTACTGTGTTCAATAGCAGGCATATCTGGCTCTTTGGTTGATGCCATGAGAGACTGGGATCCAGGTGTTTCTTTAGATAGATACCAGAACTGATTCCCACAGTGAAAGTCTATGGAAGTTATGCAGATAAGGCAAAGACGTCAAAAGGGAACATTCTGCAGCTAAGTGATGAGCTAGCCAAGAGTCCCAAGCAGCTCTCATGCAGAGGCTCTACGGACAGCTGGGTTTCCATGAATTGGGGTGGGGGGCGGATAGGGGAGGGGGTGGGGGGGGAAAGAGACCGTCAGCAGCCCGAGGCTCCACCACGGACAGGAAGCTGAAACTAACAAGGCTCCAGGCCTCCGGCATTCCCTAAGCGCCGAAGCACGGGGCGAACGGAGGACATGACGCAAGTAGCGCCAAGACCCAAACAGACCTC
Source organism: Phalanger gymnotis (assembly GCA_028646595.1). NCBI lineage: Eukaryota > Metazoa > Chordata > Mammalia > Diprotodontia > Phalangeridae > Phalanger > Phalanger gymnotis. The sequence continues at coordinate 181,788,962 of CM053622.1, forward strand.
AGCTAGAAGCAGAGGGAAGTCGGTTGCACACCATTATTAAGCAGGCCTGAGCTGCTTCTGTTTGTGCCTGGACTGCTTTATTAGATTTCTTATTAATCAACCTATCTTAAATCTCCTGTAATTCGTCCTTGTTAGAGATGGGCCCAAATCATACTCATAAAGCAGTGGTCTGTTCATGTGATTGATTTGCTTATTAACCTTCAGTGTCTCCTTATTACTTTTAGAACTAAATACAAAATCTTCTATTTGACATTTAAAACCCTTCATAATCTTACTCCAACCTACTTTTCAGGAGTTGTTATATATTACTCCTTTCCATATGTTCTGTGGTCCAGCTTAACTGACCATCTGACTTTTGCTCATACGTGGCATCCCATCTTGAATTCCTGTGCCTTTAAACAGATTTTCCTCTAAATTTGGAATTTATTCCCTCCCAACTTGTGGATTTTTGAATCTTTATCTTCCTTCAAGGATCAACTCAAATGCTTCCTCCTAGATGTGGCCTTTTCTTATTCCTTTCACTGCTACTGCCTGTCACCAAAAATTACTTTGTCTTTATTTTGTACTTCTTATCCCCCCACCCCAGAGTTATTCTCACAATCACTTCATCTCATAGTTTGGGGGCCCCACATAGATATTAAATAACTATGCTCTCTCTCCTTCTGCTGTGCTTACAATTAATTATCATCCAATTCTAGTTAACTTTAAGAAAATTGTATTTACTGAAAAGGTATAGCAATAACAGTAATTACAAAAACATTTCCTCCAAAGTAGGAGTGCACTCTAGCCCTGCACATATATGGACAATGGGGAGAGTGGGCTCAGACTTGGAGGCAGCTAGGTGGCACAGTGAATAGAATGGTGGATTTGGAGTCATGAAAATCTGGGTTCAAATCTGTCCCCAGACACTTATCCGTTGTGTGACCTCGAGTAAGTCATTTAACCTCTATTTGCCTCACTTTTCTCTGCTGTAAAGTGAAGATAATAATAACACCTGCCTCTGAGATTTATTGTGAGGATTAAATATAATAATATTTACAGTGCCGGTACATAGTAGACACTGAATAAAAGTTAACTTTTAAAATAATTACTCAAACTTAAAATACAATGGCACTAGGTAGGACTGCACTGATAAATGTTTAGCATCTGTAAAAAATAATGTATACAAGACACTTTTAGGTTTAATACATATTCTTAACACTTTAATCCTTTCTTAAGTCTATACAATCAACAAAACAATAAATTAATTACTGATTTGTAGTGTTTGGCAATTTCTGAGGCTTAAATGCTCAAACTGAGAACTTAACTCTCTACTCACATGAGCCAGGAGCTGGCTGCAGCATACTACTGGCACCAAGGCAAGTGTGTGAAAGACAGGTATGTCAAAAGGATATACTCACAATTGGAAGTCCTTTTCTTCCATTATAGTGTTTTTGGGAGTTTTCCTTTAGGTGAAATCTTCTGTTGGACTCTTAGCATCATTTCCTTGGCACATCCACCTCTAGAGTCCCCATATCCATCTTTTACAGCTACTGAAATTAGCTCTGGTAGACTTGGCTACTGAGTATAATCACTGGTGGGACCTCTGATGGAATGTGAAGATATTCTGCAATCACACAGTCATCTGGAGGGTATTGGAAGAAATGGTAAGGATCTCTGTCCATTCATTAATTGATTCCTATCAGGGGCCTCACTGGCAGTCCTCTACCATTAGACTGGTCTATTTATATTCTGAATGGAATAAAAACAATGTTTTAACAAAACTAGAATTCCCTTTTTATACTTTTTGTCGCCATCTGAAACTGTATGTACTTTAAAAGATTTGTTCTTTTTATTTGGGATGGTGGGCTACAGTTAACCTTCTCATATCATTTTGTATTCTTCATACTAACATTTTTACAGTACAGCAGAAAGCTTGAAATTAACATATAATTATTGATAATTATGTCCCATTAAATGGACATGAAGTTTATTACTTTGTTATTACAAATAAAGCAGTTATGATTATTTCTCCCCATTGAATAATACTTAGTATATAGTCCCCCAAAGTGGTGCTCAGGCTGTTAGACCCTGGGCAAATCACTAAATCTCTCAGTTCCCCTAGCCGGGGTGGGGTACCTATAGCCTCAAGGTCACATGTGGCTCTCTAGGTCTTCAAAGGCCCTTTGACTGAATCCAAAGTTCACAGAACAAATCTCATTATAAAAGGATTTGTTCTGCAAAACTTGGACTCAGTCAAAATGCAGCACCCAAGCACCTAGAATGCCACATGTGGCTTCTAGGCCCAGGTTCCCTACCCTCCTTGAGGCAATTCCTTGAGACAATAAATTGAAAAGGAAGTATTGAACTACATTGATACAAGGCATTTTCTTACCTGGAGTTCCCAATGCCAGTGCAATCACAGATCCAATGGAGTAAAAGCCAAAACTAAAACCAAAAACCAAAACAAAAACAGCTCTAATAACTATCATAATATTGTTGTGAAGTTCAAAAGAAATTACTTCGATTTTCTTACATTTATCTTCTCTATGCACATCACTTCCAAATTAACATATTCATCTCACTCCTAAGCTTTAGTCCTGTACCATCAATTGCTCCTTGGATAATTGTTATCTAGATATTTCACAGGCATATTAAATCTTAAAATACTCAAATCACTGTGTATATAGGTGTGTATATGTATGCATGTATGTGTTTATGTATGCTGTCTAAAAATATGAACTTCAGAAAATGTTTCAGTACTTCCAAGTTATATCCCTGCAACGATGAGTCAGCATTGCTGAACCTTTGATCTCTGCAGAGCTCTTGTGAATGACATCTAAGACAATAATTAAAAAGACAGCAGAAGTAGGTCTGGTTTGCAAGGGGGAATGTTGACTTTCCTGTTGACTTAAAATTTCTAGTCATTGAGACACCATCTTTATCTCATTCCATATCTAATTCTTGGAGTTTATTTCTTTTGACAACTGTAAAAATAACAAGCTTCTTACAACCGGGAAAGATTTCTTTTATAGAAGCTAATTTATCTTAATTCAGTATGATATCCCTAGTAGCATTCTGATCTTTCTAACCAAGTCATGGGATTAATTATAATATTTAACTATATAACCATAGTGGACGAATTAAAATCTCATGTAATGGAAAAAAAACCAATTCATAGACCTCAAGTCTTCTTGAATCATTCAGGAATGGCTAATTCTGTCCTAATTCTAAAACATCTGGATAATGGGTATAAAAGCCTTTGCACTACCTGCCTCACACAGCTATTTTAAGAATCAAACTAGAGTATGCCCATAGATATATTTCATATCTAAAAATATGTTATCCATTTAATACTCCCTTCTTAAAAAATCTCCCCATGTTATTTTATTCACCTTCATAGCATCAATGTAAAATATTAACGAGTACATGGAAATACCGTAAAATAATATGACATCATTTAAAAACACATACTAGGATTTATACATTTAAATGGACTTTTTTATCCCTCAGAATAGTTGTTTTTGGAGGTTGCACTTGTGTTCCCATGATGCTATCATTCCTCGTTTATTTTTGGAATTCTACTTCTGAGAATGCATGAGATCCATACTTCTGAATAACCTCAGAGTTGGCAAATCTTTGTCTTCTATGAAAGGATATGTTTTTTGGCAATACACAAAATAATTTGGAGTCATTTGCCAAATAAGACACCCACACCGGGTAAGAAATTTTTGCTCCAAAATCAGATATCATACAATAATGATACTGATTTTCTTATATTAATTATAAATAGTTTCTGAAGGTTAAGTCCAAAAGAATATTTCCAAAAAAATATTTTGTGTAATGTCAGCTTTCTTGGAAAAACATGTAATGCTAACTGATAGTTCCTGGCTGATATCTAGGAATGCTGTAGTGGTGATGTTCTTCAATTATTTGGGTATCTGCTGGAACTCTTTCTCTCTAAAAGGGAGTAGCTAACAATTCCTTGATTTGCTTTAATGATAATTTTCTGCCTTTCAAGGTAAAGAAAGATATAAGGGAAGAACCTACAATTCTTTTCTAGATTTGTTTCTCAATAAAAGGGAGAAATTGGTTTCTGGAATTTCAATGATGGGGGTTACTGGGGAGAAAAGACATTTCCATCTTTGACTCTGTGAGAAGTGGCCGTAATCTGTCATAAACCCTATGTTTTGGAAGACTGGATTTAAAAGAATTCAGAGAAAGAATATGTAGTATCTCACATATTGAAATTCTACAGGAGAAGTTAACATAGAAATAAAAGAGAACTCTTAAAGACTCAAAGAGAATAAAATATGATAGGGAAGAAAAAGTGTATGTGGGGCTGGGGAGGGGTTGTCTGAAGAGACTGCTGTGTATGAATGAATGACTTTTTAAAATTAAATTAAATTTTTTTATTTTTTTAA
>CM053622.1:181793864-181815740 GCA_028646595.1 Phalanger gymnotis
GTACAAAAATATTTATAGCAGCTCTTTTTGTGGTAGCTAAGAACTGGAAATCAAAGGGAATGGCTGAACAAACTGTGATATATGAAGGTAATGGAGTACTATTGTGCTATAAGAAATGGGGATGATATGGACTTCATAACAACCTGGAAGAACCTACACGACATAATGCTGAGTGAGTGGAGCAGAGCCAGGAGAACATTATACACAACCACAGATATATGGATTCTGTGATGACTAGCCCTGACAGACTTTGCTCTTCTCAGCAACACAATATGCAGAGACAGCTCCAAGGGACTCACGATGGAGCGTGCTATCTACATCCAGAGAAGGAACTATGAAGTATGAATGCAGATCGAGGCACACTTCATGCTTGCCTTTTTCTCCCCCCTCTTTTTTTTCTCTCTTTTGTATTTGTTGTTGGTTTGTGTTTGTGTGTGTGTGCATGTTTTTAGTTCTGTTTCTTCTTTCTCATGATTCATTCCATTGCTCATAATTCTTCTCCAAAACAAAAAAAGAAAAAGGCATGCCTTTGCAAGTGAGATTTAACACTGGATCGAATCGTTTCCATCTCTCTGTTAACTGATACATGGAGAGTATCTAAAATTTGCCTTTGCTTATTGCTTTTGATTTTAGGAACAGCTTTCACTTTGGTTGAACAAAACATCACCTTAAGGACTTCCCACCACCACCCAAGGGGAAAAAGAAAGATTTGTCTCTTATTTGCCTATCAAAATTCTTCAAGATTTCTTTTAAAAAAATAAAACAATAGAAACAACCCTATTTAATGAGGCTCTGATTATAAACATTAGGCAAAATATAAATCAAGTAGATTTAAGCTTGCTTAAGATGATCACAGCTGTGGTAGAAAAGATCCACCACAATCCAAGTTGAAGAGAGACACTTTGTAGGTGATATTTCCGGTTATAAATGGCGCCATGTTGGCAAAAACAAATTCAAGAATATTTCAGAGTCTCCTAGAATTGTAAATACTTGGAAGAGTTTGACATAATCATCCATAGAGAAAAGACCAAGTGGATGAAGAGTATCTATTGCACAGGTTGTGATATGCTTTTGATAGATACACTATATAGCTTGTTTATCTGGTACAGACAGTAGAGGAATTTGAGTCCAAGGTTGAACTGGAGGAAGAGAAGAGCCTGGATTTGAGGGGGGAAATAGCTAAACTCTTTATTTTCTCAAGCTTCTCCCTGAACATAAAGGAATGTATGCTTGACTAGGAAAAGTTTTTATTAGTGGTTTTCCTCCTTAATTCTCTAATTGTGCATTTCTAGTAATTTGAACTTGTGCTTATTTTTCCTCATGTGAAATGTGCATGCAGGTATAGTACTCAGAGTGACTAGATTGGGGTTAATGTTCTGGGTAAAGCAGATTATTTTCAGTACTTCTTTCTATTGTGTTTAACAAATTTATAAGTTCCTGTTATATGCTGAGTATATAGCCTTGGTCTTAAGGAACTTACAATACAACAAAAATAGGGTGAAAAGCTCCCATGTATAAGTAACTATGATACAGATAACTTTAATAGGGAAAAAGGAAAAGTATAGGTAATTTTCCATGAGTAATTTGGAAAGAAAGCAGATAATTTCAAATGGGAGATGGGAGTATGGGTGGCTGCAGAGGAAGGAATGAATAAAAGGCGTCTCTTCCTTAGAAACCTTAGCTTCAGTGGAGCATCCAAGGATGAGAATAAAGTCGATAGACACAGATAGAGAGTGAACCAATTCAGAAAAGGTAGAATCAGAGAAATGTTTTCTACACAGGAAAGAGACTAGATCTGTGATTGCACGGATATTGGGAATGACCTGATCAGGAAACTTCTTCTACCAGTTCAAGTTGTCATCTTCTCTACTTCATATTGTATACATCTGAGCCAGGAATTGAACTGAGGTCTTGGTGGTTCTGTACATTATGCCACAATTCTTCTCTTTCATCAAAACATGTGACTGTCTCTTGTACCATCATGAACAAGATAGAGGGAGATATGGACTAGGATGGTGATATTGATGGTAAGTTCTTTCAGAAATGGACTTAAAGTGTAATTGTTAGTATTGTGTCAGTGTCAGTAATGATAGGTAGTGGTGGTGCTTAATTCAGCTATAGATTTTAAGATCAGGATCTTAGAAGCCTTCTATTGTGATCTTTTCATTTTACCCCCTAGGGCATTGAGGTTGAGGGTGGTTAGGTGACATCTATCATGAAGATTCAAACTCAGGTCCTCTAACACTCAACCTAGCACCCTTTCCTCTGTAGTATACTTCTTGTCCCAAATGTTAGCAAATTGTTGTCAGGGAAGAAGGATCTGAACTCCTGGGATCCTCAGCTGAGTAGGAACTAGAGACAGCTGATTCCAGAGTACTTAGTAGACTAATACTTTATAGCTTTTTCTCCAGAGAATTATCTAGTTCTTTACTCTAAAACAATTATTTTATACAAGAAGGGGACATAAAATCTTCCCCAAGGGCTTCTTCAATCCCAGGATTCTATAACTCTTTGAAAATCAGAATGAAAAGCATGGTTTTCCCAATTGATATTACTCTGGGAATGTGGTGACTTCAATTTGGGACTCATATTAATACTGCTGTGCTAATCTCTTCTCTCTCTCTGAATGTATTTCTTCCACTCTACAGCTGCTATTAGAGGTATGCAAAATAAGTACCACAAAACTCAGAGAACCTCAGTGTTCTAGAAAAATAAACAATCCCTTTTGCTTGAATATTTTTAAGTGATGTCTTCAATAAGACACTTGAATTTATATTCAATTTGGTCTTTTCTGTTTGCATTTTTTCCTGCTAAAGAAAGAATATTTTATTCAAGAATCTTCCATGTGAAAAAAAACAAGTTAAAATGGATCATTTGTTCTCATTTAAAATGTACTGGGGCCATACAATTCCCAGAGTAAATAATAATAGATAAAGCTGCATGTTTCTGACTTATATAAATAGATTTATCTGAATGACAATCATAACACCCTTCTTATTGAGGTCAGAAGAAATGGTTGACAGTCATCTGCCTAGAATTTAAAAAGGTTAGACAAATATTATTTCTTGATTACAGGCTACATGCTTCTTATGAAACTGCCTGCATGAAATGCAGTGATTTGTTAGAAATTACATAGCAAACAGAGAAAGAAAAGGTTAGATCAGCTTATCAGACAGTACTTGGCATATAGTAAGCCCTTCTAAATACTTGCTAATTGACTAACTCATTTGCCAGAGTGGATTCAGAGTCATGGGACTTGGACTTTTCTTCTGCTGCTTCAGTGATAGTTCAAGATCAGCAATCAAAATGTCTACATCTAAGAAAAGTTCATTTAAATATTCATGCTATTTCTTTCTCCGCTTGTCATTTAATGTTTCATTTTTTTAATCTTAAGCTTACAATGATACGTTGAAGTACAACTTGATTTAATGACAGCAACAGCTGCTAAAATTGATGGCTTCAGCAGTTATAAGTGAGCTATGATACCATCCATGGTCGAAAGGAGGAAAAAAAAGGAAGGAAACAATGAAATGTTGGGTGTTATTTATGAAAGAAACCTGGCTACTTGAACTTTTTGTTTCGTCTTCAGGCAAACTTTTGTCCTGGGATTATTAGTATAATGGTTTAGACATGTTGCTTATGAAATCATCATTTTAATGGTTACTCTTTAATAGACCAATTAGCTTTATATATCCACAGACACAGACACAGACACACACACAGACACACACACATACACACACACACACACAAATTTTCAGTTGAAGGACCTTAGAGAGCATATGTAATCATAGCATTCATCTTCTGAACTTGTGTTGCATTGTCTTTGTATACCAACAATAATTCAGACCAGTCTGATAATAACTTATTAAGCTTCAGCAGTAACCAAAACATTCTGCTGAATCAGGATCACAAATTCAGAGTTGGAAGAAATAATAATAATAATAACTAGCTAACATTTACATAGCACTTACTATTTGCCAAACACTGTGCTAAGGCCTTGCAGATTTTTATGTCTTGATTCTCACAGCAACCCTGGGAAGTAGGTGCTGTTATTTTCCCCGTTTTACAGATGAAGACACTGAGGCAGAGAGAGGTTAAGTGACTTGATCAGGATCACAAAGATAGTGAGTATCTGAGGACAATTTGAACTCATGTCTTCCTGACTACAAGCCCAGCATTTTTTCCACCGTGCAACCTAGCTGGCCCCAACTCCCTCTTTTTATAGTTGGAGTTGTTACCTAGAGAGATCATGAGACTAGCCCAAGGCTACACATTACAGCCTCTGCCTCCACCTTGGCACTCAAGCTCTACTCTTAGTCTCAAGGCTCATTATTAGTCCACTACAAATGCAATATTCCAGCTCTACCATGAGTCCCTGGGCTTCTGATTGGTGAGTATCCAACTCATAGTATATATTATCTATCTGTGTACACACACACACACACACACACACACACACACACACACACACACACACACATATGCCTTCTCCCCACACATTTTCTACCCTTTGCTCTAAGAAGAGTAATTAAATTATCACTATCATTTCTGGAAAGGTCAGATCAATTTATTGCCCTATTCTTCCACTCACATTCGTGTGAATTTCCTGCCTAAAACAACTTACCTGACCAACATTCCCCAATGTATACTTTATTCCCTTATTTGGAATTTAAACTTTGTGAGAGCAAGGTCTGTCTTTCTTTCTATATTTTTATCCCTTAAATTTAGCTGAGTGTTTGGCACATGCTTAATAAATGTTCCCCCCTCCACTATACAGGCAGTAATTGGCAGGTGTGGATTTTAACTTAGGTCTTCTGAATCCAACTGCAGTAATCTTTCTCCTCTATCATACTGAATTCTAAGTATAGGATAAGTTCTTGCCCTAATAGAACTTACAGTCTGGTAGGGAGTTCTGATGCATAAATATGCATAATATATGCAAAATATAAATATGCATAAATAACATGCATAAATAACGTTAACACAAAAGAATACATGATGATACTTAAAAGGACTACACAGCCTCGTTCAAAAGATTAAACCAGTTATAAAAAATAAGAGACAGAAGCATAGGAGAGACAGTGAGGTGTAGTGAATGTGCTGGCCTTTGGAGACATAAAGATCTGGTTTCAAGCCCTAAATCTGAACACTTTCTGGGTGATGCTGGATATATCACCTAAGCTTTAATTATCCCATGATAACTCTCAGATATAACAAAAATCTGGATAGTTTTTGATCTGCATTTGTAGGAGGAGTTTTCTAAAACAATGAAATAACATATCTGGATTTGATGAAGAAGAGAAAAGATGCTCGAGGTTCATTTGTCTAAAAGGATAATGAGCTGTCTTCAGAGTTGATGTGTTCTTCTTCCTTGTAGTTCTTCAATTAGATTCTTAATGATAATTTGTCAGAATTTGGTTATTGAGTGTGCCTTTCATGTAGGGCTTTCATCGTATTACTTCTTAAGTCACTAGCAGCAACTAGATTCTGTGATTCTATCATTATCTGTCCTCATCCTAACTTGCTAGAGAAGGCTTTGAAAAGCATCTAGTCAAATTTCTGCATTTTAGAGATTAGCAAACTGAGGCTCAGAGAGGTTGTAACTTCCCTAAGGTTACCTAGGTTTTAACTGGTAAGAAGAAGGATCCAAATACCTGACTTCTGACTTCAAATGACCTTCCTTTGCACTGTGGCATGTTACCTCTGTTTAAGTTCATGATGTGAGGAAGAGGAAATTTAACAATTACAAATGAAAATTTAAAACCATTTCACCATAGAAGAAGTTAGGATATAAATATTTTAGGTCCACAATTATCTGTTCAAATGACACCTTCATAGCCATTCTGCACGGCCTTTGTGAATCAACAGATTACAAATAAAGCTAGGAAACATTTATTAAGCATCTACTTAATAGTCCTATGTAACTATATTTTCCATGTACCTACTTCTCCTGCCTCATCTTTAGCTCCCTCTGGGAAGATGCTTGGCACCTTCCTCCCAGTGGTGAGCATTCTTACTGTTGGCCATACTCTATAGCTCCTAATGATTCTGAACTCCTGTAGGTCATCATCTGAGCACCATTCCTCAACTCTCTCCCCCATGATGATTCTCGTGAGCTATATAGCCTCCCCTTCTACAAACATACTCCTGATAACTCCTGAACATAGGTAGAAAAATGATGAAACTGTTCTGATTGGGTCAACTACAGATTTCTGGTACACAACTTCAGCTGGATCCTCACTACTGCTAGTCATTTCCTGCCCTTCGTGACCCAATTCCTTATTCCTACCTCTCTCAACCCTTTCACTCCAAAGTCCCAACCAAATGCCAGACATTTCTTCCCCAGTTCACTCTGGAATACATGCTTCATACAAACTTCGCTTCATGCTAAATCTTTATATCTCCCACTCCTTCCATCACCTAACACTCCTTAACCATTATCAAACAATAGCTGAAACTTAGCTACCCTCATAACAGCCTTTCTAGTATTGGCTGCACTTTCACTCATTACCCTCGGCTCACTGAATGAATTAGAGGAAGTGGAATATTCCTTGCTCTCCACTGTCATCTTCCTTTCCTTAGCAAACTCTACTCTTCATCCTTCATAACTTCTAATCCTTAGATCCTTCCCTCCATTCTCTCTCAGGACATCTTCTCTACATTAACCACTCTTGGCTCTTTTTCCAATTAAGATACCTTAGTGAACCAGTTCAGGTCTACACTGCTCTCTCTCCTCACATGCCTCCTTATTATATTGCCATCCATACCTTGCCATGCATCAGTACTGGATAATTCCCATCATCTATAGCCTTCCCTTCTATACAAATGCTAATGAACATAAGAGGAGAAAATCATTCGACTTGTCTGAATGAGTCCCTTACAAATTTATGTCGTGGGAGTTCAACTGGATCCTCACTGCCACTGGGCAATCCTTCCACACCTCCCTTACCAGCTCACTATATCATGAACCATAGTGGGTTTTTTCCAAACCTTTTCAGATCTTCTCATACCATCTTAGCTGAGAAACTTGCCTCATATTTTATTGAAGAAAAATGATGCCATTTGCTGTGAACTTCCTCTTCTGTCTTCATCATCCTAATTCACTCCCATTCCCTCTGCCACTATTTCCTCTTTCACCCTTGTCTTATATGAGGAAATGAATTTACTGTTTGCTAAGGCCAATCCCTCTACCAGTAGCAGTAATCTCATGCATCTATTTGATTGCTTCTGTTATCACCATTCATTTATATTTAATCTCTCTCTGTCTATTGGCCACTTCCCCACAGCCTAGAAATATGCTCATATCTCTGCTATCATGAAAAAAGCCCTCTCATTTAGTCCTCATATTCCTGCAGACATACTCCTGCATATCTCTTCTGCTCTTTACAGCTAAACTCCTTGCAAAGGCCATCTACAAAAAGTGCCTCCATTTTCTCTCTTTTTGCTTTCATCCTTCCCCTTATAACTCATTTCTAACATCATTTCAGTGAAGCTGCTGTCTCTAAAGTTATCAGTAATCTCTTAATTGCCAAATCCCATAACCTTTTCTAAGTTCTCTTTCTTCTTTATCTCTCTGCAGCCTTTGACACCTTTGATTACCCTCTTTTCCTTAAAACTCTGTTATCTCTAGGTTTTTGGAATGCCATTCTCTCCTAGGTCTCTTCCTATTTATCTGACCAGTCTTCATTCTGTTTTGTTGGATGCTCATCCAGGTCACACCCTCTATCCACAGAATCCCACTAAGCTTTCTTCTCTTCTCCCTCTTTGCTAGTTTACTTGGTGAAGTATGGATCCCTATGGTTCCTATGGATTTAATTAACCTCTCTATGCTGATTTATGCTTAAAACATTAATGTACCGCCCAGTGGACCTCCAGTCTCACATGTCCAACAGCCTTTCAAAAATCACAAATCGCATGTCTAATAGACATCTGAAACTCATCATTTCCAAAATTGAATTCATTATCTCATTCCCTAATCCCCCAACTTATCTATTACTATTAAATTCTACACAATCCTCTCAATCCCTCAGGCTCAAAACCTAGGTGTCATCCTCAATTTTTAACTATCTATCAAATTTGTTGAAGTTTTCTATATACAAAGCACAGAGTCTATAAATAAATAAATAAATAAAATTAAAAAGAGCGAGTCCCTGATTTCAATAAACTCATATTCTAAAGAAGAAGGACAATGTATACAGCAGATTTCAGCTATGATTCAAATGGAAAGATCTTATGGTCTTTAAGAAGAATGAACATTCTTACACTGTATATGTCCTATGGTTACACAGATTGATTCACATGTGTATTGGACAAAAGAGCTTTGTGAATTGTAAAGTTCTAAAAATAAACAAGCTATTATTATTAGTATTAGTAATAGTATCATTGTTCTTATTATCTTCATTGACTTTATTTCTGTTGCAGTCATAGAGTATATTGGTTTCTGAGCTCTGTTGACTTCTCTCTGCATCAGTTCTCTTAAGTTTTCCATGATTCCTTATGTGCATCTCATTTGTTGTTTCTTATATCATGGTAATGTTCATTTACAGTCATGTATTATAACTTGTTTAGCTTTGATCATAGATATCTATTTTCTTTTCTATTTTTCTGTTAACACACACAAAATATGCTGCTATAAGTATTTTAGTCTACATTGGGTCTTTTTTATTAATTAATAATCTCCTTAGGGTACCTGCCTAGAAGTGAAATCTTTGACTTAATGAACAGGGACATTTTACACCCTTTCATCGATCAACTCTAAAATGCTTTCAAAAAAATGGTTGTACCAATTCACAATTCTACCAAATATGTATTAATATGCCTATCTTTCTACAACCCCTTCAACATTAACTAAACTCATCTTTTGTCATCTTCGACAATTGTTTTGGTGAGAGTGAAACCTCAGTGGGTTTTGTTTTACTTTTATTACTAGTGCTTTGGAATATTCTTTCATATAGTTCTTTCTCAAATGTTAGCAAATCTTCTTTTGAAGACTGTTTATCTCTTTTGACCATTTATCTATTGGGGAGGTAGTTTTTTTTTCTTATATACTTTGGTTAGTTTTCTGTGTATCTTAGATACAAATTCTTATCTGAGAAATTTGATCGGAAGAATTTTTTCTCCATTCAACCACTTATCTTGTTATCATTGATGCATTAATCTTGTTTGTGCAGCTCTTCTATTTCATATAAGCAGAATTATCTGTTTTTATCTGTTGTAATTGGCTCTATTGCTTGTTTAGTTAAGATAATATCTCCTATGTATAGTTGTGAATGACAAATAATCTACTTCTTTTTTATAGTACAATCTTTAATGTTATGGTCATGTATCCATTTAAAATGTAGTTGGTACGAGGTTCTGATTTAGGCCTAATACTGTGGAAATGCAAAAATATCTTGCATTAGAGCTTCTTATTTTAATTCAGTTCTTCTCAGGAAAATTATGTTCTTTTAGTCACAAACTATGACCCCATGAATCAGAACAGCAGCACTTTATCTTGTGTTTTGCAGTTGTATGCAAGTTGCATCATCTTTGGCATTAGAGAAGCCATAACATTGATACTGTAGTGGTATCAGAAAAGGCAAAAGTAAAAGGGTCATTGTCAGTAACCTACAATTTGATCTATTTTCTTTTAATCTTTGGCTAAATTACAACTTTTGGTAGCTCTTGGAAAAGCAAAATAATGGAGAGTAGTTTCCTAGGAATAAGAATAAATGAAAAGTATACCATGGAGCCTGCAATTTTAGCAAGATATGTTAAAAATTCTCCAGGAACAGCACTTTAATAAGGATATGTGAAAATCTAATTTGATAAAATACAATCACTAATATATATGCTCCTGTTGCATTAATTCATATATACACATTAAAGACAATCTCTTTCAGAAATATTCTATTATCAAGGATGAAAAGATAGAAAAAATATTTCACATATGGGCCCATTCCAGCGGTCCTTCCTTGAAAAGAAAAGAAATGCAAAAAGTTATGGTCTTAGTGTATTCCTCTAAGTCATTAAATATTTCTTCATTGACAATTGAACCCCTGTATTGTTAAGAAGATTCAATGTTTTTAAAATGACAGTACTTCTAAAGCTAAACTACCTTTTACAAAAGAACCCATCCTTGCTAAACATTTTCCCACAACACTAAACTTAGCCATTAGCTCTGTTTTATGGGCCAGTAAAATGTCTAAGGTGGACTCTAATACCAAAACATTCACTGAGACAGTATGGAATCTTGTTTTAGGGTATTTTTAGCCTTTTACCTTGGGACAAAGCTACTCTATCAGACAATCATGCCTTAGAAAATCACTACGTACACCTATCAATACACTCATAGATAGGGATTAGACATGATTTCCCTGGTATAAAGACATTCTAGATGAAGAAACTGCCTTTGTAAATATAAGGCAGCACTTTCTTTGCAAATTATAATTATCTTGGAGAGATTCGTAGAGAACTGAAAGATTAGATGACTTGGTCATGGCACATTGCCAGTATACGTCAGAGGCAGGACTTGAACCCTACTTTTCCAGCCTTTGAGACCAGTTCTCTATTATATCAGACTGTCTGTCAGGACTTATAAACACACAAATACCTTATTCAATTGTGATATGCTGCCATATTTAATTTTATTGTGTTGAAAGGGACACAAATTATTTATTAAGCAAAATGCCTTAAAACACATTACTATACAATGTCTTCAGTTTTAACATCCCCCTCTCATCTGATTTTCAATTACTATCAAGGATCTTCCATTTCTGAGGAGAAATTGCCAAGCAGTTTTTTCCCTTTATACTTTTTCATGCATATTGCCCAGGATTTGACTTAAATATTTTATATAAATATGACTAGTAATTGATTTTACAAAAGTAGAAAAATTCCCAAGCTTCCTTTGTGAGGGTAAAATAATATGTATTTTTTGTTATTTTAAACTTGCTTCTCTGCCCATTTTATTTATTTATTTTAATAGTAAACCTATCAAACAGCAGTATTTCTGAGTTGTCTCATATGGACTGCTCCCCTAACAGAGTTTAACTCGAAATTAGATCTGGTTCTATCTGGTAACCTAGAAGTAAAAGATCTTCCCATCAGAGGACAAGAAAAACACATTGATCATAAGCTTTTATCATGCATAAAAGTTGAACATTTTCAATTTTTATTAAGTAGAACACAATCAGCCACACAACTAGGAAACAACTTATGGCTGTGAGCCACAGGACTTGGCATCTTCAGCACATCATGGATTTTGGAGCACTTACACTGCCTCTACCCACTGGAATGAATGTGAACTGAATATTATCTATCTACCTTCCTAATCTGCGCACCAAATACCCATAAAATTATATCCCAAGGGTAGTCATTGCCTTAAGGCCCATATGCTCAAGCATCTGTCTTAACTCATGCTCAAACCTCAAGGGCAAAAATAGCAACTTGTTACTTGGGTCACATGTACCACTTGCTAAATTTTTATGCTTCTGTAGTGTTGGAAATATATATCAAAATTACCTAGAGCATATTGTAAATATTAGAGAGGGCTATGGGATTCATTGTCTCTATTGTCTTGTAATTGCAAAAATAAAAATAAAAAAGTAATCAACAGCAACAACAAAACAAAACAAAAAAACTAGTCTGTTCCTCAAGTACTGAGCCTCTCAGCCAAAAATCTCATGAGTGTTGGTTGGGCAGCAGCTGGACTAATCATGAATCCTTTTAGGTTTTCTTACCATTAAACAGAAATTAATTAGACTTGGAAAGAGAGTTGAAATAAGGGAAAATTAACACACACCACACCACACCACACCACACCATACCATACCACAGAAGCATGCAAACACATATACATGGAGAAAATGTTATATGCTTCTTAGCTATGTTTATACTAAAGCTTCCCCTGAGAAAAATCAAATTGATGAGCTTCTCAAAACCCTTTCTACTAACATAAAATTTACCCAGTAATCAACAATTACTAAACTCCTACCATGTGCCAGTCACTGTGTTACACACTGGGGATATAAAAAGAGGCAAAAGACAGACCTTGCCCTCAAGGAGCTTACAATCTAATGGTGGAAGCAATATGCAAACAAATATATCTAAAGCAAACTATGTGCAAGACAAATTGAAAATTTACAGAGGGAAAGTACTGGGTTTAAGAGGTGTTAGGGAAGGCTTCCTGAAGAAGGGGGATTTTACATGGGATTTAAAGGAAGTCAGAAAAGTCAGTAGTTAGGTCAGAGAGAATTATGATAGCCTCGTATTTTATTTTGCTCTTATTAATTTTAAAACTATAGAAATCACAGTCCTTTTAGGTAGAATGAGTTATTCCCTACTGTACTGTTGTCATGAATTTGGGAGCTGGATACAATGTTATGTATCCACACTAATTCAGATATTTATCTTCCAGTTAATAGCCATGGATAAAATAAAAATAAAAGTAATGATGCAATAAAGAAGAGATAACATTGACTATATATCAGTATCAAGATCTAATAAATATGGCAATTTCTTGCCCAAACTCCATGATCTTTATGTGTTTCCCATAGGAGAAGAATCATTTCTGTAAGCTAGAGGAGGTGCTGCTAATGGGGGCCAACAGTTAGAAGTAACTGACCAAAGTGGAGAGATTTTAGACAGAAAAATAGCAAGAAATTCTAAAAAATGAGTAAGTGAAGTGTTTAGATAATAAGTTGTTTAAGACTACAATTCCAAACACATTTATTCTATTATAGTTCATGTGTTCCTTTAGGATTCATTTGTTTCTTTGGACTCCAATAGTAGCAAAAATATCTAACACTGTACTTACAAAATGGGAACTTTCTGGAGAGGTTGCAGAATTCCCAGAACCTAGATGTGTTGGTTCTAACATGCTTGTTATGACTCCTCATAGCAGAATGGGCTATAAGGAAAGAGCTATAAGGCTCAATGGATTTTGTGTGCAAGGATGTGCTAATACCTCGACTGGCTTTTTGTTGGTACCAAATTAGCACTCTGAAGGTAAAGTTCATTATTGGCATTCACAGTTCTCCTTCTTCAGCTTTTCCAGGTACCTACACTTCACTCCAATCCCTATTCTTTATAGCTCTGAATGCTTTGATTTCTATGAAGGAACCTCATCACTGTATAAATACACACTTTTAAGGAGGAGATAGAAAAGAGATGCTTCTGTCATCTAGCCAGGCAAAGCAGTACTTTCACTTGCCACTAACTAGAGAGGAATTCATTTTTCCTGCTGTTCCTACTTCCAAGTAAAATGAAGCATTAAACTAAATAGGCATTTTTCAGTATTCTATTGACCCATTACCCATTAAGAAGAGGAAAGAAGATTGAGATTATTTTTGCTCCATTGCATACCAGGAAGAGACAGGAAAGTCCTTTCTGCTCTTTTGTCCAATAGAAAGGCAGAAAAAAGGCAAAGAAAAAGAGAAGTGCTCTTAACATCAATGTTCACTGCATGCCCACAGGACATTATGGCGCTGTTTCTAGATAAAAGGATTACAGTAAAAATATTAAAAGCACCAAGGCTCATGGGATCTTTGTAATAACAGAATAAGCATGTCAATATATTTCAGGTGATAGCCAAAGAGACATTGAGAGAAGATGAGAAGATAAAAAGGTAGCAGTAGACCCGATAGCTATAAAAGCATCCCATAGAGGTAAGACAAATGTAAATAACAATTAAGTTAAATTTAAAAAAGTATGTAGAAGAAAGAAGGGAGGGGAAGAGGAGAAAAAATGATGCCTGGCTAAATTAAATTAATGATCAGAGGTTTGCTACTATTTTTATCCTCTGGCCTAGAGTAGTCTTGATTTTTCTGGCTAACATCTTTGTGTCCCCAACATATAAATGATATACTAAGTATATATTTAATAAATGTTTTTAACTGAAATGACTTACATAAGCACCTTGAGGAAAGAATATACTTCAAAAGTTCAGTATTTTCTTCATCTATTGTAGTTCAGTCATGTCTCTGCAGAAACATTGTAGGAATGCAAGGATTTACTGTCATAATTTGGGTGGAAGAAAGAAAGGAAACAATCATTCATTAAATGCTATTATATGCTAATTACTGTGCTAAGAGATGTACAAATATTGTCTTACTTGATCCTCACAACAACCCTGGCAAGTATGTTCTATTATTATCTCCATTTTACAATAGAGAAAACCAAGAGACAGAGGTGAAGGGACTTTCCCAGACTCATGAAGTTCTTAATTGTCTGAGCCTGGATTTGGTTTCAGCTTAGGCAGAATCAAAAAGAATGTATGGATGATAGAGGGAGGAAAAGGAATTGAATTTTTACTTGCTCTTCCGCATTTGAGTTCTACCTTCAAGTATTTTTAATTATGAAAATAAAACTTTATCCTATAGTTAGTCAATAACTTTATTACAAGAATAGCTGAAGAATTCAACAGATGTTCATCAGATTAGAATGGTAATTTTTTTAATTTTTAATTTTTTCTTTTAAATTTATTTATTTTTAATTTACAACATTCAGTTCCACGTGCTTCTGAGTTTCAATTTTCTCCCCTCTCTTCTCTGCCCCTCCACACCCAAGATGGCATACAATCCAATATAGGTTCTACATATACTTTCTCACCAAACACATTTTCACAATAGTCAAGTTGTAGTGAAGAATTATAACCAATGGAATGAACTATGAGAAAGAAGAAACAAAACAGAAACAAAAACAAAAAGAAAACAAAAAGAGAGAGAGAGAGCAATTAATTTGCTTCAATCTGCATTCAGATTCCATAATTCTTTCTCTGGATATGGATCGCTTTTTCCATTATGAGTCTTTTGGAGTTGTCTTAGAACTTTGCATTGTTGAGAAGAGCCAAGTCTATCAAAGTTAGTCATCACAGATACAATGTATCTGTAATCGTCTATAATGTTTTCCTGGTTCTGCTCCCCTCACTCAGTATCAGTTCATATAAGTCTTTCCAGTTTATTATGAAGTCTGTCTGCTACTCATTTCTTATAGCACAATAGCATTCCATTATATTCCATATATACCGCAACTTGTTCAGCCATTCCCCAATTGATAGGCATCCTCTTGATTTCCAATTCTTTGCCACCACAAAAAGAGCTGCTACACATATTTTTGTGTATACAGGTCCCTTTCACACTTGTGTAATCTTTTTGGGATACATTCCTAGAAGTGGTATTGCTGGTTCAAAGGGTATGCATATTTTTATAGCCCTTTGGGAATAGTTCCAAATTGCTCTCCAGAATCGTTGGATCAGTTCACGATGCCAGCAACAATGCATCAGTGTTCCAATTTTCCCACATCTTGTCCAGCATTTATCATCTTCCTGTTTCATCATGTTAGCCAATTTGACAGGAGAGATGTAGTAACTAAGAGTTGTTTTGATTTGCATTTCTCTAATCCATAGTCATTTGGAACATTTTTTTCATATGACTATCGATATCTTTAATTTCTTCCTCTAAAACTGCCTGTTTATGTCCTTTGATCATTTATCAATTGGGGAATGACTTGTATAGAATGGTTAAAGGAAAATGGGTTAAAATACAAACAAAAAAATTTCCAAAGTAGAAGATCTGATGGGATTCCATGATATGATCTATGTGGAAAACTGCATAATCAGGTGCTGTTGATTGGTTCAGTCTCTTAAGGGGATCACACATTAAAAAACTGGATTATAGAAATATGAAATCATGTCAATTATGCCTGCTACTCACTGTAAAGAGGAAACTTTTCCCATATATAATTTAACATGATAGCTTGATCATACTAGCTTCTTACAGTATAAGGAAAAAAGACTCAATTACTGCTCCAGAATAAATTATCACCTGTAACATTAACTTGGCCTGCCTAACTATTTATCTCTAGGGTTAGGGCTACTACAATGTCTTTGAAATTAGTCTTAAAAATGCCAGGTGAATTTTGACAAGAAATAATCTTCTTGATGGATGTGAATTGGCAATTAATAGGTTTTAATGAATTTTTGCTTTCTTTTTAACCCCCAGAAACTGAAGTAACAGTGAACAAACAGGTAGCCCCAGCAAAAGGCACATGTAGCCCCTTTTTTCCTAAGGGGCTTTGAGAAATATTACAAAAGTTGGAGAATAGAAATGGATAATTTTATGCAGTAATGTACACAATCTTTTCATTTTGTAATTCTTAAGCATCAGAGACACTGAATTTGGTCTGTAGATATCTGAACACACTAGAATACAATCTCAAAGAAAGCTGGAGAAATCCATCTACAAGGGATTATACTTTATTCATTTAGACATACAACATATTCAAGACTGGATTATGTTTTGATTTCATCAGTTTGGGTGAATTCAATTATGTCAGCAAAGTTAAGAAAAATAACACACTCAGACTATGCCTATGTCTGTCAAACTTTTTCAAAATGCAAAGAGCGATAAAGGCCTGGACTAGAGGCTTAAACAATTCAATTGTGCTATATGGCCAAAGTATTAGCTGAACTTCTAGAAACAATTATTAACTGCTTTTCAGGAACCTCTTTATATGGCAAATCAAAAGACATTGCTGAAGGTCTATTTAAAATCAGTAGTTAAAGGAATATGCATCAGTGCCTCCCTTTCCTGTGAAAAGGAGTTATAGAGAAGAGGAGTAGGGACTAAAAAGAAGAAGAAACAGAAGAGAGATGAAAGGAAAACAAAAGGTGAAAAAAGAGAACTTGGGAAAGATGGTAAAGAAAAGTTGAAAAGAGAAAGGAGGGAAGAAGAAAAGGGATAAAGTTCTGGCAAAGATATAGGTAGGATAATAACCGGAAATTTTGATTCTCAGCTTAAGAAACATAAAACCAAACTCTCAGATCAACCATATATTAGGAGAGAACCCAAGACTAATTCTATAGAAGAAACTCTAGTCACTGATTGTTTCAACAATCCGGCTAGCAGATGCTGTGGGGGGTGTAATGTCAACAACAACCAGCTCACAGGACACTGCAAAAGCCCAGGTTCTTTTGATCTGCTTTACTAAGGAAAGCAACATTAAGGGGGTAACAAGCTTACTTTAATCCAGCATACAAACACCATTCACTTAGTTCAGGGGGAAAAGCCAGTACCCTGAACTTCAGAGCAAATACAAACAAATTACAAACATCGACAGACAGACCAAATGCAATTCATAGTTACCAACATCTAAGTTCAGCCTGGGAGCTCATAACAAAGGCTGGCCCAGAGTCACACGCCACCACAGCTGTGGGTCAGAGTTCTGGAAAAACAGAAAGCCAACTCCTGGTTTTATAGCTTTTTCATGGTCAAGGATAAGTCGCACATGCAACTCACCCACATGACCTAAAATCATCACAAAGATGTGACTTAAACCCACGTGGTCTAAAAGCCTCTGATGTCACAAACATGCCACTCAAATCCAAGTAAACTAGGCTTTCCCTTGAGGCAAGGAGATCATCAAGGACTCCTAATTTAATCAAGGAAATAAAGGCCAAACTCTTCAGGGCACTTGGTTGAAGTAAGTGCTAAGAGCCCATTTTGATTGCCAACACATTGATCCATGGGAGATGATCAGACAGAGACTGTACATGTACCCCCATTGTGGGAGTCTCTAATACATAAACTTCAATGGTGAGAAAGTTGCCACCAAGGGAGCAGAAAAGTAGAACAAGAAGCTCCATAAAGTTTGGGGCCTTGAGACAGAATATTGATTGTCTTTCCTTAGTTATATCTCTAGGTATAGTAGTTAGAACACCGATACCCAACAACTTGACATTTTAAGATCTATAAGAAACAGGAAAGAAAGAATATAGTAGATTATGTGTTCTGAGTTAATGATCTTTGGTAAACCCAGTGCCAGTGGAAACTACGGTAATAAAAGACTAGCATTCATTATTCTCGAGATTCTTTCTGTGACACAGAGTAAATGTATGGAATGGTCAATGTCTGGAAGGGAACTTTATTATGACATCCACATCAGATAACAACTAGTACAGGTTGTCTAAAGATATTATAAATTTATAAGTACTTACAGTCAGTGCTATGTATATTAAACATTTTGGGAAGATTACTTCTGTTTACCATAAGGAATCCTTATTGTTTGGGGACATGGTTTATCCAACAAAGTGAAATAATTTCAAGAGATTATTTTCCCCTTTGAACTGAATGACTATTTTTAGTATACAAGTGTTGTAAAATTGCATATGACTAAAGGCTGTCAAAATTGAAAAGAGGAAAAGGATCTTGAAAAGATTAGAGTAGATCAGAAAACTTTAGGTTTGCCAAATTTCCTCCACAAAAAAGACAGAACCTCACCTTTAAGTGAATATAGAACAGTAGCAAAAAAAAGTCAGGGTAAAGTAGCTGTCCACCTGAGACAACTTGAGAGGATCCCAGGAAAGTCTCAACCTTGAAGGATGGAGATTTGGCCTGATGGAAGAGTAAACATCTCCAGGCTGACTTTGTGGAATCAACAAACAACAAGCTCTGGGTGCAGCTGGGATGGGAGGCAGCCTCAGCCTCTTACAGATAATATAGGGGTCAGATGACTGAGTAGGAGATAATTAAAGGACCTCCCACCGTGGAGGGGTACAGCACTGCTATGCTGACCAGACACAGTCTCAGGCTGTGGCTTTTGGGGAGAAGGAGCTAGCACATTCCTGGTGACTGTGGTAGGAGAGGGGCAGGAACCGTGCTGGCTGTGGGCACCTGCAAGAAAGCAGAGTCCTTGGTTTCAGTTCCAGGGCAGAGAGGAAAGTTGAAGTCTGTAATCACCAGAGGGACCACAGGGAATAAGAGCATTTGTGGAACAGTATGGCTGGGGGCCTTAACCATGACTTAGAGGTGGAGAGGAGTGCCTAAGGTTGGGCCTTGGGACAAAGTTCAGAAAATAACAGTCAAAAGGACCTTAGGCTTGAGACATCACTCCCCACATTTTGGGACTAGAATTTCATGATAATAATAAGCTATTAAAATAAAATAAAAATAAAAATAGTAAGCAAAAGAGAAAGAATCCAAACGTAGATAGTTATTATGGGGATGGAGAAGGTCTGGGCTTGTATTCAGAAGATAATGGAGCTAAAATAGCCACTCCAATGGCCCCATGCACAAAAAAATTTCTTGGAAGAACTTAAAAAAACTTTAATAATCAAATAAGAAAGATCAAGGAAAAATTAGAAAAAAAAATAAAAACAGTGCAAGGAAATCAAGAAAATTGTGAAAAGAAAGTCAAACAACTTGAAATAAAGAATCAAAAACTTAAGGCAAAAAATATTCCTTGAAAACTGGAATTGGGCAAAGGGAAGCCAGTGACATTCTCAGATACCAAGAAATAACAAAACAAGATCAGAAGAATGAAAAAAATAAAAGAGAATGTGAAACATCTCATCAGAAAAACAACTGATCTTAAAAACAGATCGAGGAAAGAAAACATAAGAATTGTTGGATTACCTGAAAGCTGTGACTAAAAAAAAGAATATTGATACAATATCACAAACCATAAAGGAAAATTAGCCTGAAGTTCTACAACAAGAAGGTAAAGCAGAAATAGAAAAAATCCACTGATGACCATCTGAAAGAAATCCCAGGAGGAAAACTTACAAGAATATCATATCCAAGTTTTGAAGATCCCAGGTTAAAGAGAAAATATTGGAAGCAACAAGAAAAAAAAAACAATTTAAATATCATGGATCTACAATCACGATTACACAAGACCTAGCAGCTTCTATGTTGTAGGACCATAAGTCTTGGAACGCTGTACTTCATGAAGAAAAAGAGTGTATTATGAAGGCAGAATTTATGATTTCAAAGAGAATCACATATATGTCTGAACAGTTCAAAACTGCAGAATACAAGGAATTCTCTAAGTAGAAGGCAGAAGAATTAAAACATTTATTCAGGCTCCAAAGTAACGGACCCATGAACCAGCCTCCTCATTTTGGTATTTTGATCAAAAGCTTCCAGGCCCAATAAGTCCACCTCACAAGAGTAACCAGGAGGCCACAGAACAACATGATGGTATTAAACCAAATCATATTCTTGCTTCCCCTCTTCAGTAAGAAGATTACCCACTGGTCTCAAGTCCTTGCTCAGCACTCCTCGGTCCACACACGGGTGGGCTCTGCTTCTGGGTCAGCTCTGCTTTGGCTTCTGCTTTATCTTCAGCTTCGGCTGTAGCTGTCTCTGACTCCAACATAAAATCAATCTGTTTTCTCTCCTCTTATTGAGTTTTTGATGTCATCATCAAGCGTTGTCTGAATGACCAGAGCTTATTGGTTCTTGAGTTGGCCCCTCCCCTTAAGACCCTGGGAGGTTCACATCCACATAGACTAGGTTAACACCTAATAGGGCATGGCTCTGGAGTTAACACTTCCCCTTAGCCAGCCCCACCTTGGGCCCCACCTCAGTCATCGATCCACACCCACATAGGTTCCACACCTAATAGGGCTTTGTGCCTGGGACTTAGCACCTAGTAAAGCTTAATGAAATACACTGAGTTACTCAAAGAAAACAAAGGCCATTTTGCTTACCAACACAAAGAGCTGGAATTATGACCAAGGGTAACTTTCTCAGCAAAGTTTACTGCTTACTGAAAACAAAAAAAAAAATGATATTTAATGGATTGAAAGACTTTCAAGTATTTGTGACAAAAACATCAGAACTTAATGGAAATTTTGACATATAATATCCAGGAGAAATATAAGGTAAGCTTTAAAGACCAGTTATAAAGGACTCAATAGGGCCAAATTGTTTACTTCTTATCTGTGAAAATGTTACCAGTATGCTTAAAACTGTCATCATTATTTGGGTGATTTGAAAAAAAGGGTTAGGATAAACTGTATATGATGGGGCAATTCCAAAAAAATAAAACTGCATAAGGACAGATAAAATGGAGTAATTATCTCATAGAAATGAGTAATGACATAAAGAACTGATACAGAAGAAGCAAGTAGGGGGGAGGGCGAATAGTGCTGGAACTTCGCTCTCATCAGAAATTGGTTAAGGAGGGAAAATCATATACATTTAGAAGGATATAAAAGTCTTCTAAATTTAGAAAGAAATAAGAGGGGGAGAGGAAAAGGGAGTTACTTTTAGAAGGGTGTGTAGATTAATAATTAGGAGGTGAAGGAGATAATGGAGAAACTCTTGGGTAGATTAAGGTGGAGGGTGGAGAGAGGATAAGAGAGGGACTCAGAGGGGTAGATAGGTTGAGGAATAGGAGGGCAAGGTAGTGGGGGTAGAAGTGAGGAGAGATAGGGTAAACTGGGTAATAAAGATAGTGAGGAAAAATAGGAAGGGGAGAAATACACAATAAATAATTAGAACTTTGAATATGAATCGGGTGAATTTACCCACAAAACAGAAGTGAATAGCAGAATGGATTAGAAATCTGAATTCAATAATATGTAGCTTTCAGGAAACACAATTAAAATGAGAGAAATACACAGAGGGAAATTCCCATCAGATTCATGGATAGGAGAATAATATATGAAGAAATAAGTAATAGAGAGAACTGTTGAAATGTAAAGTGGATAATCTTATTCTAAAACAAAACAGTTCTTATGTAAATAAAATGAACATAGCCAAGACCAGAAGGAAAGCAGAAAATTGGGGATGGGGGGAATTTTATAGACAATCTCTCAGATAAAGGTCTCATTTCTCAAATACATAAATAAGTTTGTCAAATTTATAACAATATTAATTGTGCCTCAATTGATAAATGGTCAAGGGATATGAATAGGCAGTTTTTCAATGAAGAAATTAAAACTATAATCATATGAAGAAATGCTCTAAATTATTATTAGAGAAATGTAAATTGAAACAACTTTGAACTATCATCTTACACCTATCAGATTAGCTAAAATGATAGATGGTCTTCAATTGGGAAATGGCTAAACAAGCTGTGGTATATGATGGGGATGGAATACTATTG
>CM053622.1:181816240-181831515 GCA_028646595.1 Phalanger gymnotis
AAAAAAAAACACAAATTGAAAATAACTTTCACTAACAATCTAAGAAGTTTGTATGTTCTCAGCTTACTGGCTTTTCTTCCTGATTGTTGAATGCTCTCCATTGTGATAATTAGCTTTCCGATATACACAAAGTTTACTTACAGTTTTACAATGAGCATTTTAAATTAAAATTTCAGCTATTATGAAAACATCTACATGTGGACCAAATATTAATTTAAATAGCAAAAGTTCTTTTTGGATTGTTTTTTCCTATTCTTTGAGCAAACTTTATGGAGACAAAATAAATTTTAATATTAATCATACAATGGAAAATGGACTGATTTTGAAAACTTATGGAAATGTTCATTCCAGAAGAATATTTTTAAGTATGGGCCATGTACATGCATAAATGCATACATACACATACATAATACATATATATGTGTAATATACATATACACACATTCATATAAACACAGTTTATATGCGCATTTTGTTTCAGATATATGATTTCATTGGCCTAGAGATTTAGGAAATTCCTGGTTTTGGATGTTCTTTCTGACAAAGCAAATCAAAGTTCTTGAATTTGTAGTCTTAGAGAATTTCTTGGAGGACTGAGAGATTATACAGTTTCTACGGTGCCACATATCCTGTATTTGTCTGAGATAGAACTTGAACCCAGGACTTACTTTGAAATTAACCCTCTACTTTTACTCTATACTTCCTCTATACTCTGCTATTCTCTCTCTCTCTCTCTCTCTCTCTCTCTCTCTCTCTCTCTCTCTCTATATATATATATATATATATATATATATATATACATATATATTGGCCTGATAGACTCAGTTCAGTGTGAATGAATAGGCATAAAAGAATGCTGGGCTGCTATGTCTTTATAATTTATATCTTTTCTCATAATGACAATTAATTAAAAAAATTTTTCATATATATGTTTTCTCTTTGTAATTATATTCTATTATGAAATTGGCATTTTCAATATTTTATGCTATTTCTTCCTATGAAACATGCAAAAATATTTATTCCATTTCAATAAAATACTGATTCCATTAAAGTCCAAGTCTGATGTCTTATTGTATTGGGAAAGGATCCTGTTTTTTATAAGGTTATTCAAGTGGAGTATTAACTCTGGCAGACCCAGCCTAGTAACAAAGACTTTGATTTTTGGTAATAGAGTATATGTGTTTTGTCTGAAAGCTAGCCTATGTAAGTTTAGAAGGAGTATGATCTATTTTTCTGTGGATTAATTTTTCACAGAATCACATAACTTAGAGTTGGAAGTGACCTTATTTATCTAGTCCCACTCAGACTGCCTCCCTCTCCAAAAAGGAGAAAACTCTTAACATAAAACATCTTGGTAATGGTCATTTATTATCTGTTATAATACCTCTAATGAAAGGGAATCCACTTACTTCTCTGGCAGCCTATTGCATTTTTATAAGATTTCTTTCCCCTGACATCCAGTCTATATTTCTTTCTTTGTAACTTCTCCCTACTGCTCCTGTGTCTACGAAGAGTCTAATCTAATCTCTTTTCCACATGACAACCCTTAAGATGCTTTATAATAACTACCATGCCCCACCCTCAATGACATAACTTCAAAAAAGGGAAGCATACTACTTTTTGAGGCAGCCCATTATAAATGTTAGGGAAACTCCACCAACAACCACTGCCTTTGCATCAAGCTTGAATCTGTCTACCTTCAACCTGTACTCTCTGCTCCTAGTTCTGCCCTCAAAAGTCAAGAAGAAAAAAAAAGGCTACCGATTTTTCTAAAGCATAGCCCTTCAAATAATTGAAGTCAACTATCACATCTCTCCGTTTTCTCTACAGGTTAAAATTGCCTCTTCCTTTCATTTACCCTCATGTGATATGCTCTTGCCCTCCTACAAATTTTGCTAATTCCAGTTTGCCTATATTTGTCCTAAAATATGGCACTCATAACTTAGCCCCCACTGCCCAAATTTGGTCTGACCAGGCAAAGTACAGCAAAAGTACTGTGATTTCCAAGGCAATCCTGGAGAACATTAGCTTTGCAAATACCTCCCATATTGTGAACTTGTGAAGTTAAATCTTTGAAGCTATGTAGGACTTTGTATCTACTCTCATTATAATCCATCTCAACAATTTGACCCAAATATAAACTATGCAGCAATTTTTGTATTGTTTTAGTCTAATAATATATTAGCTACCATCCTCATCTAATATACTCTGGAGATTAGATAAGTAACTATTTATGGAGTAGCCATTTTCTATATGAGTTGGGCATTGGTAACTAAGGTGGGGCCAATGTAGTGAGGTCTGATTATATCTTCACTCCCAAGTAGGCCCCAAACACCTAGCTACTAGGTGCTAAGCCAATTTGGGTGTGAAGTCCCCAGGGTCCTAAGGGGAGTTGCTAAGACCAGAGCCAATAATAAGAGCTTAAGTTCTGGTCGCTCACATGATGTTTGATGACAGCTAAAGAGTATATAAAAGGGGAAGACAGAGCTATTTGCTTAAGGCTCTCACTCTTGGTGGCATGCTGATGTGGAGACTCTAGGCAGCTGTAGTTAAGAGCTCTCCAGCTTGTAAACTCAGATGTTTGGACTTTGTTAAACTCTGGTAACTATGCATTGAGATTTGGATCAGACAATGTCTGTCTGTTGATGTTTGTAATTTGTTTGTATTTGCTCTGAAGTTCAGGGTGCTGGCTTTTTCCCCTGAACTAAGTGAATGATATTTTTATGCTGGATTAAAGTAAGATTGTTAACCCCTTAATGTTGCTTTCCTTAGTGAAGCAGATCAAAAGAACCTGGGCTTGCAGCATTCTGTGTGCTGGTTGTTGGTGATTTTACACAGCCACAGTAGCTGCTAGTTGAATTGTTGAAACAATTTGTGTAATGAGAATTTCCTAATTTTCTATGGAAGCCATAAATTTGATTGATGAAAATGTCTTCAATACAATAGAGATTCTTTTTCAGTTATGCAAATGGACACAAGGATACCTTCAGTTACTAAAACTGTGATTGTGTGATTGAACTATATAGGTCCTAATATGAAGGAAGAAATTCATTAGTTTTTTCTTTGCCATAAATGTTCCTATCTATTTTCTTTCAATATTCATTCATCTGTATTGGTATAAAGTTGCCTTAGATGTAAATAGATTTGCAATGTCTTTCAGGCCAGAGTTTGGGTACAATTACCTTCATGAATTTACAGTGATCTGTGATAGGGCAGGTATGAAGTTATTCAGTGTATGAGCTATGAAAAATTATTCCTTTAAATATGCCCCTGTCTCTATGACTTCACAAGACCACCAATTATGTGTAGAATGAACTTATCTTCCCACTTCTGCCTTTTCAAATCTCCAGTTTCCTTCTTAACTACATTCAATTGCCACTTTCCATTTGAGACTCTCCATCTATTTATGCTTCCTGCTTCCCAAATTACTTTCTATTTATTTTGTATGAATATTTGCATCTATTAAATGTGGTTATCTCCACAGAATGTAACTTCCTTGAGGGGAGGGACTTTTTTTCCTTTTTTGCCTTTGTGTCTCTAATATCTAGCACAGTGACTGACACACAGCACATGCTTAATAAATTCTTATTGGTTAAGCAAATTATTAGTCTAAACTTGATTATAAAGGAGGGAGGGAGGAACCTAGTTTAGAAGCTTCCATTCACAAGCAAACCATTGACTCAATTATTTCTGCCTGGGCATTCACTGATGCCTGTGGAGAGGCAGTTCTACCTGCCAATATTTTCATGGCTTACTTGACTGTACATTTGGAGGAAACAAAACTGTATTACTTAATAATATTTTATAACAGAGGCCTTTCTCTAATTCAGGATTGTCATAACCCAATTAGTTGGTATTAGCTTGAGACTTTTTTGCTTTTTATAGGTTAGTATTTCCCTCCTTCAGTTCACTCCTTGGTAATTCAGGTTAGAGATGTTTACTGCTGTGTCTCAATGCATTTTCTTTTTAAAGAGAGTGATTTATGTCTGCTGACTGACAAAGACAGAAATGATCAGTGAAATCTAGAAAGGGTATTCATACTTTCAGGGGAATGGTATTTTTTTGTTTTTGTTTTTTGAAGGGGGAAGGCAGGGAAATTGGGGTTGAGTTGCCTAAGTACGTCAAGTGAGTTGCACACAGTATGTCAAGTGTCTGAGGCCAGATTTGAACTCAGGTCCTCCTGATTCCAGGGCTAGTGCTCTACTTACTGTGCCACCTAGCAGCCCGAAAGTTTTTTTTTTTAAATTCAAAGTTCTACTGCACAAAGAAAATAACTCTTCCTTTTATTTTACGTCATTTGAACTATGTACAGAAATACTTTTTACCCTTTACAGAAAATCAAACTTAGTTGGATTTAAGAAATTGATAAAGAGGTATCTGCTCTCTGGGGAGGCAGCTTGGCATGGTTGATATATAACTGGGACTGGAAACAGAAAGTCTAGCTTCAAATCCTATCAATGTGCCCCTGGGAATATTACTTAATCTCTCAGTTTCCCAACTCTCTAAGTATCCAGATCGTGGAACTGTTTGGTGGAGAGAATATTGTCAATGGAAATTCCCTGCTCTTAAAAAATACAGGTTCAGAAAGTCCACTCTAAAAGAATAATTTTATTAACAAGAGAGTACAACCCAGACTTAGCATTCCTAGAGGGGTGAACTAGAGAATATCATGAATTTTGAACTTCAGTAACACACTTTTTAGGCTCTTACTGCTCCCCCCCAAAGGCATTGAAGTCAAGCCAAAATCATTTATTACAGGCAATATTTTTTCATAAGTGCTGAATGTTAGCACAAGTGTTTTAACTAAAGTTCAAATTTCAACTTGGGGATTTGTTATCTATCTTAATATTTCTTTTAATTACAAAAAGCAAATCTCCTAACTCCCATAGAGATCCTTATGTTTAATATTAATTTTTCTTAAAATTAAAGACATCTTTCATTCCAGAAGAGAAGGATGGATTGTTAACTACAATAGACGTGTTAATATTTTGAAGTATTAGTACAATATTATTTTCATCACTAACACTTAAATTGAACTATTTTTTCCAAGGCTTTACTATTGAGATAGATTGGAAAGGAATTAGTGGAGCACTCTTTTGAAGTTTAGGTGGTAGAAAGATTGAGTGCAATAGTAACAATTTTGATCTAACAGGGGATACACAGAGTTTGTGTGTTCACACACTCATGCTATACATACATACATATATATATACATATACATATATATATATATAATATACCATATGGTATTAGAAAAAAATTTAATGTTTGGGAAATTATATTAGAAGAAAAAAGCAGAATAAGTAAGACTATGTTATATTTTGATCTCTTTAATAAATTTTCTTTTCCCTTTAGAATGTAAGCTTCTTGAGGGAAGGTAGAGTTTTTCTTTTTGCTTGTATTTTTATTCTTGAAGCTTAGCACAGTACTTTCTACATAATAAGCAGTTAAGGAATTTTTATTGACTTACTTGAAATATCAAGAAAGTATACTGGCCTGGAGGGTTATTGGCTCCCATTACTCATTATGGCAAGATTGTAAGTTTGGTTCATCATTTGCTAAACTTTGTTTCACTCAGTCTTCAACAAAGTTGAATCAATTATCAGTAAAAAAATCCCAGAATGGAAGTCAGAATGGTATTCCCCATGAACTTCCCGGAGGAAGCTCACAAGTAAATTGTTTTGCTCACTAGACCTAGTAATGTTCAAGCATTTTGTGAGAATCTCAAACTTGGGATAACTTTTAATTTGAATTACTGAAGAAATGTCTTTGTACTTCTCTTCCTCATTCTAACTTCCTATAAGAGACCTGGGAGTTGTCTCCCTACCCCCAGATTATATGTATGATTGATGCAAACCACTTTGATTAACTTATTTCCATTATTCAATTGAAAGCATCAAACCCCTCTTTATTTTCTGATATTTGCTCCCATAATGTTGGAAACAAAACTACTTCCAATGCAATCTAATACAGTACAATAAAATCTTATTAAGTACCCACTATATTAAGTACCCACTTATTAAGTACCCACTAGGCATTGTGCTAAGCATCGGGGATATAAAAAAAAGAAAAAGAAAGCCAGTCCCTGCCCTCAAGGAGTTTACAATCCAATGGGAGAAGACCACACCAAAAAAAGGAGGCTGAAAATCATGGAGGAAAGATGGTATTCGCTATGAGTGATTAATGATGGTAGATCCTAATTCAAGGGGTTCATTTGGTAAGCAAATAAGAAAGATATTAAAAAATTGAAAAAATCTAACAACTGAAAGTTGTGAAAATTCTAATCAAGGTCTTTCCTGATGACAGCGCCTATACTGCCTACTACACGCTATTGTCAGGATTAATCATCTTTTAGTGAGCCACATGGCTTCAAATGATGAAAATAGTTTGAAATGAGACAGAGCTAGTTTCATCCTTTGAAGAAATTTACCACAGTACATAAAGTTAAACATTGTGTATTATTCATTTACATAGTCTAAATTATGTCTCTTTTAATTTGGAATAGGGATTAATATAGTTTTCTCTATCTTTACATTTTCCTTGTACTTTCATAGAACTCTAGTCAACATTTACAGTTGAGATATTTATGAAGATAAACAAAAGAGTTTTCATTTAGAAATAACACATGGGATCATAAATCTAGAATTGTAAGGAAACAAAGGAGTCATCAAACCTCTCATTTCAAAGATGAAGAAAACAGAATTTCTAAAAGGTTAAGTCACTTGCCCAAGGTTAAAAACTAAATACATAGTAAAACCACAATAAACAATAAAGTTCAACTTCTGTGCATGAGAGTGCTCATGCATGCATACATGCCTACATATATGTAACACACACATATATATACACATATGTAATAAATACACACATTTATATATACATACATGTATACACACACACACACACACACACACACACACACATACGACATGCCACTGAATTTGCCACAGTTTGTTAGGTCTGGCTCCAAAAGGTGAGCACTCATTTCATTTTCAGTTCCTTGTTACCACAAAAAGTTCTGTTGTGACTATCTTGGTATGCACTGGATTTTTGTCTTTAGTTAGACTGATATTTCAAAATCCAAACAACAACACAAAAGAACTAGTCTATGTGTACCTCGCAGAAATAGTCTCACTCTAACCCAAAATTTCACCCTCTAGTCCTATTCTTGAAATAACTTCCTCTCTCCCCAAGCTGTGAGGAAATTAAACTCCTAGAGATGTTAGCAGTTTAGCCCCCTCCCCCTTGCAATACAGCAAGCCCAAGTCTTGCCAGAAGGACTGTTACAAACACATTAAATTGTCTTGGTGCAGAAACAATATATGGATAGATGTCCTGAAGCTAGTAGCTATGTCCAGATGCATCATGAAAATGTGTTCATATTTACCTCAGATTTACTTCTATGTTTAAATCATTTAAGAATATATATATATATTGACATTTAAGTTTTATTTTCCCTTCAGAAATATGTTTTTTCCTAAAATCTCATGAAGTAAAGCCTACAGAATTCCAAGGTTTTTGAGGCAATTTTGGACATTTTTCTAGTGAATAGTAAGAAAAGAGAGAATGTAGAATTCTCTAGGGATATTTTAAAGAGTGTTCACATTAGTAACTTGAGAGTGAAGATCACCTGCATAAAAGCCAGTGTTTCTTTTTTACTGATCTGAGAGAGAACAACTTGGACTGCCTGGAGATCTGGTTTTAATCCCACCACTAACCAATTGCCTTACCCTGAGCAAGTCATTTAAACTATTTAATCAGTTGTCAGATGGGAATAATAGTGCAGATAGGTCACAATTAGTGCAAGTAATGGAACCCCCTGAAGTGGTCACATTATTTGAATTCACATTGCATATTTTCATTGTGCTGGAATAAATTACCATATTTTATATAATTATAACTTAAAATAGTGCAAATCTGAATACACACAATTGTTTCGGGAGAATCATAAGTGGCACTAATTGGAAGCTGGCAGTATGCTATGAGGAGAAAATGAGAGTGTTGATGAGAAAGTTCTTAAGAAAGTTGGAAAGTGCTAGACAAATGGGAGGTTGTATCATCTGAAGCTTCTCCACATGCACAAAAAGTCAGGTAGTTTGGCATATCAAGACATAATACTGTACTATCATTACAGGACAGGACACTACTTTCTTTTCCTTGAGTGGTATGTCCTATTCCAGTGATATGAGTACCTTTTGATGCCTAAGGTACTAATGCTTATTATTATTTTAAATTCAGATTATTTGTTCTCATCAAGATTTATTATTATGATGAGTACTACAAACCAGTGGACATGGATGGAGATCCAGCATAGGAGACTGAGAAGAAGTGGTCAGACAGGAAAAAAGGATAACAAAAGATCTGACTTTTGAAAATCGAAAGAAGAATAAGAATTCGTATGATAGTGGTAACAAATACTGCAGAGGTCACATGCATATGTATAATAAAGAGTATATTCTGGTATTTCCATAAAAAAATTAAAAAACCAAAACCTAATATGTATTTAGATCTATCAAACCTGATCCATAATTTCAATTATGTTGGGTGCTTGTGAGAGGGCTTCCTCTTTTTTCTAACAATGCAGTCTATTGTCTGGGGCACAAAGACAGTAAAAGATCTTCTTTGTGTCATACAACCTTTGTGTGTTAAACTTTGAAATTGAACCCAGGTTTTTCTGATTCCCAGATAAGATCTCTATCAGTGCCCTCTCCCTTTCTTGATAATGATTTTGTCAACCATACTGAAATTGATATTATGTTTCATAACCTTGACATCAGTTGAGAAAATACTTCCCATTTTACAAATGGAAGCTGATGCACAGGCACAGAAGTTGGCTTGTAGAAGGTCATACAGCTATTTAATGGTAGTACTGCAATTAAGTTCCAGATCTTCAACACCAATTCCAGTATTTCCCCAGGCATACCTTTAGTTAAATTCAATTACCTTTTTCTGATCACAGAGTCTAAGATAGGAAAAATTTACATTTAGTTTATGTTAATGATGCAGCTATGAACATTCAATGCCATATTCTCCATTGGTTTCATCAAAATGTCACAGGATTGAAAGCAAGGCTCCCCACCACATTAGTAGACCAGCCTTGGAATTTAAACATGAGGAAATGAATAAAAGTGCATGAGATGGGCAATTATGAACGGGATGTTATCCAAAGTATTTGGAGGGAATATACACATCATTGATGCCATAGAACAACTAAAATATCAAAATTTAAAGAACTTTGAACTTGAAAGAAATAACTTCATGAATTCAAAGTGTCATTGCTCTTCTTCCAAAAAAATTTTGCTATAGACTGTGATTTCTTTACCATTTCTTTAATAACCTCAGGAGATAATCTGCCTGGGTTGCTTGTGTTCTGTCAATGTTTAATTATTCTAATTGTTTAATTATCTGCTCTGGTGGAGTGGCAAAGTCCTAACATTTCATATTCACCTTTGGAAAATGTATTTTGTCTCGGGAATTTTCGCTCCTGTTTGTTTTATGAAAACAGCATCAGCAGCCTCCACAATATCACTTTCATCTGTCAACAGCTTTCCATCCTTGTCCTTTGAAGAGTCTTATTGAATCCTTGCCTTCAGCATTGTACCCAAGTCTTCCCCTGTCAAATGAAACTGGTCAGTTTCAATTGTAGCTATTTCTAGAACAGAGAGGACAAAAGATTTATATTTTTCAGTACAGTTAAGTGAGGGAGCTTGCTTACCATGTAAGCTTCCCTGGAGGGAGGTTAAAAATCATACCTCATCAAGTAATCTGTCTTGTATGAAAAACCAGCTGATATACATATGAATGAATGCTCTAATTGAAATCATCATTATCAATTTACTGCAGATAAAAAAAATAAGCAACAGCAAATTATTCTCAATGAATTTGTTCCACATGGTGACATTTTTGAGAATATTTTTATTAACTTCAAAAATACACAAATACTAATTTGGGTATTATATGTGTGTTAGTGCATTATGGAACTCACTCCATTTAGAAAAATGTTCAATAATTTCTTAAACAAACATTTATGATGTGTCTATTATAGACAGAACACTGTGTTAGATATTGGTAGAAATATAATGTGATTTTAAAATTTTATTTTATTTGGGTTTTTGTTTATTTGTCTGTTTTTAATATGATAGTTCCTGCCTTTGTGATACTTGGAGTCCAAAGAGGGGGAGGATAAGAAATAAAAGGTAGTATTAATAGATATTATAACGTGATGAACACATCAGAAAGTTGTATAACAAAGTGTGATATGGAGATGGAACAACTGAGGAGAATAAGAAAAACTTTTTGAAGGGGGTGGCATTTTAATTTCTAATCAATAATTCAATAAACAAACATTTATTAAGCAACTACTATGCGCAAACCATTGTGTTAGGTGTTAGGAATGAAAATATAAAAAAAATTAAACAATCTCTACTTTAAAAATCTTATGTAACATCAGAAAAAGCTTGAAGGAATAGTTAGAAAATTCTATATATGAAAAGTGAAGCAGAACACATTCTAGGCCCAAGATACAGCGTTAGCAAAGGTGAAAAGGCAGGGCACATTGAGGAAGGAAACAAGTATTTTTTGAGCACCTATTATTTGCCAGGCATTCTACTAAGCACTACAAATATCTCATTTGATCTTCACAACAATTTTGGGAAGTAAGTTTTCTTACTAACCTCGGTTTACAGTTTGAGGAAATTCGGGTAGACAGAGGTCAAGCGACAAACCTAAGGTCATACAGGTAGTAAAATATAATTTGTTCAGATTTGAACTCAACTCTTCTTGACTCCGTTCCTTCCACTAGGCTACCTAGTTATCTTGGGAAGTGGTAAGTCCAAGAAGAGAAGTCCAATAGAATAGGAACATATAGCTGGTGAAAGGAAGCTGTGACTGAAGATAAGAATCATTAAAGAGAAATGATATGAGTTGATGGTTGAAAGACGGGATTGGGTCAGATTGTAAAATGTTTTGGAGGCTAGGAAAATGATTTCAAACTTTATTCATAAGACTGTAGGGAACACAGGAAGATTTTTCAACAGAGAGGTGAGAAAACCAAATCTGTACATAAGAGAGATTATGTTGGTAGCTGTATAAAGCATGTATTAAGTATTGCTTTTCTAGGTTCTTGTCTAGGACTAATAATTTTGCACAGTAATGGCAAGTGGAAGACTACTGTAGTCTAGTAGAAAGTGCAGTGGGATTAGAATCAAAGCTCTTGCTGGCGCCCTGGCTCTGCTGCTTCCTGGCTATGAGCCACTGGCAAACCTTTCTCAACTTCAGTTTCCTTTTCCATTGTTGAGAGAATGATATATGACAAACAAGGCAAAGCTGTATATTAAAATTGCCAAAGAGAATATTAATTAGAATGCATATCTGTTTTCCAAACTTGACATATGAAAAACTAGGAAGTTTAAAATTATTTTCTTTTTGAAAACAGTCTTATATAACAGAACAAGAAAAGGGCTACAAGGCCTTCCTCAAAATGCTGTCTCCAACACCTATTATCTATGTAATCATGAGCAAATCATGACCTTCATTTTTCTCTATAAATTTGTTGCTGTTGTTAGTAGTAGTAATAGTAACAATACCATTTGAATCTTTCCCAAAGTACTCATTGTATTTTATTCTAATATCTATTTGACTTTTCCTTCTGGAAAAGTTTTGTTTCCAATTTGGACTCAAACTTTCCCTCGTCGATTTTTTCATACTTACATTTTACCGCTCTCTAAGGATGTGTAATAATCTATTTTTTTTTAACTTTCCAATTCATCAACAACAATCTTTACTTTTCCACTAAGAAAACAACATTAAAAAAAAAATAAAATAAAGCTTAACCTTAGGTCCGTGAACTTGACTTTTCAAATATAGATATATTCATAGATAAAGATGAAGACACATATATATATATGTATATATTTGTACACATATGTATGCATATATCTATGCATATGTAAACTTTATTTTGATATAATTGTTTTCCTTTGCACTTATTTTATTTTATGAATTTAAAAGTATTCCTCCTAGAAGGAATCCACAGGCATCACTGAACTTTCAAAGGGGTCTATGTCTAATGAGGAGTGGTCAAGAATTCTGAAATAGTGAGGAAAAATAAAGGCAGGAATAAAAGGTAACAAGAGTGTATCTCAAATTTTATTATTAAATGGTAATCATTAAAGCTATTTGGACCCATTTAAAAGAATAGAAAAGGTGAAGTGTAGATAGACCATAATAAGCAAACAAATCATGCAAGCATATAAGCAGAGTTCAGTGCTGTAGCACATGTGCCCAATAATCCTAAGAACCTATTACTTCTTTAAGCAAAACTTCAAAGAAACCTAGAAAAAAAATCAAAGAGAAGATAGGTTTAGGTCAGCATCTTTTCTATAAGTCATAGTAAAATATGGATGGCCAAATGATATAAGTAAAAAAAAAGAGAATATTTTAATGCATATGATATCAATTCATGTGGGTAGGTACACCCTCCAAAAAAGATAAAAACAAAAACCATCCATATTCTCTCATGCTAACAGAATCTTTTATGTATCCTACCAAAAATCCCATGAAAGGAAGTATA
Organism: Phalanger gymnotis; assembly: GCA_028646595.1. Taxonomy (NCBI): domain Eukaryota; kingdom Metazoa; phylum Chordata; class Mammalia; order Diprotodontia; family Phalangeridae; genus Phalanger; species Phalanger gymnotis. Next base: position 181,828,812 of record CM053622.1, read on the forward strand.
CCTTACTTGCTTGAGACCTTCCACTATTTGCCTTGACATAGCACGGCTATCAAAGTAACATAGAGGATGTCCATCACTTCCTCATACTTAACTCATGAGTCTTTTCCAATTGATACCTTTCTTTTATACCACCCACTGCGTCTCTTGCACAGTTGTTGGTTGGTGTTATGCCACAATCTGCTCACGACCACCACCTACCTCTCCATTGCCGTTTGGGTGGGCCATAATTTTAATTCTTTGGAAACTGACACACAGCCATACAATAGCACCAGAAGAATATTGTTGTCTTAAGACTGGACTTTTATTTCATGTGGGTTGCTTAGGGAAAATAAAAGCACTGCAAAATTTCCCAAAGTCAATCTGGCTCTCGTTTCTCCTTTTCAATTCTTAGCCCAGCTATTTGTCCATGCACAGATATACAAAAGGAATTTCTCCTAAATAACCCAGTCCTATGAGTTTTCTATATAGCTAAATATTTGGAAAAATGAAAGTCTTCAGGCCATACTGTATTGAATGATGGGCATTTTATGTAAGTGGCTTGATTTAATCAGCTTGTTTCAGGGCTTGATTTAATCAGCACAATATCATCCACAAACACGATGCATGTTACCTTCTGTGTCTCATGACATATTGGGATATTGTAGTGGTGATTCTTTTCATATTTAGTTGATATCCATCAACTGAATAAATTATGATGTAAAAGGCTATGGAATATTAGTACATTTCATAGAATGATACAAGATGATTTCAAAGAACTGTGAATATTTATACAAATTAATGCAGAACAGAAAATGCATACTCAAGAAAATAATGTACATGTGATAGGAGTTATCAGGAAGTTGCTAAATTTGAAGATTGCTCTTATCAGCTATATGAGATTATAATATTTGGATTTTTATCTAGGTGGTACATTGTAAGGGTATAGTTGGGGACTCTCTTACCCCAAAACTCTTGTAGGGATCTCTCTGACCCCACAGAGACCTGATCTCGGGGGCAATGATGAGGCCGGAAGCCAAGATGGTGAATAGCTCCGTTTAATTAAGTCAGTGACCAGATTTTATAGCCTTCATTACGTAGCACTAGGACTGCCTTGATCCGCCTACTCTCCGCCCACTCTCCGCCCATTCTTCTCCTGTTCTCCTCCTATTCTCCTCCCCTTTCTTTCCCCGCACTCTCCCCATGATTCACCTGTGCACAGGTGAACCCGAAAAAGAACCCTGCACCACGTTGCCAACAAGGGCGAGACCCTTCCTCCAAACTCCATCTTGTTCCTCCCATACCTCAGAACCCTGAGATTACCTCAGCAGGTTCAGGGCGCGGAGGTCCAACGATGTTTTTGGGGTCAGCTATAACTCCGTTACAGTACATCCCTTGCAGCATTTATAAACTGATGCCTATTAGATTACATTTCAGTGATTTAGGTTCCCAATACTTGACTTACTGAACTTGGAGAATCACTCAATCAACAAACATTTATTAAATACTTATGTTCTGGAAACTGTGCAAAGCATACGGGTACAAAAACCAAAGTAAAACATACTCTGATCTTGCAGAATTTACAATTTAGCTTGGAGAGATATGTATATATGAAATTATATGGAAAAGAAAAACAAAATTGATCTACCTTTTCAGAGGTCCTCCTCCCTCTGTGGTATACAAAAACTTGCTGTGAAATGGCTTACAAATTTTCCTTGTTTCTTTCTCCATGCTTTTTAAAAAATAGATTGTTGGCTCCTTGGGGGTAGGAATTTTCCTTTGCCTCTTTTTGTATCCCCAGCTCTTAGCATACCACCTGGAAACATAGTAGCTGCATAATAAAATATATTGATTAGTTATTAATTAGACTTCTAGAGTGGAATGGAGCATACTATAAATGGTCTATTTTCATCGAGGCAAGCCTAAAAGAGGAATTTGTAGAACAAAGAGTTCCTGGCCATTATTCAGCTTTGTATTTATTTAGTTTCTTTTCTTTGCATAGTTCAGATACTAGCAATTCTGAAAATGATTTTAGGTTTAGTCTGAAAAAGGTACAAAGCTCCAAAGACAGTAACAAACCTTTCTGAGAATAGACTCAAAGATTGAACATAGATTCTATGTGAATCTAGAATTCTTGAATGGCCTAGGCTCACAGATTTAATACGCATCTGACTATGACAATGTTAATGAAGACATTCATTCAAATATCATGACCAATTTTAGTTACAAAAGTCTGGTATGAATACATTTCTTGTAGAAAAGTGGTGAAACAGGTACAGGCATATATTTTGTCAGCTCTCATCACTGTACATGATGGTTATGCTTAAATTGGGTGAGGGTGTTAATAAGGACAGATTTCATGGTGGTAGGAGTAATTAGGAAATTATCAATGTATATAATATTTTAAAAATACAAAACTTATATTTGAATGCTTGCAAAGATATAATTTCCTTTCCAAATAATAAAGAATTGTAATAGTGGGTTGAGAAGAGGAAGAGAAAAATTCTGCTGCCAACTATAGGTTGTATGTATTTGACAATGAAGAGTGTTCTAAAATCAATGAACATTTATTAAATCCTTACCATGAATCAGGAACTTTGCTTTTTGAGGGAGATAAGAAGAAAGGCAAAACCAATTTTTGCCTTCCAGGAGCTTATATTCTAATGGGGAGGCACCATGTGAATAGATTCATGCAAATGAAATCATTCCTCCTATTTTTCAGAAAAAA
>CM053622.1:181832015-181849759 GCA_028646595.1 Phalanger gymnotis
ACTGGAAAATATTATGGCAGAAACTAGGCATAAACAAATATCTCATATCCTATACCAGGATTCAGAAACTTGTGGCCTTAAGTCCACATGTAGCCCCCTAGGTCCTCAAGTGTGGCCCTTCGACTGAATCTAGACTTCAAGGAACAAATCCCCTTAATTAAAGGATTTTTTTTCTATAAAACTTGGACTCAGTCAAAAAGCTGCAACCAAGGACCAAGAAGTATAGGTCCTACAAGATAAGGTTGAAATTGGTACATGATTTACATAAGCACTTTAGGAGGGCAAAGAATAGTTTCCCTGTAAGATATGTGGATAACTGAAGAATGTTTGACCAAACAAGAGAGAATGCTATGAAATGCAAAACGGATAATTTTAGTTACATTATATTAAATTTTGCACGAACACAGTATAACCAAGATTAGAAGGAAAGCAGAAAGCTGAGAAACAATTTTTATTGCCAATGTTTCTAAAATATATAGAGAACTGAGTCAAATTTTTAAGAATACAAGTTATTCCCTAACTAATAAATCATTAAAAGATATGAACAGGCAGTTTTCAGATTAAAAAATTAAAACTATTGATAGTCATATAAAAATGCTCTAAATCACTATTGAGTAGAGAAAAGCAAATGAAACAACTTTAATATACCACCTCATGCTTACCAGATTGACAAATATGACAGACAAGGAAAATAATGAATGTTAGAGAAGATGTGGGAAAATTGTGACACTAATGCATTGTTGGTGGAGTTGTGAATTGATCCAAACATTTTGGAAAGCACTTTGAACCTATGCCCAAAAGACTATAAAATTTTGCATACCCTTTGATCATGCAATATCATTACTAGGTCCATATCCCAAAGAGATCATAAAAAAGGAGAAAATTCCACATGTACAAAAATATTTATAGAAACTCTTTTTGCTATGGCGAAGAATTGGAAATTGTAGGGATGCCCATTAACTGGAGAATGGCTGAGCAGGTTGTGGTCCATATGGTCCATGAATGCAATGGAATACTATTGTTCCATAAGAAATGATAAGCAGGTAGATTTCAGAAAAACCTGGAAAGACTTACATGAACTGATGCTGAGTGAAGGAAGCAGAACCAGGAGAACACGGTACACAATAACAACAACATTATGTGATGATCAACTATGATAGACTTAGCTCTTCTCAGCAATTCATTGATCCCAGACAATTCCAAAAGACTCATGATGGAAAGTGCTATTCACATTCAGAGAAAGAACTATGGAGTTTGAATGTAGATCAAAGTATAGTATTTTCATTTAATTTGTTTTTTTCTTTCTTGTGGTTTTTCTTTTTTGTTCTGATTCTTCTTTCACAGCATGACAAATACAGAAATATGTTTAATCTGACTGTACATGTATAACCTGTACCAGATTGCTTGGTATTTCAGGGAGGATGAAGGGAAGGGAGAGAGGGAGAAAAATTGGGAACTCAAAATCTTACAAAAATTAATGTTGAAATCTACCTTTACATGTAATTGGAAAATAAATACTATTACCATATTTCCCCATGTATAAGATGCAACTTAATTTTGGGGCCTGAAATTTGAAAAAAAATGTATTACATAAAGTTATTGAACTCAAGTTTTATTCATCTGCTCATAGCTTTCAGGCATCTTTTAGGCAAGTCTGGTGCATGTATGCATGCTTAGTCCATTCCATTTCATGAACCTGAAGCACCAATTATGTCATCTTTTGAAATCAGTAACTTCTTTTTCATCAGCAATTCTTCTTGCCTCATGCTGAACCATTTTTGTGGACCCAGGGATTCCAATTGCCATTTGCTCTTCAATCCATATCTTCAATTCCCTCTCTAAAATCAGGCCATTTTGCTGATTTGACTCTCATGGCCTTCTTCTGCTGTGATGCTTTCAGTAGGGTTTCTTCTTCCCGTAGCCAGTCTCAGATAGTTTTCTCAGTTCGAAGAGGGCTAAACTTACGTTCAGCAGCACGATTTCCATTCACCTTTGTGAACTGGATCACTTTTAACTTGAATTCAGTGCTGCAGGAAAATCTTTTCTGAGCCATTTCTGGGCAGAATGTGGCAAAATGTGACCTAATATACCGGTAAGTAATGTAAAACAATGAACACAAAGACAAGAAGCACGAAAAAGTGGGAAATGCAAGTAAAAAAATCTATAACCACTGTATAAGACACACCCAATTTTTAGACACCAAATTTTTTGAAAAAGGGTGCATCTTATACATGGGGAAACAGGTAGGTGCAAAACATGTAGATTTATTTTTCTAACAACCAACAAAATTAGAACAATATTCTAGAAAGCTAGGAGAGCTCTTCTGTAACCAGTCATAAGGTAATTTCAGAGGGAGCGAAAAGGGTTCTCTCATCAAGATCCTTGGTAGCATTGGTTAGCTCTTTCACTCACAGATAAAGTATAGTTCCTTCCTATTTAGGTAGTAGTAATTGTACATTCGTCTAATCCACCTATATCAATTTTATTTACAAGGCTATCATGACACAATGATTTGAATGCTTTGTTGAAATTCATGGCACTAATATCCAGCATCTCCTTCCTGTCTGCCAGTTTAATGATAAAATGAAAAAAAGAGCTTTGCTAGATATAACATCCACTTAATGAATGAACCCTTGATGGTTACCTCTTCCCCTTCAAAATTTTAAAAATTGTCCCTTTAGTAATTCCTTCTAGAATATTGCTAGAAGTTGACCTGAAAAATAGAGCTTAAACTATTTGTCTTATTTTGAAGTCAGGAACAATGTTTATTTGTGTGTTCAGCACATCTTCTATTTGCTATAATTTCTCAAATAGCACTGTAATTGGCTCAAAATCATAATTGTGATTTTTTGTATGTCCCAAAATATAGTTAGTCTTCTCAGGTGACTTCAACTTTTTGAGGCAAGCTATCCAATCATATGATATTTCCTTACTTGTCTTGAGTATCATTTTCCTTTTCATGGATTTTGTTCTATATAATCCTCTTTGAAGACTATTCCCCTTGGTAGAGAAAGTAGATACAAAACAGGATTGCAATATTCTCAGTGTTTTCTGTTATCTTCCCATTCATGTCAGGCAGATAGCCTATCTTTCCTTTGATCCTCTTGCCTATGATAAAACTGAAGAATTATCTTTTTTATAAATCTTGAGCATTTATATTAAGTTTCAGCTTATACTGGCTTTTTTACATTCTTAGCACTACATATCTTACATATATTTATATATTTTTATAAGAATCTCATCACCAATATACTCTTTTTCAGGGCAGTTTTGTCATCTGTGTCAGGAAATGGGCATGCTATTCCTTTAGCTGCTAGTGGTCTATAGCAATGGTTTCAAGTCCAAATAGAAACAAGAGCATAAAGATTACTGCAGGCAGAATATTGATTTAGTTTTAAAATCCAATGTTATCTACATTTTATTGTATTTTTATTTAATTTGTTAAAAAAAATTCTGAAATTACCTTTTCATCTGGTTCGGGCTAAAATTAGGAATGTTGTAAGCTTGCAGCCATTGGGCCTCATAATTGATGTCTCTGGTCTATAGTATATTCTTGCCATTACATGACCTGTTTCTTACTTTGCAATCCTTACCCACAGATGCTACACCACACTTACCTACACTATACCTATTTTTATATGTGTTAATAGATTGCCTCAACTCATGTCAATACCTTGTACATTACAGGAAATTAAGAAATATTTGTTGATTTATTGACTGACCAAATCTTATTAGTTTGTATACTCCTTTGACTTTTACTTAATTTTTTTCCTCTTGAATAAGATACAAGCTTTCGATGCTTTGTGCTATTTATGACCTGTATCCCACAAAGTCTCAGTTATACTTACAGGATAATGTTTACCACTCCTACTTTAAGAGTTTTAGCTTATTTCATTAACTGTATATTTTCTATACATTGTTATTAAATACATTAGCATTTTTCTTCCCTTCTTCCTGCCACCCTTGTTAGCAGAGGAAATAATAGCATTGGTTGCTATGAAGTACAGAGTGCTACTACTGCAATTTTTCTTACATCATATGTGTTGCTGCCTAAAATGTATTAATCCTCTGTTTCAGGCCTTTATTTTGAAGTCCTCAGTCACATATTTGAGCCTCCAGACAAATACATTCTGCCTGGACCTTTTGAAAGGTCAAGCAAAGTGGGACTTTTTACTGTTTTTTCTTTTGGAGTGCTTCTCAGCAGTAAGGCAATCAAGTACCTTTGACTGAGTCTTGCCTTTGTAGGAAGGCCCACACCCTTTGCTAATTAGGTCATGAGAGGTATGAAGCCTTTGGGCCCTGAAAAGCATATATATACTCAGAGGATAGCCATGGAACTCAGAATCAAGAATTGACAATAGGGAACTCTCAGGACTGTGGGAAGAGAGGTTTTGCTTTGGGGGCACACTCATTGGAAGAGTGTTGGTGATTTGGCCAGATGAGACTCTGGGTAGTGGTTGGAGCCCCTCCAGCTTTGAAAAACCCAGATGTTGGTGCTTCTGTCTCTGGTAACTATGTATGTAACGTCTTGGACAGACAGCTTGAAGCCTGTCTGCTGATTTATGACAGTTTGCTCTGTTTATATAATTTCTGGTTGTAATTTCGATTTGTGTGTTCTCCAAAGTTCAGGATGCTGACTTTTTCCCCTGAACTAAGTGAATGATATATGTATGCTTAATTAAAGTGAGATCATAAACTCCTTAAAGTTGCTTTCCTTTAAAAAGCAGATCAAAGAACCTGTGCTAGCAGCACTCCTACATGCTGGTGTTACTGGCTTTACATCCCCATAGCAGCTGCTTGTAACATTGTTTTCTCTCCTTGGTTGAAAACACATTATTCCTATATCTTAGGTTATGATACACATACATACATACACACAATCTATACTGTTCTTCATTAGTTGCTTACAATAACAATACATATAATCATTATCTTTACTACTATTATTTTGAATTAATATTTTGTTTTGTGTTGCAAAACATTAAAATACCCAAGTTTGGGTTATTGTTTTTGGTCATCCACATTCTGTTTCATCTAGTCACCCATCCATCCATCCATCCATCCATCCATCCATCCATCCATATATCTATCTATCTATCTATCTATCTATCTATCTATCTATCTATCTATCTATCTATCTATCTATCTACCCATCTACCCATCTATTAATTTGCATTTGTTGTTTGGTATAAGCTAAGTCTCTCTGTCTCACCCAGGCTGGAAGTACAGTGGCCAGTCCCAGGTCCAATCTCCTTGCTGATGGTCACTGAAGATTTAATCAGCTCTATTTTCTACCTAGGCACCTCCTTAGGCAGCCTGATGGTCTTATGCTCCAAGAAGCTCACCTCACAAGTAAGTCAGTCAAAGAGCATTTGTTAAGCACCTATTATGTGCCCATTACTGGATTAAGTGACAGAAATACAAAGAAATGCAGTGCAGGCCCCTGATCAGCTTTAACTCTAAGGTCATTTTAAAGTCCCAAATCTGAGAAATCCACTAGCCTCAGTCTCCCTAGTAATAGGGCCTGCAGATATGCACCACCATGCTTGGCAGTCGCATTTTATAAAATACTGATAACCTGGAAAGCTTCCAGAAAAGATAAACGGCATAGTAAAGGCTCTCAAATTCATTCTATTAGGGATTATTTGAAGGAACTGGTAATATTTACCATAGATAAGGGGAATCTTGGAGAGGTATATCAGGACTGTTATTTAGCAAACAAAAGTCTCTCCCTCATAGGGGAGGGATTATTTTGTTTCACCCCATCTGTAGAGCTAAGAGCCATGAACTGAAGCTGCGTTAGCCAGCTTTGGCTTCAATATAAGGAAACTTCATAATAACTAGAACTATTCAAATGTGTGATGGATACCCTTTAAGTACACCTTCATTGGTCGCTTACAGGGGTTGCTGTAAAAGATACTCTTATTATGGTATAGGGAGAACTAAATGGGTTTTGAGGTCTCTTCTGCCTCAGAGACTCTGTGATTCAGTACATGAAAAAGTTAAAACCAGTCATTATTAGGAAATGACTTTACCATTGGTACGATAGAAAGAATACCTAACTAGAAGTTAGGGGACTAATCAATCAGATGCATTTGTAGCTTTCTTTCTGCTATAAACTAGGCAAGAGAATGTGACTTTCAGCAAGTCACTTCATTTACTGAGCATTGATATTGTCACCGAGAAAATGAGAATTGCTCTACATAATCTCCAAGGTCATTTTCTATTACATGATTCCAGGAATCCTTTACGACTTAGTTAATGCTAAAAATAATAATACAGTAGGAGTTTGTGCATAGAATGGGAAAAAAAAATCTTTTTTCTCAAGACATGGCTCAAGTTATAGGGATTTAGCAGAAGCCCATTTGAGCTGCATAGAAATGTATGACAATCTTTGGTACTACAACTGCAGCCTTAAGGAGTCTGACAAAAGAGGAGACATGGCATTTTAACATTATCCACTTACTCTCTGTCTGAACCTTAACTCCCTAGGAAGAATAAAGAACATTCCTTTTCCCTCTTATTTTCAATTAGAAGGAGAAAACCCTTTTACCTAAAGCTCTATTTTTCTTCTCATCTTATTCACCTTAATTTCTTTTCTTTTATTCACATCATGCTTTTAAGCACTGAATCAGTGATTTTAGGTTAAACAGACCTTCCATTTCTGATGGAAGATATAAATGAGAAAGATAAAAACTCAGTAGTCACTGACTTAGATTTTGTGAAGCAATAATGTAACACTCAAAGATAGAGACATTTTTGTCTCCTTTTTCTTAATTTGCACTTAATTGCAAAATGATCACTTTTGTGATAGCCTGACCCTATCCTCTGTTAGAAACTGCCATCAGCAGAGCAAGCAATTTCCAGATTCTCCTTCCCATTTCCATCTGCCTAGCTCTGGACAAAGGCGTTTCACTGGCCATGGTGTGAGTGATATAAACAGTCACAATGGAGTTGACTGTTTCTAAGCAGTAGATGCTCTCCTGTGGAGCAGAACATCTGTCCTATAATACTGCAGTGACACAAGCTGATAGACTCTCCAAATCACAGACTTATCAAATAAACCCTAGGCACAATTAAACACCTGTGGGTACATTTAGACACTTGTCCCTCAGCTTTGAAGGATTCGATTGTGCTTAAAATTAACTAACTCTGCAGAGACCTTTGCAGATCTGAATAGGAAACCTTAAATGGTTTTCTAAAAAAAAAGAGTACATCACAGTGGTTGGAAAATAATATTTATTTTCCACCAATCTGGCATTTATGAAAGAAGTGAAGCCCATAATTATACTCTTAGGAAAATAGACTCAGATTTTAATGTTCCCTTGTCACCCCCTATTTCAGTAGAAATAGTTGCAATAAACTAAAAACAATGCAGTGGGAACCATGATGGAACCTGCTGCTATAAGTGTTACTCTAGAGGAGCCAGAGCCATCCTATATGCACATTCCAACCTGCTTGGATTGCCTCTCTAATTCCTTTAGATAAAAGTTTCTCATGCCAGAGTTTTATCAACTCAAGAAAGACAGATATCAATAGATAGTGGGAGATCTATGTAAGTCTGTTCAGAACCTTGCTCATTTTCTCACTTTCTCTTCCATGTAGGCTCCTGGTAATGAAATTAAAATCACTAAGTGGTGATAGAGGTATGGTAGTGGATGTAGTGGGATATCCATGCATCTAGACTGAGCAATGGGCTACCCTTTAAATGTAGTATGAGGCAAATATGGGTGAAGAGGTGACTTTGAGAGTTATCCATTTATATTCATCCTCCAAAACTGCAAAAATGTGCTTATGTTTGTGAGTTCAGCAATTTAATTCAGCAAGTGTTTATTAAGTTACTGTTATGTGTAAAGATCTGGAATAAGAAGACAAAATGAAAACAATCTTTCTCTTAAGGAGAATGCATTCTGATTAAGATAAATATGTACACAGATAAGTAATATAAATGATGTGCAAATGATATGCCAAAAGTTTGGGGGTATGAGCGTTCTACAAATGATAGATAAAAGGCTCATATCTCAAATACAAAAAGAACTTTGTAAAATCTATAAGAATACAAGTCATTCCAAAAGTGATAAATGGTCAAAGGATATGAATAGGCAGTTTTCTGATAAAAAAAAAACAATTTATAGTCATTTGAAAACGCTCTAAATCATTATTTATTAGAGAAATGTAAATTAAAACAACTTTTGAGATATCATTTTACACCTACCAGATTGGCTAAAATGACAGAAGAGGACAGTGAAAAATGTTGGAGGAGATGTGGAAAAATTAGGACACTAATTGATTGTTGGTGGAACTATGAAATGATCCAACCATTTTGGAGAGCAATCTGGAATTATGCTGAAATAGATATTAAACCAATAATACCCTTTGACCCAGCAAAACCTTTACTTGGTCTATTTCTGAAGATAATTAGGGAAAAAGGAAGAGAACTTATATGTTCAAAAATGTTTATAGCGGTTGTCTTTTGGTGGCAAAGAACTGGAAAATGTAAGGTTGCCCATCAATTGGGGAATGGATGAATCAGTTACATTGCATGATTGTGATTGAATACTACTATGCTATAAGAAATGAGGAGCTCAATGATTTTAGAAAAAAACATGGAAAGACTTGCAGAAAATAATGAGGATGAAATGAGGAGAATGAAAAGAACACTGTATACAGTAATAGCAATATTGTTTTAATGAAGACTTTGAGTGAAAAAGTTATTTTGACTATTATAAATACTCAAGTTAAAAATAAAGGACATGCAAAGAAAGATGCTATTTGCATCCAGAGAATGACCTGATGAATAGAAGTATGTATAGAATATTTTTTACACATATATACCTATTTTTGTCTAATGATGGCCATTTCTAGGGTTGGGATAGGGAGAGGGAAGCAAAAAAGGAAAAAAAAAATAAATCTACATCATAACTTTGTTGTATATTTAAAGGAAATGGCAAATTGTACATAATAGATTTGCAGTTTCATGTGAAATCATCTTTTATTGTACTATAATGGAAATGCTTGTCGTATTCATTAATTAAAAATAAAATACATTTTAAAAAAGAGAGAGTAAAATTCAAGTATTCTTCATAACTTTCTCTATCTTTGCCTTTATTTAAAAGCTCTTTTTTCCCTCTTTTTATGTGAGATAATTTACCCCATCCTATTTCTCCCTTTCCATTTCCCAGAATATTCCTCTTTCTCATCCCTTAATTTTATTATTTTTTTACATCATCCTTTTATATTCAACTCTCATCTATGCCTTCTGTCCATATATACTCGTTTCTAATTGTCCTAATATGAGAAAATTCTTAAGAGTTACAATATCATGTACCCAAGTAAAATGTTAACAGTTTAACTGTAGAAAGTCCCTTATTGTATGTCCATTTTCTGTTTACCTTTTTGTTCTCCTGAGTCTCATATGTGAAAGTCAAATTTTCTATTCAGTTATGGTCTTTTCACCAGGAATACTTGAAAGACCTCTATTTCATTAAATATCATTTTTCCCATGAAGGGTTCTACTCAGTTCTTTTTGTGTAGATGATTCTTGGTTGTAATCCTAACTCCTTTCCCCTCTGGAACACCATATTCCAAGATATCTCATCCTTTTAGGTAGAGGCCGCTGAATCTTGTGTTATCTTGATTTTGGATCCATGATACTTGAATTGTTCATTTCTGGCTCATTACAATATTTTCTCCTTTACGCAGGAGCACTTGAAGTTGGCTATAATATTCCTGGGAGTTTCTATTTGGGCGTTTCTTTTAGGAGCAGGAGGTAATTGATGGATTCTTTCAATTTGTATTTTACCTTCTGGTTCTACAAAATTAGGGCAGTTTTCCTTAATGATTTCTTTTTTTCTTTATATAAATTAATTTATTTTCAGTTTTTAACATTCACTTGCACATAATTCTGAATTCCAAATGTTCTCCCCATCTCTCCCTTACCCTCACCCCAGACAGCATCCATTTTAATTACCCTTTTCTTCAATCTGCCCTCCTTTCTATTACCCTTACCCAATTCTCTTATCCCCTTCCCTTCTATTTTCCTATAGGGCAAGATAGATTTCTATACCTCATTGCCTGTATATCTTATTTCCCAGTTGCATGTAAAAACAATTTTTAACATTCATTTTAAAGCCTTGAGTTCCACATTCTCTCCGTCAAAACTCATGTTATGAAAGACTAACTATATTACCCTCTATCCTGTCCCACCCACCATTTATTCTATTCTCTTCTTTGACCTGTTCATCCATAAAAGTGTTTGCTTCTGATTTCCCCTTCCCCCAATCTGCCATCCCTTCTATTATCTCCCATCTCTTATCCCCTTCCCCCCTGCTTTCCTGTAGGGTAAGATAGATTTCCATACCCAATTGAGGGTGTATGTTGTTGCCTCCTTAAGCCAAATCTGATGAGAGTAAGGCTCATTTATTCCCTTTCACCTCCCTCCTCTTCCCCTCCACTGTTAAATCTCTTTTTTGTCTCTTTTATGTGAGATGATTTGCTACATTCTACTTCTCCTTTTCTCTTTTTCTTTCTCCAAGTAAATTCCTTTCAACACTTAATTTTACTTTTTAGGTATCATCCTTCATATTCAGCTCAGCTTGTGTCCTTCATCTACACACACACACACACATACATATATACACATACATATATATATATATATGTGCACACACACATACATATACAGACACATATACATACACACATCTATACATATACATATATACTTACTCACAAGTTCCTCCAAAGAGGTATAATCAAAAGAGAGGTGTTTACTCCTCTCCTGGCCTGTTCTCTGGTCCATGACAAGCACTATTTTCTGCCCTGGAACTGCAAGAAGGGTTCGTCTCCACAGCTGCCATCAGCTCCACCATGACAGTTCTCTTCCTCACCCCAGGACTCCCACCCAGTACTGCGACACAGATCAGCTGCTTGGTTTTCCCATTGTCTGTAGGCTGAGAGCTCCAGAAACAGCCCCTGCTGCAGCACTGGCTGCCACCACACTGGGGCTGGGGTTGGGGCAGTGGCAGATCAGGCTCCTCTGTCACCCAGGTAAGAAAACTTTTCCATTGACCTTTGAATCTGTCTTTGACATTTGTGGCTTGAGAAGTCTGGAAACTGCCACAGCTGCCAGTGATTCAGTGCCCTGAGGCCTGCTCCAGCCTTGTCTGTGGTGGCACGGCCCATGCTGGAGTGCTCTCCATTCCAAGCCTGGTGTAATCGACCCTTGCTGTTGGCCTTCCACACTGTCTTGTCCTTGAAATATGCTTCACTGTCATTTTGTGGCTTCTGCTGTTCTACAATTTGTTTAGAGTCATTTTTAAAGGTATTTTGAGGGTTTAGGGGGAGAGCTCAGTCAGGTCCCTGCTTCTACTCTGCCATCTTGGCTCCACTCTGATAATTTCTTGAAAGATGATGTCTAAGGCTCTTTTTTTTGATCATGGCTTTCAGGAAGTCTAATAATTTTAAAATTATCTTTCCTGGATCTGTTCTCCAGGTCAGTTGTTTTTCCAAGGAGATATTTCACATTGTCTTCTACTTTTCTCATTCTTTTGATTTTATTTTATTGTTTCTTGATCTCTCATAGAATTATTAGCTTTCATTTGCTAAATTCTAATTTTAAGGAATTATTTTCTTCAGTGAACTTTTGTACCGCCGTATCCATCTAGCCCATTCTGCTTTCTATGGAACTCTTCTCTTTGGTGAATTTTTTCATATCTTTTTCCATTTGGTTAATACTGCTTTGCAAAGCATTCTTCTTCTCATTGGATTTTTGTACCTCTTTCACCTTTTGACCTATTCTGCTTTTTCAAGGAGTTATTTTTCTTCAGTATTTATTTTATGCCCCCTTAACCAAGATGTTGACTCTTTCATGATTTTCTTCCATCACACTCATTTTTCTTCCCAATTTTTCCTCTACTTCTCTTACTTGATTTTTCACATGATTTTTGGTACTCTTCCATGGCCTCGGACCGATTCACATTTTTCTCTAAGACTTTGGATGCAGGAACTTTGACTTTTTTGTCTTCTTTGATGTCTGAGTATGTGTTTTGATCTTCCTCCACATCATGGTAACGTTCTATCATCAGGATTATTTCTATTACTTGCTCATTTTTTCCAGCTTATTTTTTTACAAACTCTTTGTTAAAGTGGAGCTCTTCTTTGTGGCTGGAGGGGGCACTGTTCCAAGCTTCAGGGCTTTTTGTGTGGCTTTTTCAGAGATGATTCTTAGGACCTGTAAGTTTTCCATTCTTCCAAGATGGTATGATCTAAGGAGCAGTGTTTAGTGCCCTTCTGACCTGTGTTCTGGTTATTGAGTGACCACAAGCACTCCTTTCTGCATTGGAACTGTGATCAGTGTCCCCACTCCACTGAGGCCACAAGTTCTAGTGTGCTAGTGCTTTTCCTCTCCCTAGCACTGCCATCCAGGACTGCAACCTGGATCCAAGTATGGCAATGCAACAGAGTCTTAACTTCAGTGCTAGCAAAGAGATCCCTATACTGTCATTCTGACCAGTTTTTCTACCCCCTTGCCATATGTAATCTGAGAGCTCCAGAATTAGCTGCTGCTCTGCTGCTGCTGCTGCTGCTGATGATGATGATTCAGTCACTCCCATGCCCTGCTCCTGGTTTGCTGGCACCTGATCTGGATAGTGGCAGCCTGCCCTGGAGCAGCTTTTGTTGGACTATATTCCATTTTCATCTTGGTGTGAGAGACCTTTCCTGGAGTCCTTTTAAGTGTGTTTGGGCTGAAAAATTGTTTCATTCCATTCTTTTGTATACTGATCCAGATACATATCTTTTGGATACTGATCCAGAATTTGTTTTAGGACATTGTTTAAAGGTGTTCAGGGGGCTTGGGGAAGAGCTTGAGGGGAGTCTTGTCTCCACTCCATCAAGGCTTTCTTTTCTTGAGGAATAAGAAAATTTCATTATACTTATTGACCATATTGGTTTAACCATTCCTTATTCGGTGGAAAGATTCTTTCTTTCCAGCTCTTTGCTGCCACAAAAAGTATTGCTATAAATATTTTGGTATATATGTGTGTCAGTGAGTCTTCCTTTCCAATCTTTGTACTCATTGCACTATAGGCCAAGCACTGGGATTTCTTGGTCAAAAGAGTATAGGCATGTTAGAAATTTTTTAACCATGACAGGTTTGAATCAAATCAAAATTCCAATAATTTAGTGTGTTTGTTTTCTTCTAATGTTTTTATCATTTATTATAATATATTTCAATCTTTTATCACTTTCACCAAATTATTCAGTTTGAGGTAAGAGATCAGGATTTTTGAAAATGTGCATTTGTCCTATTATTTGTAGTTTATAGCAATATTTCACGTGGTTGAAACTAATTTATAATTGTTGACTTTGAGAAATCATGTTGAAATATAGATGCACATACTTTTGCCTTTCAGAAATCTATTTTTTTTTTTGGTACTTAGAGTAACTGATAATCAGTACAGTACCTTTGAGTTCCTTGATAGCAGGAATTGTCTTTTTCAAATTTTGTACCTATGGTGCTTACTTAATACAGTGCCTTAAACTGTAGGCACTTATTGAATTTTTGTTGATTTGACTTGACTTTTATGCCCCTATATTTTAACTGGTAAAATGGAGAGGTTAAACAAGATAATGTGGGATTACAGAATCATTGAGTCTCAGAGTTGGAAAATACCAGAGAGGTCATCCAGTCCAATATATATATATCCCCTTTCAAAACTAGTTTAAGCTACCCTGATTTGGAAACTGATGGATACTAATGCAACTAATGGAAGCTAACAATATGGAGATTTAAATAAAAAGAGGAAATAACTGGCCTTTAGTAGAATGCATTTCAACTTTGATTTGTTTCTGGAATAACTATTATGCAGAGAAGATAATTTTATCATAACCAATAAAGGCCATGAAATATTCAGGGCAAATTTTAAGTATCATTAGAGCTATAATTATATTGTTATAAAATATCAAAAAATCATGAACATTGCAATATATAACATAGTGAGGGTAAATATAATGCACACATAAATGTGACTGGTAGGACATGACTTCCATTTTCCAGTTTAATTAGAAATTTTAATTGAATCATTCTTGGAAGTTATTTTTTAAAAAATCTTTTGATATGATATAGCCTACTATATTTACAATGTACTCATGATATTATAAAACATTTTGCCTTTTTTCTGAGGTTCTATCTTTTTGGAAAAAATGATAGTTTAATATCCTTCAATAAGAGCTTATAGTTATATTTTAATGATTACAAATTACTTTTCTCATAACAACATAGTGGTGTAAACAACACGTAGGGTAAATATTGCTACACTCATTTTATTGATAAAAATGAGATCTTTACCTGCCCATGGTTCCACAGTATTTGAGAATTAGGGCTTGAGCTCAAACACTCTCATTCCCCTCCCCCCAGCTTTCTACTACGTGACATTAAAATAAGCAGATTCTTCTTGTCTTCATCATTCTGAAAGTCAAGTTCCAAGTATGAACAGAACCATGAGTCTAGAGAACCTGAGTATGTCAAAAGGAATATTCCTAAATCATTTATAAAGAAATGTTTCCTCTAGAGGTCTGGTCAGTCCTCTATAGCTGTAAGTAACTAATAGAATTTGGAGGTGTAAATCATTCTTGTTTTTGTGCAGATATAATCATATATTAAATAACTGAGTATAAAAGCTTTGACTTAATTCAGCAACCATTTATTCTGTACTATAAATGGGGCACCATATAAAGTGTAGAAAGATGACATGAGATACGATCCTTGCCTGTGAGGAACCACTTTTGAGATAGCGCTATGTAAAATAAATTTTTGTAAAATGATTTGTAGTTTCTTTGTGACATATATATTTTGAGTATTTTTCATTATTAGAATGTAGATTTATACATTCAGGGAATAAAGTTAAATGCTGGTTATGGATGCTACTCAGAAAAAATATTATTGCAGTTATTACTAAATGGTAGATAATTGACCTGAGACTTTCAACCCAGACACAGAGCTAAAATAGCAATAGGAATTGATCCTTGCCATAATTGTGTCATATTTTGCAGCAAAGCTTTTCTTTCTTTTTTAATGGAACACATTTCTGAATGTATAATGTAAGTCACAGGGAAACTACAAATCAGTTTACAAAACATCATTTTACATATTATTCTCTCAGAAATACTTCCTCAATAGCAGGCATCATATCTCATTTCATCCTTCCAATGCCTTCTGCGGTACCTCATACATAATAAACACTTAATAAATTGTTCGTGAATCGAATCTCTGTATCCCTAGAACATAGATTTATAGAACTGTGTCTTGCATACACTAGACCTTTGTTAACATATGTTGAACTGAATTTGTTAATAAAGCACTTTGCATTATTCTGATTGTTATAACTAATTTGGATAATTTTCTCACTTATGAAGTAGAAAGAAGAACTCAATTCGTTTGCACCTTTTAATATTTACCTCATTTCTGTTTTATCTTGTATAGTTGGATCTGATCAAAGTCCCTAGAAAATTACATGGACCCTCAGTGAAGAATATATAAGAGGATATAGAAAAAGAGTCTCACAGACATTAATATAGGCCAGATTGGATTATAAACTACCACATTTGTGGGAGTGTGATGAAAACTCAAAGCCCATATAAGAATAGATAGATAGATAGCTAGTTAGATAGATAAATAGATTATCTATATGTGTACACAGAGAGAGAGAGACAGAGCAAAAGAGAGAGACAGAGAGAGACAGACACAGAGATAGAGAGATAGAGACAGAGAGTACAGTTTGTATAAACGTTGTAATTTTCACCTTTGGGTTTTCATTCAAACATTATTTATTTGCAGATTTGGGCACGAATCATTCTTCAAGAAGTTGTGGCCTTAGTATAGCTCCACATAAATTTTGTTTAATTAAAATAGTTGTACAAAACTATCATGTACATACAGCATACATTAACTTCTGTGCCCCATGCATCATGGTTATTCAAAGATGAAATGTAACAACAAAAACATTCTGGGACCCTGAGCAGTCCACAACTTCAGCAAGAGACAGAGATAATGCTTTGACTCATTTCAAGGAAATCAACATCCCAGGTTCTGCCCACCTTGTTTGGCTCAAAGTCTTGCTTGTCTTATGATGTATTGGGTAAAACAAAATAAAGCAAAATAAACAAAAAGGCTGAGCTTAAGAGTCAGAAAACCTTTTGAATAAACTCTACCAAGTGCTAGTTTTGTGACCAAGGCCTAATCACTTCACCACTTTGATCCTCTGTTTTCTCATGTCTACAACTAGAGCTGATCAAGTGATCTCAGTCCCTTCAAGTTTTAAAATTTTATGATAGTAATCCCTATATCATTTCTCATATACTAGTACCTGGTTTTGTATGCCTACATATTCTTTAGCCACTGAGTGTATGACTCTGGATTCAGCATTCACCTTTATATTTTCCCACTCCAAACTCGATTTGGAGTTCTAAGCAAAAGCATTTACGTACTAGTTTAAAAAAGAGCAAATAGGGTTCTAACATCATGAGATCATAGAATCACAGACTTAGAGCTAGAAGGGAGCTTAGAAGCCCCAGAGTCCAACCCCTTCATTTTTGGGTATCATTGCTAGTATATGCTATGGAATGTGAATCCTTTGGTGCCCTATCCACTACAACATCAATCTGTCCAGTGAAACAAAGTATAGTTGTCATACTTCATAAAAAAAAGCCATCACAGTCATGATTCATAAATATCTCCTAGTCTTTATCACAAGGCTACTGACATGAGATCTATGGCCTTACCAAATATTTTTTTTCCTAAAGGTGCCATCTTGTCACCTGGATAATGCTTCCCTCTTCCTATCCAATCCCCAAGTGCTATTTCTTGTTTATAAAGCCTTGTAACTTCTGTCAGCTTTTGGCTTCTTGGATTTATCCCTCTGGTATATTCAAAATGCATATGACTAGAGCTATAACTAGTATGTGGTGATTGGGGTTATGCCCTTAGGATGCCAACCTGGAGGAAAAGTAATTTACAATGTGTTGGAAAAATATGTTTGGTTCCAGGTTGTGAAGAACTTTAAAAACTAAATAGAGGAGTTTATATTTTATCCTAGGGGCAATAGTAAGCCACTGGAGTAGAAGAATAGTCAACTGATCAGATCTGCACTCAAGGAAAATTACCTTGACAATAATAGTATATAGAATGAACTGGAGGGCTGACAGACTAGTGGTGGTGAGACCAATTAGTAGGTTGTTGCAATAACCTAGGCAAACTAAGATGTAGTTGTGTGAATGCATTCAAGGAGTTGGAAATTGTCTTCAGGGTTCTACTGTCCTCATTTTCTGTGCCCATTTCCATTTCCTGGTATCCCCCATACCCTTTATAAAAGGCCACTATCTCACCAGTAATGTATCTCCATACAGGATCATTTGAGTCAATTCTCCCTGATCCTAAAATTATTTCTTCCCTGAGCACTGGGCTCATACAAATTCCTGTGTACTTATTTTCAGTTAAGAAATGTGATCTGGTAAATTTTTCTTTTTCCTCTAATTCTATCTGTAAATATGGTTATGTCATATTTTAACTAAGTTGGGAATGAGTGACATCTAGAACAGACTCTAAGTAAACCTGTGTTCACAAGGCTATGTCTTTGTAAATGTAGAGGGAAAGTACCCTTATACTTACTGAATAATAATGCAAAACAGGAGGTTGAAGAAAATCTTTCTTTGGAAAGTATCTTTCTTGATTTATAGATCAGACA
>CM053622.1:181850259-181869626 GCA_028646595.1 Phalanger gymnotis
ATTTTTGTACCCTACTTAAGAAACATCTGCTGATTTCCACTGAAGCAAGGCCAATTAACTAAAGGAGTATTCAGTGAGGAAATATATACATACATACATACATATGTGTATTTGTATATATGTGTATATATATTTACTTTTAGAGTTTATATCAGTATAACGGGTATATTCAAAACCATTCCATAACATTTTAGTTCTGATACCTTAAATTGATGAGTACATATATCAGTCAATCCAAAGATTTTATATTAAACACTAAAAGATCCTCTAATTAAAATGACATTGTTTGAGAGCACAAACATGTGTCTATATAGGCCAAGGAAACTTGACCATGACCCAGTAATTATCTATAAGTTAGTTATCAAATGAATTAAGAAGGGAGTCTATTCCAGCAATTAGAATACATGAATGAGAAGGAACTTATGGTGGGGTAGGGAGAGAGGAGAGATCTTGACCAAGTTTTTCCCTCCCTCTTGCCCACCTTTGATTAGAGAAGGATCTTGAGAACTTCAAAAAATCTAAAGGATGTTGCACATTCCTATAGGTGTCCAAGCATCAACTTCTAGTACATTAGCATATCCTATTTCATCATTGGTGTGCCAAATGGCATTCCTAAATCAGTTGGTAGCAATGTCTGCTTCACTGGAAATTAAGAACAAATCAAATCCATGGCCCTACAAGGATCCTAACAAAAAGAATATACTATGCATAAGGGGAAATTCTTGAGCAGCTCAGGAATGAGAGAAAATGACTTTTATCAATTAGAAATTGTGAATTAGCCTTGGCCACATATTCCATATAACTTTGAGTTCACTTTCCTTTGAACTATGTATGAAATTTTTTTAAGGTAAAGAAAACTTTTTTTTTTACCCAATGCTTCTTATTTCATCACCTTAATAAACAAGTTTTTCTAAAATCTATTTAAGTCTGGCTCACTAAATGATTCTCAATTGATAATTTTGGTGGGAATTACACCAACAGAGGTTCTAGCCATAGGCATAAAGAATTATCTCTGATTTACCAGTAGTTCAACCATCCTAAGGGTTAGATATAAGCAAACTCTTGGGACCTGACTTACCTGTGAGAATGAGAATTAGGATGAGAATCCTCAGAGCTCACACAAAACTTTTCTTTGCCAGAAAAGCTAACTCAGTGTTTGAGATGCAACTTGCTGTAGACAGAAGAGGAAAAGGGGACATGATTAATACCTGGTAAGAGTAAAAGGCCAGATCTTCTCTCTTCAAACTAAGCACAAGATAGCTGTCATAATTTGAATTTTTATATTGATTCCAATATCAAATCTTTATGATCATAGAACCATAAAGATAACATTAAATAATTATGGAATTGATTTATTCAATAAGATATTAATTAATTTTATGGAGTCCAAAGTCTTGGATTGAAAGAATTTGGGGGCTAGAACACATTTGTTCTGGAAACAGAGGCATCTGCTGGTAAGGTATGATACTTTAGTCTAGCTATATTTTACCAAAGAAGAGAAAAACTATTACGTTCTGGCAGATAGAATGATAAATTAGGAAGAGATTCCTATGGTAAATGGAATCTTTTTTTCCTTTTACAATGGGAAAAAGAAGAGTAGAAAGAAAGTAAATAGGATATCTTAGAATCATTAATGTTGGGCATTTCAACAAAAGGCTTTAAACTCAGTATTCAATATTTCCCAAACAGAACCCATTATCTTTTCTTTTAAATCCATCCTTCTTCCAAGGTTTTCTATTATTGTGATGGAAGCTCCCCTCTTTTTAATCACCAGGTTCACATCCTCATATGATCCTCCACTCTTCACTCTCATTCACTCCATATATCCAATCACATGCCACATTGTGTCATTTTTATCTCTCCACCATCACATTTATCACCTTTGCAGATATATCCTTTCTACTGTAGTTTAATCCCTCATCACTCTTCTGAACTATTACTGCAGTCTCCTAATAGGTGTCCATGACTCAAATATCTCCACACTTCAATTCATTCTCCACATTGTTGCTAAAGTGATTTTTCTTGAAGTGCAGGTCTGACCGTGTCACTTTCTACTCAGTAATCACCAATGGATCCTTCAAATGTATCTTTACTACCTTACTACCTAATGTATATATATTCCCTCTACAGTCATATATGTACTGTGTTTTGCATTTAAATTTTTTTGTTATATGGTCATTACTCCCCCCACCCCCCAATCTTCTTATACATAACTGCAGTCTAAGAATTCTGTACTCCAGTTGTACTGGAACTATTTCTCTTCCTCAGACTTGACACTTCATCTCTCTTCTTCGTACCTTTGTAAAGGATTTCCCTATACCTGGAATCTTCTCCTTCCTCATTTCAAACTCTAAGAATTCCTGGCTTTCTTCAAGACTCAGTGTAAGGTCTACTTTTTGCACTGAGGCTTTTCCTAATTCCCCTCTAATTATTAAGGCCTTCCCTTCTAAGGTTACCTTGCATGTTTAGATATCACTTTCTCTCTGTCTCTCTGTCTTTCTATGTACATATATATACATATATATGCATATATGTATATATGTATACACACACACACAAATATATCTCCCATTAGAATACGAGATATTTCATGACAAACACCATTTTCTCTCTTTTTCTTTCCATATCCAGTGATCAGCATAGTGTCTGACACATAATAAGTGATTAAAAACTGATTGATTCATCAAGTAAATACTATGGTTCTCAGGATATTATTCTATTTAGTACTATCTCAATACCTTCTTCTATGAAAGTTTTAATCCCAACATAAGGGGAGAACTTTTTTTCTCTGGAAACACAATGGAAGTCAATAGGGAAAATAAGAATTCCTTTACAGATATTTTACATTATTGTCACTCTGGTAGAACATATGTAGTCTGTAATTTTTTTTAGAAACAAATTTCCATTTCCCACTAACACAATAAATTCATCAGTAGTTTTAATTAATGCAGTTTACAAATTATTTTTGACTCCATTTGTAGAAAACTGTTCTGTCAACAAAGCATTTGGCAAGTATAATCACCTGGATAATTGAAATAGCCTCTTTAAACAGATTCTTTTCTCCCTTCTCCAGTATAAACCATAAAGTGCCATCACATTGATCATTATAATGCACAATTCAGATCATATCAGCTCACACTCAGAAGCTTTGCATATATCTCCTTATCTCCTGGTAAATAAAGTCAAAGTCTCTATCATGTAATTCAAATACTTTTACAAATAAAGTCTCACAGTCATCAAGGAAGCTTTATTTTATCATTTTGGCACAATTTTTCACAAGCTTAGTGGCCAAATTTGATAGCTTTGAAAAACTTAATAGGGTGATATATTTGTAAACCTATGTTATTCTTTAAGTTATTCTCAACTCCAAAAAGACAGTAAAAGATAGGGTTGAAGAGCAAGAGTATAGATATAGCTATAGGCACACATGTGGGTATAAATGGAGACATAGATGATATAGACATTCCATGGAAAGACTGCTAATTATCCTAAAATCAGCATACAATAAAATTCAATGAGATGTAGAATTATGGAGGCAGCTATGCAATAGTAGAAAGCACTGAAAATAGCATGTAAAATCTTAAATTTGAGCCCCAGATCTGTTAATTTAAATGTCATAGGAGTATAGGATCATAGGACTTTAAGGTAATTGAGAACTTACAAGTCCTTTAACCTCTCTGAGGTTAAGATACGGTATGTCTTCTCATCTGAAAAATATACATCATCCTTGAACTTTTTGCCTCAATGAGTTATTAAAATAATGTACAAAAAGTACATTCAATATTATGAAAGATTATGTAAGATTTTACTATTATTATCAGTCCCACTATATTTAATGTAATAACTTGATGCTTTCTTCATAAGCTCATGATCACCTTCTATATAAAGTCTTTACTGATTCATCATCTGCTAGTACCTCCCTTCATAAAAATTGCTTTGTATGTATTTTGTATTTTTTGCATATATGTGCATGCACATATATTATTTAAATATATGTTGTATCCCTCTACAAAATATAAAATCTGTTGGCATGGACTGTTTCAATTTTTGTCTTTGTATTTACGAGTGGCTAGCAAGTTGTTTGGATCATTGGGGATACTTTATAAATATTGATTGATTGAGTCAGAAGGCACCTCATGATACATTTATTCATGGTTCTAGGTCCATTGTTATATATATCATCTAACATTCAACAGTATTACTAGGATAGAAAATAAAAAAAATGAGATTAATAAATAGCAACCCCATGATCTAACTTGAACCTTTCTTCTCTGAATAAATACATATTAATGTATCTATTTTTCATTTGTTACATTTTAATTCAATTAAGATACAAAATATTGAAGCAAAATAATTTAGATTAAGTTTTCTAATAATTTGTGGTGGTGCTTTCAGAGGTGCATTATAAGATACAAGACAGGAACTTTGAATAAATGTGAAATCATTACAGAACAGAAGCTGATTCATTTCATTTGAAAACATTGTCTACTATGTACAAATTAGAGTGTTATGTACTGAGAAAACTAAAAGACATACAAACCATGATTTTTGTCCCAGAACAGTTTACAATCTAGTATGGTATTTAAATACAGGGCACCCTAAAAATTTAGAATACAAATTGGAATCTGACAGATGCCTAGAGTAGGTGCTCAAGACTAATACCTTTGACTCTTTTTACAATATAAGTACAGCTATAAAAGAGACGCAAAGTTCTGAAAACTCATAGCAGGGATGTATGACTTCTAATTCAAAGTGGGAGGAAGAGGATATGCCTTTATAGAGGAGATACAATTTGAGAGGAATATTTCAGAATAGGAAACAATTTTACAGATTTATATTTTCAGGACTGCATTCTAGTTATAGATAACTTAGCAAACATAGGCATGAATGATGAATAGGCCGGACAGAGAAGTATATATTCATTGATTGCCTCCTATATAGACACCACATTGTAATGCTAGAGGGTGCCCCTTTTAGATATAGACAGTTTGTCTAATGGAAAGGGTCAGAAACAGAGATAGTTTAGAAAGGAAAAAAAGAGCCCTACAGAGAAAACACACTCAATCATTGTTAAAGTATCTCATTTGTTTTGCATGTGACTGGCATAAGGACTGTGAATTTAATAACTGGGAAATGCTGACTACTAGGACCATTTGCTAATAATGAAACAATGTAAAATCTCTTGAAAAGTTGTAAATGGCAGAAAATGGACTTACTTTTTTCCATGAAATGTCAGTCATCTCATTTCACTGTCATTGATGAAACCCTGCTTTGTCATAGGCCACAAATGAGCTGGGCTTTGGGTCAACAAAAAACTTAGAACTGAAAGTTTACCCAAGAAAAGACCACTCATTAAGTTTAGAGATAGCTCATTCTTTTAATTACTGTGAGAGATTAGACATCCATAGAAGTGACTTTTTTTTCTGAATCAGTAGGGCAAAACTGAGCTGAGTTGAGCTTAGGGCTCTTAAAAGAACTTAGCATTGAAAGCTTATCACAGTGAAGGTATTGATTTGGGTCTGTGGAAATAGTTTAGCATTTACATGGATATCTGCTGTCTGATGGAGAAGTAAACTGGAGAAGATGTACAGATCCCAGGCTTAGGGCTTTCTTATGTTGCTGAATAGTACTACTTTAACAGCTCAGAAAAGAAGTGTCCAAGAGAGAGCGGAAAGGTCAGAAAGTTTTAGCGGATCAGCCACAAGTCTATCAAGAAATTATTGTCCATAGTATTCCTAGGGGAGAAAAAGATATTAAGGTCTGGAGTCCAGAGTTGTGAGTTTCCCCAGACTCATGTGTTCCCTATGTGGGTAACTCTCTACTATGGTCTCTCTGCTAAGTTTATACCCACTGTCCCTTGTTGTATATTAGATAAACTTTTGGGAAATGTGTCCCTAATTTAAAGGTAGACTGTTTTTTATAATTCTTGTGTTGCCTTTTATTAAGTAAGTATTTCTAATTAAGAGTCAATGGAGAAAATGGCAAAGTAGAAGGCACACATTCAGCTAATCTCCTCTAAACAACTCCTCCAAATATATCTACAAAATGCATCGTCCTTAATTCAGATGGAGAAATCCAGAAAAAAAAATTCACAGTTGAGCCCTTTGACTAGCCCAGGTCAGCATAGGAGAGTTATATAGGAGAGATAGAGCTGCAGATATGGTGGATAAATTAGGACAGGAGCACGCTGAGTGGGGAGCAATCATTGCCCAGGAAGAGACTGCACATCTGCACCAAAAGAGGTCTCAGACCCATTCTGGAGCATTCTCAAACCCATATTGGGGTACTACAATGGACACGGGTGCCAACCAGAAGCTTTGTGGTCCCCTACCTAACCCTGGGTTGCAGAAGCAGAGCTGAAGAAGGGGACCTGTGCTGTGAGTACCATTGTCTTTCTGAGGTAGGGAAGTCTGGTTGGTGTACTGAAGAATGAAGAAGTCTGGAAACTAACAGTAGTAGTAAGGTGGCTCAGATACCAAGCACAGGGTAGGTTCTCATTTCTAGTATCTATCCTAGCCTGTAAAGAAATAATCAAGACAGGAAACAAACAAAAGGGAAGTCTATAATTCTGCCACTTTGAACTAATAGAGATTTACAGTTACATAATAGGGGTAGAGTTTAACAGCCGTTTAATCTTGTACAGACCCAAACCTGTCAGGAATTTGCAGAGCTCACACCACGAAGGCAGCAGTCAGATTCTGTCCTTGATCAGACCCCTTTGGAAGCATTGACATCTTGCAAACACCCAGGCTGTCCCTGTCCTTATACCTCAAGAAAGCAGCAGTGGAACTAGACCAGATCTTCCTTTCAAAAGTGAAGGAGAGCTGAGCCCTAACATCATACGTAAATTCAGGAAGTAGACCAGAAGAATGAGCAAAAAAAAGAACCTCACCTTAATGAGCTACTATGGTATTAGGAGTGCTCAAGACACAAAGGCAGATGAAGAGAATAACTCCAAGAAACAATGCCTCAGACAACTTGGACACAAACTCAACCAATATTCCTAGAAGAGATAAAGCAACAATTTAAAAGAGTTGAAAATGTGTGTGTGTGTGTGTGTGTATGTGTTTACAAATGGAACTGGGGTTCTTGAGGCAAAAGTTGGAGATGAAATAAGACCTATAAAAGAAAGAATTGGAAAGGAATTAACCACTTGGTTGTTCAAACAACAAACTTCCTTAAAATTCAAATTGACAAAATAGAAGCTAATGATTTCATGAAGCAACAAGAAATATTAAAGTGAAAAGACTGAAAATGTAAGAACATATAAAATGTCACAGAGCTAAAAACAATTGACCTTGAAAAGACAAAAATAATTTGAGAATCATTATTAGCTTATCTGAACACTGTGATCAGAAAAGGGGGCCTAGACATCCTATTTCAATAAATCTTCATTTCCAGATCTTTAAAAGCAGAGGGTAAATGCGATTAAGAAGGAATCCACTGGTCACCTTCTAAAAAACTTCAAAATTAAAACTCCATGAAACACTACAGTCAAAATCCAGAGCTTCCAGGCCCAAGAAAAAACAGTGTAAGCAGCCAGAAAGAATTCAAATAGTGAGGAGTCACAGTTAGAATCATACATGATTTAGCAGTTGCCATTGTAAAGTTGAAGACAATTTGGAATACAATATTCCAGAAGGCACAGGATATGGACTTACAGTCAAGAATCACATTTTCAGCAAATATGTGAGTAATATTATGGGAGGAAGGGGCAGAGAAATGGACCTTTAATGAAATAAAGGGATTCTAAGCATTCACCATGAAAAGACCAGAACTGCAGAGAAACTTTGAAGTACAAACATAGGAGTGAAGAGAAACATAAAAAAATAAAAATGAATGAAAAAGTGATAAAGGATTAAACAAGGATACACTGCTTAAATCAAATATGGGGAGATGATACACATGTCTCCTCTGGACTCTATCATTATCAGGATTCATAAAGGAAGTCCATTTAGACAAGGGCTGAAAGCAGTTCTATTATGTCATAATGGTGTTAAGAAAAGAATGGAAATAGAAGGGAAGTAGGACGTGGGATGCAGGAAAAGGGAAAAGAAAATTAGTGGAAATTATCCCACATAATGAGTAGACATTTATTCAAACAAGGAGGAGAGAGTAGGTAGAGTAGCTAACACTTGACCCTCAATTTCATCTCAACTGGTCAAAGGAAGATAGAATATATATACAGAACTGGGTATAGAAATATATTTCACTCAACAGAGAGATAGGAGTGAAATGGGGGAGGTTAGACAGAAGGCAGCTTAAGGAAGGAATTTTGTTTTGTTATGTCATTTTTCAGTTTTGTCTCACTCTTTAGGATCCCATTTGGGGTTTTCTTGGCAAAGACACTGGAGTGGTTTGCCATTTCCTTCTCCAGCTCATTTTACAGATGAAGAAACTGAGGCAAATAGGGTTAAGTAACTTGCCTAGTGTCACACAGATGGGAAGTATCAAAGATTGTATTTGAACTCAGAAAGATAATCTCTTTGACTCCAGGAATGGCACTTTAGCCACTGAGCCACCTAGCCGCCTAAGGGAGGGATTAGTTTTAAGCAAAGAAATTAAAGATATTAAAAAATATTTATAGCTCTTTTTGCAGTGGCAAAGAGTTGAAATCTGAGGATGGGTTCCTAAGTTGGGAAACGGATGAACAAATTATGGAATATAAATGTGAGAGGATACTATCGTCCTGAATTATTATCATCTTAATGAACAATTAGGTTCTAGAGGACTAAAGACAAATTATGGGGCACGTGGGTGTTGCAGTAGATGGAGCCCCTCAGTTCCTCATCTATAAAATGAACTGGAGAAGAAAATGTCAAAACATTACAGTGCCTTTGCCAAGAAATCTCCAAATGGGGTCATGAAGAGTTAGATACTGTTGAAAATAATGGACCGACAGTAATGATCAAAAATGCTACCCACCTCCTTCAAAGACATAAAGGACTCAACACAGAATGAGATATTTTTTTTCTTGGACATAGCCAAAGTAGAAATTTGTTTTGATTGACCGTGCGTTTGTAATGAGATTCATTTATCTTGTGTTCTTAATTGCAGGTGGGAAGGCAAAAAGTCATAGACTGATTAAAATAAATGAAATATATATATATATTTTAAAAAGAGTAAATGATATTAAGCTAGATGATTTGTTAAATGGCAAATAAATCATCGAGAAGTCTAAGTGTACAGTAGTAGTAGTGCATCCCCTCTTCTTGTGTTTTGAGAGAGTGTGTTGAAATAGTATGACCACTCCACTTGGGAAACCTTTTATCTGATAGCACAAATCTTCGTTGGGTTGAACTAATCAATCCAGAGAGAGAAGTAAGAGGGTCAATGAGTCATGTCCAAACTATGCTAGGTTTTTTTTTTTATTGTTTCTTTTTTTGTGCTCCTATCTTAACTCCCACAATGCATCATAATTTCCCAGAAAGTAGACATCACAAATTAGTGTGCTTTTATTTCCCTCAATGCCTTCATATTCAACAAGCATATTGATATCCTGTTCCTACTCCCTTCTCTGCAATATTCAAAGGTATAGCTTCCTTCTTTTCTTTCAGTGACACTGACATTATTCCAGATCAACTACCCCTGTTTTTGTTTACCCTCATTGGTATAGACTGCATATGTCCTGTCAAAACACCCCGACTAAACCCCTCTGTTTTCCAGATAACAGTCTTACTACTCTTGGGTATAAGTATCATAGTTCATCATTTTATTAAATGACTTCTGCTGCTTTGATGTTCAAAAAGTCTTTTATGGGATGACCCTGTTCCTGCTACTGTACAATGAATTGGCACTTCAAGAATACCATCTCCTCTCACATTTCTTTAAATAACTTCCCAGAAAAAAAAATAAGTTGAATATAACCCCACTCATATAGGCCCTGGCATGAAAATCATTCAGACTCAGTGGCTTGCCTGTTGGTTGGCAGACTACTATAATTCTTATATTCTGGTTCCCTTTCACTGAATCTTAGATAGATTTTCAGGGATAATGAGTAAGAGTTTAAAAAAAATAACATATGGAGACTCTCAAGGGTTGTGTCAGTTTGGAAATAGCAGCAGGAGACTGTGGAAGTATTCAGATCATAAGCTAAGGACTTAGGCCTTTGGCTGCTAGTCACGAAAACTAGGGGGAACAAAAACTATGACCTCTGGCCCTGGGAGTGATAAGAGACCTCAGTCTGGCTAAAAACTTGTTTCCATTTCTCTATTCATTAGGAAGAATCTGTTTCTCTTACTGCTAAACAACACTCCCCCTGATGAAATTCTACATGTATTGCTAGACAAGTCAGGCAAAAGATGGGGGTGGGTAGGGAGTTTTGGTTTTTCTCTTTTGCTTTCATGACTATGTGATCTGAAATGACCATATTAATCTTGAAGAGAAATACTTCTTTAGCTTGTTTATTATGCAAAAGAGTGAGCAGAAATCTTTCCTAGGAAAGTGGGAGATATACAGCATTTGCCTAGCACATGATGGACTGTGGTTGAGTGGGAGAGGAGAGAAGAAAACAACTGCTATTGCCAGAGAGGCTTTGTTTGGCTCATTCCCCCACGAAAAGCCCAACCTAATGAGGAAGTTTGAGCTTTTGCCACAAGGTTGAGGGATTCTAGTGGGGAAGAGATTGTTAGTCTATCAATAGCTAAAGCTATCAGAATTTTATATTGGAGAGCAGGATGTCTGTTTCTCTCTCCAGCTCCCTCAGATGGTTAAACATATTCTCACGACAAGCTAACAAGGTTATTTTGAAATACTCTCAAGGGATCCATCCTTAGAATTTAAATGAATGTTGCCCAAGGCTCTTTTCTCCCTATCCCACCCACAATCTTCCCTCCTATTTTTTTTTCTGCTCTTAGCAACTCAATTCCATCATTTGAATATGATAATATATTCAATGAACCAGAATACCTAATTCTGTAAGAATTCTGAAAAATTGGACTTTATTTGGAAATTCCATATTTATTTTATTATCAATCTACTGTTTCTCACTTCTTTTTATGTCTTTAATTGTTTTGCTATTCCAGTATTTTTTTTATTGACTTGGGTAATTCTATTACAAGTGCTATTAAACCTTCCAAAAGGAAAAAGCCTGGAAATTCTTTTCCTTGTGAGAAAATTCTTTGAATTGTCTCTGCATCATCAGCCATATACTTTAAGATAATAATTAAGTTAAATATTTGACATGGCTCATCAGGTCTTTTTTGCATAATACATTTAGGGAATAGAGAATTAGTTTTTAGAATAATTTCTCACCCTTACAGGATTATTATTTTTTCTCTTAATCACAAATTTAGGAACCATTGCATAATTCCTAGGGCTATGAATATTGTACTTCATTTTCTAATCAGACTGATTGTAAGAATGAAGCATTTAAATTTAAAACTTTCACCGGGGATTTTATAATTAGCTTTTAATAAGTTTGAAAATATTAGCTTCTGTTCTGTCATGATCTTTTTCACTCAGTTGTAAAAAATTTTGTATTTTAAAGCCATATTATTTTACATTTCACTGTAAGCTGGTATAGATATCACACTGAGTCAAAATTTCTTGTTAGGCAATTCAGGATATGGGAATTCCTTTTGAAAAATGAGACTTTCCTTCTTCCTAACTCCAAATCATAGCTGTATTATGTACGTTGGGTGCTAACTTAAGAAGTGTTAATTCAAAGCCAGAATATTTACTAAATGTGTAAGTAAATGAGATATATATTCAGAAAGGAAAAACACAGCTTTAGCTGTTGTCATTGTTAATTGTAAATGAAGTATGTGATCTCATTCACCTTAACATTAATACAATGGTAACCAGGTAAATTTGTACAATTATGTATTGAATGCCTACCATTTATAAAATTTGAAGTTTATATTAAAGAGGATACAAGTATGTCTACAATGTTATACCTGTCCTCCAGAAAGTCACATGGTATTAGACATATATTTAAATGTCCAGAAATTATAATAAAAGGCCATACGATGTACTAAAGCCAGAAAATATAGTAAAATACTAATAACATTTTAATATAATGCCCCAATTACTTTTTATTCAAGTTTGATTTAGCACTTGCTCTGGGGCAACTCTTTCAACTCTCTTTCCACACTGAGCAGGCCAGGTCCTCATTTGACAGCTAGCTATGTCTTTCCTCAGGGTTTTGTAGACACCTTTAATGCATTGGAATGGTTTTCTTATGCTACAATTTGCAAGCCTTCACTGGTATATTTCTCCTTTTGATTATCTTTTGATATCAATTATCCAGGTGACCATACTTCCAAAAGGAGCTAGACTACTCAGCTCCAAACTCCAACTCTGGGATTATGCTTCTTAACCCTAGCGACTTCATACCCTGCATCAAGAATGCCTACTACAATCACCTTTATACCTCTTGCATGGAGAATTGTAACTTAACGATACTACAACTGTTTTTTTTTTCCCAGTGAACTGTGATTTCTCAGACTGAAACACCATTCCCAGATGCTACTTCCTTTTATATGTTATCTCTTCCATCTCCTTGAAGATAGGCTTTGCTATTTGTATTTCTAGCACTTATCAATATGTGCCTGCCATGTGGCAAATGTTTAATATTTTTCATTCATTCATTCATTCATTCATTCATTCATTCATTCATTCCCTTACTCATTCACTTTCCTCACCTGAAAAATGAGAGAAGAATGTAAGATTGTCAAGGGTTCTTCTGCATTTAATATTTTATGATTTCTCTTTAGCCTTCTAGGAGATATTACTCACCAAACGACTGAGTATTTATGCATTACATTTGTGCAATAGCAAATTATGTATTTATTTCGCAGCAAATACAATGTCCTAAAATAGGAACTAGTTCTTCTCTTTGCTTCAACATTTTTCCCTTCAAAATTCTTCTTTCTCTGTTACTTAAAAATATTTTCTACTTTCTCGGGCTTCTATATCCTGAACACCTGTAAATTGCATAACTCTCCGTTTTTTTACCTTTGCCATGCTCTCAAGAGGACAAATGGTGAAGTGTGTTTTTTTATAATATACACCTAGAGAATGTTAAATTTATCTGGATTGAAAGAATATATAGATTAGGGACAAATATTTTGTGAGCTAATGCTTAACTTTTATTATCACTAAAACCGTGTATTAAATATGATAATTGCAGTAAAGTATCATATGATTTAGACATCTGCTCTGTCCTATTGTCTAGACCAAAGCATTTAGCGTTTTACCTCTTACTCACAAATCTTTAATCTATGATGGCTGATTAGTAAAATGACAAAATGCCATCGTTTGAAACAATTAATTTTCTTAGGCTACTACGTAGCCTCCATCTCCAGGTTGGCCATCCTTCTGCCATTGGTGGTGGAATACAATGTGATAGTGCCTACATGGGAGGAAATACATTTTGAGAGAGGGCTACTATTTGCAAATAATCAGTCTATGAAGAGCTGTCTTTAGAAGCACTCCTTGAACACCTAGGACAGTAATTTCATTGATGATCCTATCGTCTTTGTTTTGATGCACTCTATACTATATATAGGGGTCTCTCAAGGCTGGTTCACATCTCTGAAATACTGCATACCTATTCTCAACTCTCACTTAGCTTGAATCACAATTGAAATACAATACAGCACACAAAAGTAAACATACACAAAATAAATGGTCAAAGGACATAAACAGGGAGTTTTTAGAAGAAGAAATCACATAAAAGAAGAGGTCAGGTAGCTAGGTGGCACAGTGAGTAGAGCACCATCCCTGGAGTTAGGAGGAGCTGAGTTCAAACGTGACCTCAGACACTCCACACACTTACTAGCTGTGTGACCTTGGGCAAGTCACTTAACCCCAATTGCCTTGCCTTCCCCCCTCCGAAAAAAGTTACATACAAAAGCTCTAAATCTCTACTAATTAGAGAAATTCAAATTCACCTCACACCTATCAGATTGGCTAAAATGGGAAAAAAAAGATGACAAATGCTGGAGGGGATGTGGGTAAATTGGAACACAAATTTACTGTTGATGGAGTTTGAAATTATCCAGAATTGTGCAGAAATAATTTGAAGCCCTAATGCAGGGCTGTCCAAAATACAGCCGGCAGGCCCACATGTAGCCCACAGTGGAAGTTAGGCAGCCAGCCTACATGCATAGAAATTTACATAAATGCTTTAGTAAATAAAGCTGAGGTACCACAGAGCTCTCACTAAAATGGCAAATCAAAATATATTGTCTATTGTTTTAATAAAAATCTAAGGTTGGACAGTACTTCCCTAATGGATATAAAACTGGGTATACCCTTCAACCTAGCAACACCACTACTTGGTTTCTGTCCTAAAGAGATCAAAGAAAAGGGAAAAGGGTTCATTTCTACCAAAAAAAAAAAAATTGTAGCATCTCTTTTTGTGGTAGCAAAAATTTTGGAAATTGAGGGGATTCTCATCAATGGAGGAATACCTGAACATGTGTGTTGTTAATCATGATTAAAGTCCCCCCCCCCATTCAATAGGCCTCAGGTGGAGCTGGTTAAGGGAAACTTGATTGGGGAGGCTTGTCTATAGACCAGCCCACACCCTTTGTTGATTAGGTGCTAAGCCCCAGGCATATACACTTTCACTAAGTAGGTACTAAGCCCCAGGGCCCTAAACTCAGACTACAGAGCTGCAGCAAGAAGAGCCTAGAGACTAGAGAGCTGGGAGAAGAAGACAGAGTAGAGAGAGCTGCAAAGAAGACAAGAACTGTGAGAGAAGAGAGAGAGGGAGAGATGAAGAGACCCAGAGCCACAGAGATGGAGAGACACCAAGATGGAGAGAGAGAACTGCAAGAGCTCTGAGAACTGTAAGGGCTTTCAGAACTCCAAGCTTTCTGAACTGGGGGAGGAGAGGATACAGGCAAGCAGACAGTTAGGATTCACGAGTGAGTGTTTACTGGAAGGCCCTAGCAGAGGGGAAGGTTACAGGATGGCTTTGCTCCTTGTTGTGATACTGTGTTTTAATCTCCTTGCTGGTATATTGAAGTGGACTTACTGGCTTTGGGATACACTCACTGCTATGTCTAATTGGGGTTATTAGTTTTGGGATTTGATCCTTTGATGTCTGAATAAATGTTTCACTTCTTCTGCCTCCTATATGGAGAGTCTCTTATACTTTGTAATGCTGAACTATATAGGAATATTCATGGTCACCATATTGTGAATCTTGCCTTACTGATGCAACAAGTCGTGGTATATAACTGTGATGGAATACTGTTGTGCCATAAGAAATGATGAACAAGATGATTTTAGAAAACTTTTGGAAGACTTAAATGAACTGATGCAAAGTGAAGTGAGCATAACCAGAACCTTGTAACAGTTACCTTGTAATAGTAACAGTAGTATTATAAGGATGATCAATCTTAAAGACTTAGCTATATGGATCAAGACAATGATCCAAGAGAATTCCAAAGACCCATGATGAAAAATACTATATACTTCCAAAGACAAAACTTATGAATTCTGAATTCTGACTATCGTATACTTTTTAAACTTTGTTGTTTAAACTTTTTTATTCATGTTTTTGTTAGAAATTTTGCCAATATGGAAATATGTTTTATATGACTTCTCATTTATAATAGATATCATATTGCTTTTCTTCTCAACAGGAGGACAGGAGGCAGGGAGATAATTTGGAACTCACAATTTTAAAAAATGCATGTTAAAATTTTACATGTAATTGTGGAATATTTAATTAAATAAATCAAAATGTATTTTTAAAAAAGTGAGCATCAGTAGACCAAAAAGAAAATAGGAAGTACCTAAAATGGATTTCGAAATCATAATTACAAAGGAGTGTAAATATACAGCAAACGCTAGGAACTTGGATAGATTTTAAATTCTTGAGTTGACGGTTAATAACTTTGATGTAATAACTGAATCAGAAAATTGACTGCACATATCTCATATCTTGTCATTCTACTTCATCTCTCCTCTAACTCTCCTTATCCCCTATATTTAATAACAGTGGGTGATACACCTGATAAAATATTGCACTTGGAGTCAGAAATCCCTGAGTTAAAATCCTATCTCAGACACTGAATAGCTTTGTGATCCCATGATGCCGCTTATTCTTTAGATACTTTGTTACCTATTTTGCAAAATTAGGATAATAGCAGTACCTAGCTCAAAGAGCTGTTGTGAGATTTAAAATCATATTGAAGAGTTTTTAAAAACTTAAAATGCCATTTAAATATTTACTGCCATTGTTGTCGTCGATATCATCATCATTACCACTGCCAGGTCACCAGCTTTATCATTCAATGCAGTCATTCATGAGGCCCTACTCAGTATGGACGTCCTGCTGTCTTTCCTGCTATTGTATCTCTCTGTGACTAAGATATCAAGACACTGCACTCACTTTCTCTAGGGAAGTTAAATCAACTAGTACTCTGTTTTGGGACTCCAAACTTGGGCTGAGATGTCCTGATTGGTGGTTGAATAAATAAAAATTAACCTACCCAACAATTTCTAGCAAACTCTCTTCCAAGCTTCATATCTCATCCAGCCAGTCAACCTGGGCCTACACACTATGGATAACTTATTATCTACCTTTTGCCACATTGTCTGCTATGGACCTTGCTACATCTTGCTCTTGATTTGGGACCATTAATGAAATTGATAGTTTGCATTCCTGTCACTGCCTACATTGAAATTCCTTTCTCTGTTCACCAGTCCTCTATGTGCTTTGTATCACTCTATTAGAATGTAAATTCATTACAAACAAGGTATCACTAAATTTTATATTTGTACCCACAGGGACTGGTACAGGGCCTGGCACATAGCAAGTAATAAAATATTTTGTATTGATGTTTATTGAGTCTCACTTTCCCTCTTCATTTGTCATCATGTTTCTGTTTTTCATAATTCTATGGAATTCCTGATCCTCATCCAGTTTTCTATAATTGGCATGTGCATGATGATACACTGAAACTTATAATTATGTTCTTAATAATTATGACTACCATTTATACAATGCTTTAAGGTTTCAAAGTACTCTACAAATATCATCTCATTTCATGCTTATAACCCTGGGAGGTAGGTGCTATTATTATTCTCATTTTATAGATGGGGAAATTCAAGCTGAGAGGTTGTAATGTGGCCAGAGTAAGAGCTAGTCTTTTAGAAAAGATTTGAAATCAGATCTTCTTGACTATAGGTCCAATATTCTATCTACTGGGCTGCCTAACTGCCTTTCCTCTGCCCCTAAAAACTGTATGATGCTGTTTTTCTCCCCCTAAGACACAGATTCATCTTGCATAATTATTGAGAAAAAAGAAGAGGTAAAATCTGGAGAACAAATGTTGCTGTTCACCTGGTGTTTTAGTCTATGATGAAGTTTTTTGAGATATTTAGTAATAAAAAGAAAGAAGAGAAAGAGGAAGAGGAGGAGGAAAAAGTAGAGGAGGAGGAGGGGGGAGCAGGAGGGGAACAAGGGGGAGGAAGGGGAAGGGAGGGAAGGAAGAAGGGAGGAGGAAAGAAGGAAGGAGGGAGAAGGGAGGGAAGGAAGAAATGAGAGATGAAGGGCATTAAGGAAAGAGGGAAGGAGGAAAATAAAGAAAGAAGGAAGGAAGAAGGGAAAGAAGGAGAGAAGAGGAGAGGAGGGAAGAGAAAAGGAAAAGGAAATGAAACTTTCCATGGTAATTCATGTCAAATCAATGCAATCCACTACAACAAATATTTATTGTCTGCTATCTTCAAAGGAGTCAAGTGGAGCAGTGGAGAAAGCACTAGGCTTGGAGTCATAAAAATCTTAAGTTTGAATCCAGCCTCAATTTGACTCAATGTGTTGGTAAGCAAAATGGGCTCCTTAGCACTTAGTGCCCTTGTAAAGTTTGGCTTTTGTTTGCTTTGAGTGTATTTAATTGAATCTTACTAAGTGCTAAGCCCCAGGCCCAAACCCCTGTGTGCTGAATTAAAGCAAGCTTGCCAACCGCTTCACCTTGCTTTCCTTAGTTAAGCAGATCAAAAGAACCTGTGCTGTCCGGCAGTTTTCTGGGTGCTGGCCGTGGGTGGATCTTTCACCCCCACAGAAGCTGCTAGCCGGATTGTGGAAACACTCAGTTCTTCATCTGTAAAATGAACTGGAGAAGGAAATGGCTAACCACTCCAGTATCTTTGCTGATGGAAATTGAACAATATCAACAAAATGTTTAAAGTACTATCCTAAGGTCTGAGGAAGATAGAGAAATAATTATATGGTTATTACTCCTATGGAATTTATGATCTAATGATAAGATAATACAAGTCTACAAATAACTATGATACAAAATAGGTTATGATAAGTTCGTAATAGAAGTACAAACTTAATGTTACAAAAATTCAGGCAAGGGCAAGATCGTTCTCTTGAGAATCTAGGTTACTGTAGAGAGTGATTTATTTAGCACCAGTGAGTCATATTTTGCTATGGTGAGGTAGCCTCATTTTATTATTAATATAATGAACAAAGTTGAGAATTTTTAGGTAGAGGATATGATAAATAATCACAGATGTGCTGATATTTTGCTGGACAACTTTTGTTCAATGGATGGACACATTAGGTAATTATTCTTTCAGTGCAAGGCCTACAATAATGCTTCACGAAGCTGGAAATAAAGCCTATACCTTCAAAGTAGGACAGAATGGAGTGGATGATTTTGAAAAGAATTGGGGTTGGCTTATTATTAGCTTGAGGTATGGTAAATGTTATCCAGTGTTAATAAAATGACCTCTTTACTCTCTCCAATGTGACAGAGGTTCTTTGGGGATGTGATTTGTATATATTTGCATAGATTGGCTTTTAGCAATTCAACAATTCATTTCAGTTTCTGTGAATGCTATGTAATAGAGAACATTTTATTATGATAAAGGCATCATTTCACTTGCTTGAAGGCCTCTGAGATTCATTAGGAAAAATATAGAATCAATATTGCCATAAAATCTCACTGATTTCTACTGGGAAATAACTCTTCTCTTTGTCTTTTTGATTAATGATTTATTAAAATCTTAATATTAATCAGTAATACAACCAACAAGACTTACTTTGTGATGTTTTACATTTAAGTAAATAATTTTTGATGCATATATTCTCCAATAATAATGACAAGATTTTAAAGTTCTAAAGTAGTTGAGGCTGGTAAAGAAACTTCAGAAAAGCAAAAGGCTGTTTAAAAAAAAAGCTAAATCATGGAAAAGAGAAGGATTAAAGAAGGAATACATCTGCTTCTTGGTGTGGATGGGATAATGATAACTGATGATGATAGAAGTAGAGCAGCTCAATTCTTATTTATTTTCCTTTTCTCTAGAAAGTAGGATGCTCTTTGAAGTGAAAAGAGAAAGCGAGGGAGGGAGGGAGGGAAAGAGAGAGAGAGAGA
The DNA here is from genome assembly GCA_028646595.1 of Phalanger gymnotis. Taxonomy (NCBI): domain Eukaryota; kingdom Metazoa; phylum Chordata; class Mammalia; order Diprotodontia; family Phalangeridae; genus Phalanger; species Phalanger gymnotis. The sequence continues at coordinate 181,869,603 of CM053622.1, forward strand.
GAGAGAGAGAGAGAGAGAGAGAGA
>CM053622.1:181878154-181894027 GCA_028646595.1 Phalanger gymnotis
GCCTACCTGGTGGGAGTAATTAAGTGGCAGATCAGAGCAGCAGTGATGAGCCTGCTTAGGATTTTAGTCGCTATCCAGGTTGGTGGTTCTTGGGGTAGGAGGAGCATTGGTGTGGCAGAGCTGGCTCTATAGAAATCGGTCTGAAAACAACAGCACAGCCCCTCAAGCTTGGGACAAAGTACTCTCTACTCCACAAGCAGTCATACTCCCAAGAAAAACTCAAGGGTCAAGTAGTTGACTAACATGGCCAGGCAGCAAAAACATTCTCAGATTCAGACTCAGACTTTGGAATCTTTCTTTGGTGACAAAGAAGACCAAAACATACAGCCAGAAGAAGTCAGCAAAATCAAAGAGCCTACATCAAAAGCCTCCAAGAAAAACATGAACTGGTCTCAGGCCATGGAAGAGCTCAAAAAGGATTTGGAAAGCAAGTTAGAGAAATAGAGGGAAAATTGGGAAGAGAAATGAGAATGCTGTGAGAAAACCACAAAAAACAAGTCAATGACTTGCTAAAGGAGACCCCAAAAATACTGAAGAAAACACCTTAAAAATCGACTAACTTAAATGTCAAAAGAGCTCCAAAAAGCCAATGAGGAGAAGAATGCCTTGAAAGGCAGAATTAGCCAAATGGAAAAGGAGGTCCAAAAGACCACTGAAGAAAATACTACCCTAAAAATTAGATTGGAGCAAGTGGAAGCTAGTGACTTTATGAAAATCAAGATATCATAAAACAGAACCAAAGGAATGAAAAAGTGGAAAACAATGCAGAATATCTCATTGGAAAAACCACTGACCTGGAAAATAGATCCAGGAGAGATAATTTAAAAATTATTGGACTACCTGAAAGCCATGATCAAAAAAAGAGCCTAGGTATTCTATTTCCAGAAATTATCCAGGAGAACTGCCCTGATATTCTAGAGCCAGAAGGTAAAATAAAAATTGAAAGAATCCAACGATTGCCTCCTGAAAAAGATCTCAAAAAGAAAACTGCTAGGAATATTGTCGCCAAACACTGCAAGCATCCAGAAAGAAACAATTTGAGTATTGTGGAAACACAATCAGAATAACACCAGATCTAGCAGCTTCTACATTAAGGGATCGAAGGGCTTGGAATATAACATTCCAGAGGTCAATGGAGGTATGATTAAAACCAAGAATCACCTTCCCAGCAAAACTGAGTATCACTCTCCAAGGCAAAGTATGGATTTTCAATAAAATAGAGGAGTTTCAAGCTTTCTCAATGAAAAGTCCATAGCTCAATTGAAATTTTGACTTTCAAACACAAGAATCAACAGAAGTATAAAAAGGCAAAGAAGAAAGAGAAATTGTAAGGGCCTTACTAAAGTTGAACTGTTTTGTTTACATCCAGAAGATGAAAACAAAGTCAAACTCCTGCTTAAAAAAGCCTCCAAGACATATATGAAGTGGCTGCAGGCCATGGAAGAGCTCAGAAAAGATTTTGAAAAAAAGTAGAAGAAAAGTTGGGAAGAGAACTGAAAGTGGTGTAAGAATGGGGCTGGTCCCTGCTCCTCTCACAACCAGGTCTTACAGAGTTTTCCCGCTGACCTGCTAAGTTATCTTTGGTGTTTGTGGATTGAGAATTCTGGAAACCACCACTTCTGCAAGTGATTCAGTCCACTGAATCCTGCTCCAGCCCTGTCTGTGGTTGCATGACCCATGCTAGACTGTGCTCTGGTCCCAGCCCAGTTTCTGTCGACCTTCACAGAGAGGAGCACAAGCCAGGAGAGGAGCAGACACCTGTCCTTTGACAATTCCACTTTAGAAGAACTGACAATTTACATGTGCCTAGAAGTGTCTCTGAAAACAGTTGCACAAAACCCCTGAAACTTGGGATAGTGCACTTTCCACTCCGGTAGCAGAGCCCTACCTTGACGAAGAGCTCAAAAGTCAGGAAATTGGATAGAAAAATGAGAAAACAGCATAAAAATCAGACTATAGAATTTTATCTTTGTGACAAAGAACATCAAAACATACATCCAGAAGAAGAAAACAAAGTCAAAGCTCCTATTTAAAAAAGCCTCCAAGATGTATATGAATCAGCTGCAGGGCACAGAAGAGCTCAAAAAAGATTTTGAAAATAAAGAAGGAGAAGCAGAAGAAAAATTGGGAAGAGAAAAGAGTAAGAAAATCATGAAAAATGGGTCAACAGCTTTCTAAAGGAGACACAAAAAATGCTGCAGAAAATAAGACTTTAAAAAAATAGACTAACCCAAATAGCCAAAGAGGTCCAAAAAGCCAATGAGGAGAAGAATGCCTTAAAAAGCAGAATTGCCCAAATGGAAAAGAAGGTCCCAAAGCTCACTGAACAAAATCATTCCTTAAAAATTAAAATGGAGCAAATGGAAGCTAATGACTTTATGACAAATAAAGAAATTATAAAACAGAATCAAAAGAATGAAAAAAATAGAAACAATGTGAAATATCTCATTGGAAAAACCACTAACCTGGAAAAGCGATCCAGGAGAGAAAATTTAAAAATTATTGGACTACCTGAAAGCCATGATCAAAAAAAAAAAAAAGACCCTAGACATCATCTTTGAAGAAATTATCAAGGGAAACTGCCCTGATATTCTAGAACCAGAGGGTCAAATAGAAACTGAAAGAATCCACCTCTTGAAAGAAATCCAAAAAGGAAACCTCCTAGGAATATTGTAGCCAAATTCCAAAGTTCTCATGTCAAGGAGAAAATATTACAAGCAACCAGAAAGAAATAATTCGACAACACAAGATTTAGTAGCTTTGAGGCATCGGAGGGCTTAGAATTTAATAATCGAGAGGTCAAAGGAGCTAGGATTAGAACCAAGAATCACCTACTCAGCAAAATTTAGTATACTATTTCATGGGGGAAAATGGATATTCAATGAAATAGAGGACTTTCAAGCATTCTTGATGAAAAGACCATAGCTGAATAGAAAATTTGACTTCCAAATACAAGACTCAAGAGAAGCATGAAAAGGTAAACATGAAAGAGAAATGATAAGAGACCTATTAAAGTTGAGCTGTTTACATTCCTACATTCCATGGAAAGATATTTGTAACTCATGAGACCTTTCTCAGTAGCAGGGTAGTTGGAGGGAATGTGTGTGTCTCTGTATGTATGTGTGTGTGTGTGTGTGTGTGTGTGTGTGAAAGGGATAAGGGGGGTGGGGTGATAGAAGGGAGGGCAGGCTGGGGGAAATAGTAATCAGAATGCATGTCATCTTGGGATGGAGGGTAGGGGAGAGATGGGGAGAAAATTTGTAACTCAAAACCTTGTGAAAATGAATGTTGAAAACTAAAAATTAATTAATTAATTAATACTTAAAAAAACCAAAAGACTTGTAATTTATTTCCTTTGGTCTCCTTCCACCCTTCCCCCAAATTCATTTAGGTAGAGAACTCCCAGCGTAAAACTTTCCTCCATTGACATAGTTCAGCAATTTTTCTTATATTATAGTCTTAGAGACTTGTCTGGAGGAATGAGAGGTTACATCACTTTTCTGTGCCTAATAGCTCTTTAGGTTTATTACCCGAGAATCAACATGAAGACATTCATCAAGGGTTACCAAATGATTAAAATTTTGGTCAAGGCAAGTAGCCTGAAAAGAGGTAACCTAGTGTAAATACAGTTCCCCAAACCTGTCTCAGAGTCATGAAGACCTAGGTTCAAATCCTCCCTCAATCGCTTTAGTGAACTCTGTGACTCTGGACAAATCATTTAACATCTCTTAGGCATACTTTGCTCAGCAGTAAAATCAGAGTAAAAATAGCATTTACCTAGTTTGGTTGTGGTGAAGACCAAATTAGATTACAAATATAAAATGTTTTGCATAACTTTAAGTGAATATACATTAGTTGTTATTATTGTTTAGATATAAAAGGTTTGGTCCAATTGGTAAATCAACAAGCACTTAAACATACTATGCTGAGTGCTGGGGATACAAAGAAAGACAAAAAAGACAGCCCTTGCCCTTCTGTAGCGCACAGTCTAATTAGGGAGACAAAATGAAAACAATTATATTCGAACAAGATATATAAAGGACGAATAGAAGATATTCAACCAAAGGAAGTGACTAGTATTAAAGGGATAAGGAAAGGCTTCACACAGAAGGTTGGATTTTAATTGGGACTTAGAAACAACTTGTTAAAGCAGTTGATAGACTACAGGACCTGGAATCTGAAACAGCAGTTCAAATCCAGCCTCAGACCCTTTTTACTTGTACAACCCTTGGCAAGTAACACTTAACCACTATCAGCCTCAGTTTCCTCATCTGTAAAGTGAAAAGAATAATCCCCAGGTTGTTGTGAGAATAAAATAAGAAAAAAGCTAAAATACTTTGCAAATTTTAAAGAAGTATATTTTTATTGTTGTTATTAAGAGAAACAATAATAAAAAATAATTAATAATAATAACAATACCAAATGAAAACCAGGAGGAGAGACGTGAGATAAGAAGTGCATTCAAGACATGGAGAATGCCAGTGAAACTTCCTGGAGTCTGGTGATATGGTGTCATCAAAAACATTATTCGTACTGATGCAACTGTAGATCCTTAAAGCAATGAAGTAAAAGCCAAATGTAATGAAATTAACCCTCAAATAGAGAAAATTAATCTAATCAGCTGTCTAAAGGTAGAGATGCTACCAGATTAACAAAAATTACTAGGTCTTTTTTGCTGAAACATAGAAGTAAAAAGGATGCTTTCTATGGTCATTTTCTGTAAATGTCTTTTAATTGTAGCATATGAGCTTTTTGTGGTATTTAAAAGAAAACAATCAAAGAATCTGATTTTAGTTGTAGCTCCAAGTCCAGGTTCTTCTTTTTATAATATTTCTGTCTTCCAAATCCCAACGCTTTCTTGGAATTTTAAGTTAGAGATACAGTTCCCCAAACCTATTTCAAAATTTCTTATGCAAAACAAGATTATGAACAGATATACTTTATGCTCTGAGAATAGAGTTCAGAATTAGAAATTTTGTGGCTACCTCCCAACTCTGAGGCTAATTCATGAATACTGCAATCATTTTAATTCCTGGTATATGCCCCTTTCCCCCTCCTACTTTTATTTTCTAGATAAAGGGTTAGGTAATGTACTAAATTATTCTGATTATAAGACTAGAAAGAGGAGTACTAGAATTCCATTTAAGTTTCTTGTACAAAAAAAACAAATTCAATTTTTAAAATATACATGAAAAGATATAAAATATCTAGAAAGCCATGGTATATCCTCCATTCTTGCTAGTCAAGTACAGTAAGAGAAGGAAAGAAATTGGCTCACTTAAGTAGTTTATAATTTCCTTTTTTTGGTGAAAGTATGTTTATTTTGATAAGAAGCTTTAGGGGACTATCAAAAACAAGAAAGAACTTTTTGGATGAGGATGTAAAACCTAGTCTCAACTTTATAAGTTGGCAAGTAATTACATTAGAGACTTATTTCACGGACAGAGATGCCATCTTGACCAAGAAAGCAAAACTGTTCATCAAATCTAAAAATCTCAATCTTGTCTCATTTTATTAAGTACCTTTGTAATAAACCATGAGAAAGTTTATGACAAGAGTGGCAGAAAATAATGGCTGCCATTTTGCCAAATTTCCCCCTGGGTCTTGCTTGAGGCAATTCCTTTTTTTCCCTTTTTGATGTTTTGTAAGTCTATACAAGATTCATATTTAGACTTCAAAAAATAGCTAAGAAAGGGGAGGCCCTGAGCAAGAGGACAGTATGTAGACAGTATGCTTCAGTCAATCACAACCTTTCACAATTTTGTTTTATAGCTTTACTAGAACCATTGAAACACTGAATGTTTAAGACTCATTGTATGGGAAGCCTTAATATTCATCCTATGCCAAATACAAACTTTTTTTTTTTTTACATTATAATTGCCACAGTTCCTGTCAATTAGAATGGGCTATTTGGAACTCTCTCTCTCTCTCTCTCTCTCTCTCTCTCTCTCTCTCTCTCTCTCCATATATATATATATACACACACACACATATATGTATATATGTACATATGTATGTATATATACATATATGTACATATACATATATATGTATATAAATATATATAGTTATATATGATTATAAATATATATTTACTTGTTTCTACAGATGGATAGATATTGGATTGTAAACATGTTTCTTTTAATGTGTTTCCTTAAATAATATCTCTGTATATAAAGACAGTACAGAATATCGTAGAAGGAAACTTAAATATTTTATGATTCTCACAGAACATTTTAAATAATAATGTGATGCTTAAATATTGCTTTTCTTTTGAAATTTGTTCCTGCTCAGCAATCTGTTCCTAATTGAATTTATTTTTTTCTAGTTTGATGAAAGAGAGATTTTTTTTTTGGCTCTAAAAAATATAATAAAAGTATTCTAGTTAACAGCATTCTTGTTTATCTTCATATTAAAAGACAACTTCATCTATCAGAGGGGTTCAAGGAAGAACTTTTATATCAAGGATAGAATCGAGCTAGATGTGAGGCAGTACACAAAGTGGACAGTGTAGCATTGCATTAGAAAGATCTGGATTCAAATTCTGTCTTAGATACTCACCGGCTATGTGGCAAAGGGTCAATCATGGAAGATCCCTGTGTCTCAATTCCTCATCTATAAAATTAACATAATGATAGTTGCAATACATACAGCACGCACAATGAGGACCAAATGAGATAATGTAAAATGATTTGCAAACTTTAAATCTTCATATACATGTCAATTATTTTTGATATCTAAGAGCTTTTCTTACTCTAAAGTTCTATAACCTAAAGCAATTTGTCCTATTTCTAGAGTTTATAAACAAGGTGATTCTTGTGAAGAAGATTGAAAAGAAAATAAGCGGTTAACCTGTATGTTGCCTCTCTCTCTAATAATGTGTCTGCAAATTGCTCATCTGTGGCTTTAATTCAGACAAGCCACATTGCAATAATCTAGATACCACTATTTTGGATTTTTTTAAAAAAAATTACCTTTACTGATATTAAGTTTATTCCAATTTATACTGTGAGCTAAACTTGCTAAAACAATTAACCAGACAGACAAGATTATAGGAATAAGTGTTTGTTTACCCACTGGAGCACAAACATTTTAAGGGTTTTAGCTCATTAATTGTGTAGTAATGATTGTTGCTAATTACAAATAAATCTTACCTGTGGTATTCATTAAAACATACTAGGCAGGTCCTTTAATTGCAAATTCTTTGTCAGCAAATGGTTTTGAGTTATTTTACGTACTTGGAAGCAACACAACTATATTTCTTCAGGAATGTTCTATAATTCAGTCTTCTCATTGAATTAAACAGTGTCAGAATTAGGTTTTTGATGTATTTTTTAAATTAAAAACCAATCAATAAAAAATAAAAAGCATTCAAAGCATTCCCAAAATATGTTCTAATTATTGCTGAAATTTGCCAAAATAATTTGATCTTTTTAAAGTTTCAATTAATTTGTTTTTCCTTCCATATAACAGTTCAGTACCTGGTGTTTACTGAGGGACTCTGAAACCTGGATAGTTTGTCGATGTCATGACAGAAAACTGAACCACTTCCACTTGAATTGTCTTAGGAACATTCTGAAGATTACCTGGCAAGATAAAGTACTGGACTCTGGAGGTCCTCTCTGGAGCTGAACTGACAAGCATTCAAATTCTACTGCAGAGAGCACAGCTCTGATGGTTTGGCCACCTAGGCGGAACGCCAAATGGATGTTTACCTAAAGGACTATTCTAAGGAGAATTCATACAAAGCAAGTGTTCCCATGGATGTCAGAAGAAGTGGTACAAAGACATTCTCAAAGTCTCTCTGAAGAACATTAGTACTGACTGTGAGGCATAGGAGATTCTGGCACAGGACCAGCCAGGATGACATGCCTGAATCTAAGAAGGCTCTATACTTCATGAGCAAAGCAGAATCTCAGTAACACAAAGGAAATATGAGCTGCATAAATCCAGAGATATCTCTGACCCAAATTTTCAAATGGTCTATTTGTGCTTGAGCTGTAGGAGAGCCTTCCAAGCTAGTATTGGACTGATCAGTCAGAGCTAAACACGCTGTACCTTGACCCCAACATTGTGATGTCACTGGTCCTCTTCCAAAACAAAGTCAAACAACATTAGAGGTAGAGGGGAAGTAGAAAAAGAGTGCTGGCTAAAGAGCCAGAAGACCTTGTTCAAATCTTGGTTCTGCCACCTATTGTCTACAGGAACAATTGACCTACAAGGGGTGAAGAACTTGTGGCCTCCAGGCCACATGTGGCTTTCTATGTCCTTGGGTGTGTCCCTTTGACTGAATCCAAACTTCACAGAACAAATCGTCTTAATAAAAGGATTTGCTCTGTAAAACTTGGACTCAGTCAAAAGCCTGCACCCAAGGACCTAGAAGGCCACATGTGTCCTTGCGGCCACAGGTTCCCCATTCCTGATTAGTTGCTAGCCTTTCTGGCCTCATTTTCTTTGTCAGTTAAATGAATGGTTTAGACCATATGAAAACTTCTTAGATCCCTTTCAGGCACATATCTATAAGCCTATGAAATTATGACTAGGATCCTTCCATTATGCCATCTCTTTCATTAGAGATGTTTAAAAGACAAGTATGTCCTGGAGGCAGTGGAAATACATCAGCTTACTGAGTCCCTTGAGGTACCATTTTGTAAAATATTGCTTCAGTGAGCTAGATAGTGTCTTAGGGGCTCAGAAAGTTGAGTAACATTCCTCAGAGATCCAAATGATTTTTAGAGAGGCCTTGTTTACAGGCAGGATTTATTCTGTGACATAAGAGAATATTTTACACACCGTAATGAGCAAAAGCGAAAACAATTAACAACCAGAATCAGGGACTAAGTCTAAATGAAAGTTCCCTAAGCACCATTTTTCAAAGACTTGCTTTTCCTTTTGCTCTGCCCTTCACAGTAGCCCATCATCATATGTCTTTATTCTGTCTTGATAAAATGATCTTCTTTTCTTCTGGCCCAAGAAATACAGGGTCTGGCCATGATAAGTATTACAGAACCATTAACGCATTAGGAAAAAGTCATTGTTTATCTAGAAACTGTCTTTCCACAGTTGAAATGCTAGTTTAGAATGATGGCATCTAGATTCAAATTCTGACTCCTTTACTGACTATGCCTGTGTAAGGTAAATTGGGAAAAAGATCTTTTCTGCCCATCCATAAGCCTCATGTGGAGCCCATTAAGAGAAGCTTGATTGTAAGAAGACTTATACACCTTTTATTAATTTCTAATTAGACACTGAGCCTATTACCTGAAAGAGTATACATTCTGAGAGGTGAGTTTTTGCTTTGGGGCTTCACTTATGAAAAAAAATGTTGTGATTGCCTGACTGAGACTCTTGAGCGGCCGTAGGTTCAGTGCTCTGGGACTGCTCAGAAGTAAAGGCTCTCTTGATCCAGTGGTGAATGTAAAGTATATATAGTAGTATTGCTTAGATTCAGGCAGTAAGAGCTCTGACTGTTGGTCTTCATTTCTCTTCTCCGTATTTTTTCCTGTTTAATTAAAGAAGATTGTTCACACCTGAAACAGTTGTATTTCCTAGTAAAGCAAATAAAAGAACCTGCACTAGCAGCTATCTTGGGTATGCCAGTGTGGTTGCCATTACAACCTGTATAGCCAGTTAACCTGTTTAAGCTTTTGTTTCTTCATCTGTTAAACAAGGCAGTTGAAATAGATAGCATTGGAGGTACATTCTACCCATGTCTATGATCTTCAGAACTGCAACTTTGTGAATTTGTTCTAATGTTAATTCAGGTGAGTAAGAAAGACTCTTTGGATAAATATTATACACTTCATTGACTTCCTTGTTTCTTAGGAAGCAACAGTGAAACAATTTATAACAAGACTGCAGAGGACAGATTCTTTCCTAAGGGGATTTCACACTGTTTACATTTAGTAAAGTGATTTTCTTTGTTGGTGAGGAAGGTTGTTTTAGAAGCAATATTTCAGATGATTACTTAGGTTCACCTATCTTCTTGGGCACTAATGGCTTTTTAAAATCAATTTTTTCATACTTCTAGAGATTAAATTTTTCTTAATACAACTATTCTAAGGGAAAATGGACTGCCTCTGGAATCCACCCAGGTCTAATGGATATCATAACAGTGATTATAGTAGCATATCTGCAACAAGTGTGGTGAACTAGCACTAAGGCTAATTGGCTCCAATCCCTGTCCTTTATTGGCCATAAAAGTTTGCCCAGGGTTCAACTTTGGAATGAGCAGAAGTCTGGCCTGAATTCTTAGTGGAGAAAGTAGGCTCCCCAGTTTCCATATTTATCAGCTTACCCCTACCTTGACTTCCCAAGGGAAGTTGCTAATTACGGTAATGTTACTTTTGGCTCTAGTCTACTGCTTTCCCAAAATGGCAGTAAGTTGAAAAAAAGGCCTTAATGTACAATAAAGAATTAGGTTTTATACAGGTAATTTATTCTTTCACAGAAAACTTATTGCTAAGTACAAATCAATCATAGTGTGTATTATGACTTAATATATCACTACTAGCACAAAGTATTCAAAGGCTACTATTTGAGCTTTGTTGGTGCTATTTTTGCCAGGTTGTTAACATTTCATAACCGCTGAGCACAGTCTGATCAAACACCAAGTTGTTTCTTCTTTTCCCTGGCATCTTTTTGATCTTGGCTCTTTCCTCACCACCACCTTACTCCTCCTACTGCTTCAACCCCAACTACTCTAGTAGCTACTACACTTGGTACCATCCTATGCCTGCTGTAATTGACCCCTCAGAGTGGAGGAAAGGGAAGTCAGGGGTCCCAGCTCCATGCAGCACTTATACTCTATCATCTCCACTTCAGCTTGACCTGTAACCAAGACTCTGCAAAGTACATCATCTTTGATAAGTCATCTTTTACCTTATCTTGCTGGGGATCATTTCCCAGATCATCTCCAACCCTCCTTTCCAGATCCCCTTTTTTTGTGTTGTCTTCTCATATCAGGAAACAAGCTTCTTCAAGGCAAGAATGATCTTGCTTTCTTGTATTTGTAACCCCAGCACCTAGCACAGTGTTTGACACATAATAAGTGCCTAATAACTTCTATAGCTAGCTAGCTAGCTAGCTAGATCGCCTACACTTGGGTAAGATAGCCATGACCCTCAGCAAGGGAGGGATCCTATCTACTCTGATGCCCCCATTTCTCAATGGAATCACATCTTGTCCTCTAAGAATCTACATCCAAAGAAAGCCTTCTCAGGCCTTCCCAAATACCAGTCACATTATTCCCAAATACCAGTCTTTTCAGCACTAAGCCACTCTCTGCTCTAGAGAAGAAAAGTTCGTCATACCCAAAGGCCCAAGTAATGAGTCTTCCTGGCCCTTTGTGTCCCTTCAAGTTTCCTATGAGTTGAAGGAGTTTGCCTCTACATTCATTCAGCTTCACTACATGTAGAAAGCTTAATACACCTTAATATACCTTAAAAGTATGCATGTTTAGTTTAATATATATTCCCTCATACTGCAGGTGAAATTTCTCAAATGAACACCAAAAGACATCATAATTCTGTTTCTATATTTCTCCAGTAATACACACTTATGCATACATTCATTTGAGAGTGGGAATATTTGGAGTGCTGCTGGTTTGTCAGTGTGGGATTAAACTGCAGAATGAAGCCTACCACTACCATTCATCAGTATGTTTTCTCATTGCTTTCTTCCCTCTTGGACTATGTACTATGTGGGGTGGGTCAGAGAGAAGTAGAGAAGGAATGATATTGAAGGAGCAATTAAAATTAAACCAATGTTTACAAAACACATCTTAGGTGTAAGGTACTGTGCTAAATAAAGGATATTGTGTGTGTGTATGTGTTTAAATTTTTACAAAAAGAAAGCCCAGAGCTGAAGAAACTTACATTTAGCAAGGAAAATATGTGTGACAGGTACTTATATAAGTCTAACATAAGGGAGAGTGTTATAGGGCAAAGGAGAAATCTAAACTAGTTTTTCCAAGAAAATACGAGCAAAGAGAGAGGGTTTTCAGTGACAAATCAAGGAAAGTTTTCACAGGCCAGAGATGTAATTCATATGAATAAAACAACTAGTAGGTCATTTTGAAAGAAATGGAAGGTAAGAGAAGAGTAGGGATATGACATAAGACTGATGACAAAATTTTGGAGGTCCTCAAGTGCCAGGCTAAGATTTTATATTTTTCTCTTAGAAATGAAAGGGAGTCACCAAAGATTTTTGGATGTTAGGTAATGAGATCAGAAGAGTGTGATAAAAATGTTTATTCTCTTATTATATTAATAATTAATTTAAATATGGGACCCAAATATCCTCTTTTTATTATTAATAACAATTAGTCATTAGTAGTTATTTTTTTCCTTTTTATTTCTTCATTCAAAGCCCAGTCCTTGTGAAGAACAGGGCTGACAAGGAAATATTCTCTTCAATCTTCTGCAGGACCCCACCCAACTGGGAGAGTTTATTTCTGACTAAAGGGTAAAGAGAATCTAATCTAGGTGAAGTCTGGCCCATTCTTCAACTCCTGCAGGAATGTGTGGAGAACAGATTCTTTCGTATAGATTGCTAGAGAGCGAATGATCAGGGAAAATGCTGAAATGATTAAAGTCACATTCTTCTAGTCCCTCATTAGAATAAGATCACTTCTCATTACCATATGCATTTTTCTCATTATTTGTCAACCAATAAGAATTGATTTTCATCTTTGGGTCATCTCTTTTTTTTTAACAAGGATATTTAAACATTCATTAGCCTCCATGTGGGACCCTTGTTTACCCAGAGAACCACAGACATCAATTTATTATCTCCTAACCCAATTAATGAATTGATTGTTAGTTACCTAGAAACTCTGTCCTTCAAACTTTTAACTCTTCTCAAGAGATTTAGAAATATCCATTTGTCATTTATCCATGGCACTAATTAAAGAGAGGGGAAACTGGAAGTAGACAAATGTTAGGAGGTTATTACAATATCCTTGACAAGAGATGATATAGACCTGAATATATAGTAAAGCAACTGTTGCAATAGCATGAACTTGAACTAGAGTAGAGACTGTATAACTGAAAAGAAAAGGAAGGATTCAAGAAATTTCATAATGAAAGAACTGGCAAAATTTAGCTAACAATTAGAAATGAGGAGGGAGAAATTAAAGGTGATGACAAATCTCAAAGGAGTATTGAAAAAATATACCTCCTTCCCTTGTTTACAGAAGTAAAGAATAAAAGTTCTATCAGTCTTGATAGATAAAATGCATTGGTTGTGCTGACATATCTTGGAGGATCCAGGTGGACAGGTAGGCATTGTCAAATGACTACTGTTTAGACAAAGAGAATGAGATTGGGGAAAAGTCCATAGATATTTGAGAGTGTAGTTTCAGTGATAGGGTAAGAAATTAATTTTCAGTGGAGCCAAAATAGCACAGTAAAAGCAGGGCCTTGCTTGAGCTTTCCCTCAAACCCCTTCAAATACCTGTAATAAAATGACTCTAAGAAATTCTAGATCAGCAGAACCCACAAAATAACAGAGTGATACAAATTTCCAGCCCAAGAAAATCTGGAAGGTTGACAAGAAAGTTGAGTTACATCAGTCTGAGAGAAGAGCTCGGTCCAGTGTGGCCTGCACTGGCACCGACAGGCCATAACAGGCCTCAAGGGACTGAATCACTGGCAGCTCTGGCAATTTCCAGACTTCTCAACCCACAAAAACCAAAGACAGCTTAAAAGGTTAGTAGGAAAGGTGTGTCAGACCTGGGTCAGAGAGAAAGGCAGTCTGACCCCAGTCCTAAGGAGGTAGCAGTGGTGGCAGTGGCATGGCAGCAGCAGCAGTGGTTGCTTCCAGAACTCTTTGCCTACAGACAGTGGGGGATTAAGTGGCTGATCAGAGGGTGATTGTAGGGATCTCTTTGCTGGCATTGAGGCAGGATTCTCTTGCTTTGTCCATGTTTGGATCTGGATCCCAGTCCTGGGTAGCAGTCCTGGTTATAAGGAGGAGCTCCAGCATGGCAGAACTTGTGGAGGAGCTTGTGGAGGTAATGAAGAGGGTATCTTCCTCACAGTTCCAAGGCAGAAAAGAGTGCTTGTTATCACTCACAGACCAAAGCACAGAGTAGGAGAGGAATAACACCTATCCTTTCATCATACAACCTTGGAAGAATTGAAAATTTACAGGTTCCTAAAAATATCTGTGAAAACAGCTGCACAAAACTCCTGAAGCTTGGGACAGTATACCCTCAACACTAGAAGCAAACTGAGCTAGAAAACAGATCCAGGAGAGATAATTTAAAAATTATTGGACTACCTGAAAGCCATGATCAAAAAAGAGCCTAGACATCATCTTTCAAGAAATTATCATGGAAAAGTGTCCCGATATTCTAAAACCAGAAAGGAAAAATAGATATTGAAAGAAGCCGCTGATCACCTTTTGAAAGAGATCCCAAAAAGAAAACTCCTAGAAATATTGTCACAAATTCCAGAGTTCCCAGGTCAAGGAGAAAATATTGCAAGCAACTGGAAAGAAACAATTCAAGTGTTGTGGAAACACAATCAAGATAACACAAGATCTAGCAGCTTCTACCTTAAAGGATTGGAGGACTTGGAATATGATATTCCAAAGTAGCTAGGATTAAAACCAAGAATCACCTACCCAGCTAAACTGAGTACAATACTTCAGAGCAAAAAATGGATTTTCAATGAAATAGAAGTCTTTCAAGCATTCTTGATGAAAAGACCAGAGCTGAATAGAAAATTTGATTTTCAAATAAAAGAATCAAGAGAAACATGAAAAGGTAAACAGGAAAGAGAAATCATAAGAGATCTGTTAAAGTTGAACTGTTTATATACCTACATGGAAAGATGAAATTTGTAACTCATGAGACATTTATCAGTATTAAGGTAGTTGGAGGGAATACATACATACATATATATGTATGTATACACACACATACACACACACACACACACACACACACACATATATATATATATATACAGAAGGCACAGGATTAGTTGAATACGAAGGGATAATATCTAAAAAATAAAATTAAGGGGTGAAAGAAGAATGTACTGGGTGAAGTAGAAAGGGAGAGGTAGAATGGGATAAATTATCTCACAAAAAAGAGGCAAGAAAAAGCTTTTATAGTGTAGGAGGAGGGGGAATGAGTGAACTTTACTCTCATCAGATTTGGCTTAAGGAGGGAATAATATACACATGCAATTGGGTATGGAAACCTATCTTACCCTACAGGAAAATAGGTGTTGAAGGGAACAAGGGGAGGTGGATAGAAGACAGGGAAAATGGCAGGAGGGGGTAATCAGAAGCAAGCACTTTTGAGGCAGTACAGGGTCAAAGGAGAAAACAGAATAAATGGGAGGAAGGATAAAATGGAGAGAAATACAGTTAGCCTTTCACAACATGACTGTTAAGGAAGTGTTTTGCATGACTACACATGTATAACCTATATCAAATTGTTTTCCTTCTCAATGAGGGTGAGTGGGGAGGGAAGAAGGGAGAGAATGCAGAACTCAAAGTTTTAAAGGCAAATGTTAAAATTTGTTTTTGCACGCAACTTTGAAATAAGATATGCAGGCAATGGTATATAGAAATCTATCTTGCCCTACAGGAAAATAGAAGGGAAGGGGTTAAGAGGACTAGGGGGGGTGATAGAAGGGAGTACAAACTGGTAGAAAGGGTAATTAGAATGCATGCCATCTTGGGGTGGGGGAAGGGATGGGGAGAAAATTTGGAACTCAAAATCTTGTGGAACTGAATGTTGAAAACTAAAAATAAATTGATTATTTTTTTTAATTTATTTTTAATATGTTTAGTTTTCAGCATTGATTTTCACATGCGTTTGAATTACAGATTTTCTCCCCATTTCCACCCCCCCCC
>CM053622.1:181894527-181917013 GCA_028646595.1 Phalanger gymnotis
GGCTGCTTGTAGTATTTTCTCCTTGACCTGGAAACTCTGGAACTTGGCGACAATATTCCTAGGAGATTTCTTTTTGGGATCTATTTGAGGAGGTGATCTGTGGATACTTTCAATTTCTATTTTGCCTGTGGCTCTAGAATATCAAGGCAGTTCTCCTTGATAATTGCTTGAAAGATGATATCTAGGCTCTTTTTTTGATCATGGCTTTCAGATAGTCTAATAATTTTTTCAGAACTACTTCTACACAGCAAGCTCTGCCACACCAGCACTCCTCCTCCCCCAAGAACCATCAAACCAGACTGGACTCAGATCTAAGCAGCCTCTGAACTCCTGCTCTGATCTGCCACTTAATTCCTCCTGCCAGGTGGGCCTGGGGCCAGAAGCAACTGCAGCAGTAGTTCTTTAAGCACCCTCAGAGCTGCCCCTGGCGCAGCGGCTGAATCACAAACTTTTCACTCTGTCCCTGCAGTTTTTCCCACTAACCTTCTCTGTTGTCTTTGATGTTTGTGCGTTGAGAAGTCTGGTAACTGCCATAGCTCACTGATTCAGGGTGCTAGGGCCTGTTCCACCAGGCCCCTGGTCTGGTTGGTCCTGCGGACACCCACGCTGGGCTCTGCTCTGTTTCGTTCCCAGCACAGTGCAATAGACCTTACCCAGTGACCACCCAGGCTATCCTGGGCTGGAGCCCTGCTTCCCTCTGCTATTTTGTGGGTTCTGCCATTCTAGGGCTTGTTCAGAGCCATTTTTATAGGTTTATGGAGAGTCTTGGGGGAGAGCTTTAGGCAATCCCTGCTTTCTGGCTGCCATATTGGCTCTGCCCTACGCCTCCCCCCAAGTGTATTTTTAAATGTATTGATAAAAAAATCAGTTCACTTTTTTAGGAGCATAACTGTCATGTAAAACTGGGCAAACTTTTACAAAAATTAATCCTCATCATGCTTTTCAATCACATCATTGTTCCTTCTAAAGGTAAGAATTGGAATCTAATTGGCGAGGGAATAAAGTCATTCTCCAAATAGTAGAATGGTAACATGATGTTAATATTTTAAGAATTCAGTTGTAGTATAAAATCCTGTCAAACCACTACTGACTTTTCCATTTTCCCTTGTTAAATCGCAGATTAATGTATACAACACCTGGATATACTTAAATGTTTGTTTTAGCCTATGTTCAAATATTTTTTTTAGATGAATGAATAAATGATAGGGTAGAAGTCTTAATCAATGCTTTAAAATCTAAGCCTTAGTATATGACAATTTTCTGCCATTGGAAATCAAAGAAGGAAATTTTGAGGGTTTTATTACTAATTGAAAAGTGAGTGAAAGGCTTTAAACATATCATTAAACTTCAAATTGTTCCTGGGCAAAAGCAAACTTAGTGGAGCATCTTAGGAATAGTATACTGACATGCAGTAGCAATAATAACCATCTCCTTAAATACACAGTGAAGAATAATCAAGGAGCATTTTAACACAATTTTAAAAATTCATAGTTCCAACATCATATTCAAAAGCCATCATGAACAAATCTAAAGTGCATATATGAGTAGCCATATCTTGAACCTATTCCTCCATAATGTCCTAGACCTTTTATTAGCAGTAAAAAAAAATAGGTGCTATCTGAAACAACAAAATATTTAGCATTCTGCACACCTAACTGAATCTGGGCAGTGCTATGTGCTACAATTTCAGTTTGACATTTAGGAGGTGAGGGGATGGGAGCATAGCTTGTAAATGAGTGTTTATATTTTTATTTGGGCTGCTCTTGGAGACAATAGTAACAACTGAGGTTCTCCATTTTCCCTGTCAGGCATATAAAAACTATATTTTTTTCTCTGAAAGATTGCATACAGTTCCCCAGGGGAGATATGCTGCTGATTAAACTTTGGCAATCTATCCACATGTGTCTGTAGGAATTCCTGACATGCATTTGCTCTCTGCACCCACTTCCTTTTCCCCTAAATGTTTAGTAGTTGAGTTAGTTTCAGTGCCAAAGATGGCATTGAAAAATTGAGGAAGGGAAGAAGGTAGATTTAGGAACTTTGTTCCCTTTTAGTTTTCACAAACATCTTTGGGAAACAGCGAAGCAGCTTTGTCCTCCCCAGATGGCTTGTACTCCATCCCTTCCTCCATGCTTGAGGCCATGGTAAGAGAATCCTTCCACTGCTTTCTTTGAACTATCCACTAATAATTTAAATTTTTAGTTCTGTATATTGAGAGGAAGCATGACCTCAAGTCCTAATTTACATGCTGGCTATTTAACCATATGTAAGGTATTTAACCCTATGAACTACCCCTCCCCCCAAATCTCTATATTACAAGTTGCAGAGAGTGGATGTCAATCTGCATTAGCAAAGGGAGTGTCCTCACTTTCAATTTCCTATGCCAAGCTGACCAATGAACATTCATTTTTAAAAGTATGAAATGTATTAGGTGTTAGAGTAAATAGCATAAAGAATGAAATAATTCCTATTGTCGACAAAATTACAATTTAATTGCAGAGAAAGCAAGTACAATACAGCTACATACAGTATGTACTAATGAAAAGTCTGATCTAAGAAAACATTCTAAAAATCTTTATTCTCTTTCCAACACTGATTAATCCTACTTAGACAGGAGTGTAGATAAAAGTGGACAATGAGTATTGTTCTGGGACACAGTTTGATAGACTGATATGATAGACTTGGTTTGGGGCTCAGAAGGAGTTGTGTGTTCTATAAACATAATATAAATTGAATATACTTGACAGAATGGATGAGTTTTTATGGTCTACCACCTAATTATCTGCTCATTTTGGCCACTTGTGATTTCTACGCATTTCTAATGCGGTTAAATTGAAAGTGTTTTCTTTCTTAGGAACCCAAAGGATTTTGCTGTTGTTGTTAACTATGAGGAATACAATTAAATAACTATGATATGCTCAACAAAATTGTATGCATGCAGGCAGAATTTCAAAAAGTCTCTGTATTACTGTAATTTTTCACATGTAGGATGAATTAGAATTTTTGCCTCATCTTAAATATTCAGAAACTGAAATGGATTAGTGTTCTCATCGATGCATATTTATAGTAATGATCTCTAGTGATGAAGATCACAATCAATCCATGCCTACTCATCCTATGAGACTCTTTCCATGTATTCCCAAAGTTCTCTAGATAATAGGGTGTTGATGCCAACCATATATTTTTATCCTTTCTTACATTACTGTTCTTACTAATTTTTCCTTTGGGTCTTTGGGCCTGAACATGAACAACAGAAGGATTTCAGCCTATGATGGTACTCAGTGGAGATGAGCTTTACCTTCTAAGAAGAGTACATAATCAATGTTCTGTCTCCTGATTGGTCATGGTAAGAATCTGATTTCTCTTGCACATCAGAAGTCTTTGATGTTCTGAATTTTGTATGACAATTATTCTGTTCTGTCCATTTTGGTCCTTCCTATAAGGGCTTTTGCATGCTTTCTGAGAGAAGGTATGCCCTCCAGCACACTGGTTGAGGAACTTCATGTGGAGGACTGATGAGAGGTTGAGAGGACAAGAGAGAGAAGACACAGGAATGAGTTTAGTCAAAACTATATCCAAAAAGGGCAGAGGAAAAAAAAACATGGGTAAGGAAGCAAAATAGGTCAGAGAACTAGGTAACAACGGGATCCAGAAAGCATAGACAGAAATCAGAGATAAGAATTAAGGTAGCTTGATAGTCAATAGTTCTAACTTATGGGAAATTATTGTAGCTGTGAGTGAGCATCTATTTGGGCTTTATCTGGAGTTCACTGAGCTAGCCTTTCCTTACTGATCTATCCAGTTTCTGAATGGTCTATTGACATGACCTTATCCTATTACTCTCCTTTATTAGAGATAACTGTGAAGTAGTTGTGTGTATGTGTGTGTGTGGGGGGGTGGGCATATGAAGAATGATAATAGTCTATGATGGCTTGAAAGACTCTTATGTAAAATAGGAATAAACACTTGTCCATTCTGCCTTCACAGAAAAGAACTAGGAGCAATGGACGGTGATTGCAATGAAGCAATGATATGAAGTAGGGGAAAAAAAACTTATTAACAGTTAGAGCTGGAATGGGTTGCTTTGGAAAATAGTATTAGACATCTTCAAGGAAAAGCTTAAAGATCACTTACTGGATGGGTTGTACCAGGTATTCTTTTCAGGTATGAGTTGAACTAGATAGTCACTATCCCTTTCAGTTCTCACCCCATCTTTTGATTCTTGGCATTTTCACTGGCTGTCCTGCATGCTTGGAATATAGGATTCTCTCCATCCTTTCTTCTTAGCTCCCCTGGATTCCTTCAAGTCAATCAATCAAAGAATATTTATTTAGTGTGTATGATATGCCAGATATTGTACTAAGTATTGGAGATAAAAAAAGGCAAAGGATGGTCCTTTCCCTCTAGGAGGTCAGAATTGAATGGAAGAAAATATTCACACACATGCACATCCATATTCATACATACACAAAACATGCTATATACAGGATAAATAGGAAATAATTAGCAGAAAGAAGGCTCTGGAATTTAGTATCCCATGTTCTCCAAGAAGAATTTCTTCTTCTCCACCTAATATTTCCCTCTGTTGATTGTCTCCAATTTATCCTGTGGATATCTGGATTGCACACAGGTTTTGTGTGGTCTCTGCCATTAAACAGTGAGCTCCTGGAGAGTATAATTGTCTTTTGCCTCTTTGGGGGGGGAATGTGTTGGTAAACAAAATGGGCTCTTAGCATTCAGTTCAACTAAGTGCCCTTGAAGAGTTTGGCCTTTGTTTCCTTGATTAGATTGAGAGTCCTTGGTGACCTCCTTGAATCAGGGAAGGGCCTAGTTTACACATGAGCTTGAGTAACATGTTTGGGACATCAGAGGCTTTTAGACTACGTGGGTTTAAGTTGCCTCTTTGTGACAATTTTAGGTCAGGTGGTGAGTCACTTGTGTGACTCACCCTTGGCCCTGAAAAAAATATAAAACCAGGGGTTGGCTTTCTCTTTTTCAGAGCTCTTACCCACGTCCTGGTGGTGATCATGACTCTGGGCCAGCCCTTGTTATGAGCTCCTGGGCTGAACCTAGATGTTGGTAACTATGAATTGTATTTGGTCTGTCTGTTGATGTGTTTGTAATTTGTTTGTATTTGTTCTGAAGTTCAGGCTGCTGGCTTTTTCCCCTGAACTAAGTAAATGGTATTTACATGCTGAATTAAAGTAAGCTTGTTAAACCCTTAATGTTGCTTTCCTTAGAAAAGCAGATCAAAGGAACCTGGGCTTTTACAGTGTGCTGGTAGTGTACTTGTTGTTGGGCTTGTGTTGGTTTTTCACTCCCACAGCAGTTGCTAGCCAGATTCTTGAAACAGGGGGAGGGGTATTTCCAGTGTTTAACCCAATTCTTGGCAATAGTAGATCCAAAAAAATGCTTATTGCCTTAGTGACTTTCAGATTATGTGAGTCAATATTGGGACTATTGGTGGATATATTATTACGGATTTGAAAAATATAAGATTATACAAAGAAGTTGTTGACTTTTTGCATCTAATGTTGTTTTAATGCTGGTATACATGTTTAGCACAAACTATTTTGTTAAGAAGATGTTTTTGAAAAAAAATCTCTTCTCAAATTAATTTAGTCCTCTATGGTCACCTCATTGAAGACTTTCCAAATCTACACAGATATTTTTGTATTTATGGTGAGTTGTGAGATAGAAATCAATATGAGCTTGGCTCACTTCATTTATCTTTTACTTCCATTTTCAGTTGTCACCATCCAAAAAGAAAAAAAAAACATTTTTTTCTGTGCACATTTCAGGATGGAAGCCATCATCAGATTTATCTTGCCCACCTAATCTTCAAAGTTATTAGTCAATGGCATTTCAGCAACAATGTGTCTTTGGGGGAATATTATAGGCAAGGTTAAAAAAATTCTCCTTATAATCATTATGCTGCAGAGAATCAGAAGAGTTCTTGTTATAGCTTAGGAAAGATTATTGATAATCATAAATTTTGGTCCCACTGCTGTGTATTACCTCCAAACGATTGCTTGTAGGCATTTCTAGTCATTTAATTACACCTTTGTGTAAAATATGTAAAGGTGGCGTAAGCTGGCAAGGGAGTAGTAAAGATAATTTTAAGTAATAATTCCAGATTCCCCCTATTAATCTATCAATTTAGAGAGAAAAATAAAACTGGTAGAACAAATCCTGGCAATATTTAGATGTAAAGTCAAAATTAGAGAGGACATAGAATTATATTTCCTTCTCCCTCACAGGTTGTGAAAAATGGAAATGTTTTAAAGTATTCTTTAACAAAAGACATAAGCAATAGTTTTATATTTCCTCAAGGAATATAGTGAATACCTTAAATAATCCATTTTGTATACTTCATATATCCTTATGTATTGAGTTTTTCAAGTGGAAACATCTCTGGGCATAAGAGTTGGGATGATTATTCTAGGGTCAGGATTTGGGGGCACTCTATACTACTATCATATGTATGATAATTGAGCATTGATTCAGAAGTAAATGCCACAGGAGAAAGATACTTCAACAGGTAACAACAACAGCAAAAAAATACTTTAAAAAGCTTATACACATTCACAATTAGTACTTAAGTCCCCTGTTGTCATCCAAACAAGCCTTTTGGCTCGCCAGCTAGTTTATAAGCTACATGAGGATAGGGACTATCTTTTGTCTCTTTATATTTCTAATCATTAGCACAGTGCCTGCTATATAGTAGATGTTTAATAAATGTTTTTTATTGATGGTATTGTCCTTACTTCTGCCTTACCACATAGGTTCAGAATCACTTAAGAATTAGAGAGCTGGAAGGGGCCATATAAATCTTGTTGTTTGATATCCTCATTTTACAGCTGAGGAAACAGAGATCCAAAAGGAAAAAGTAACTTAGGCTCACACTAAACACTTCTGGTGTAGAAAATAGATGGCTTTTGGAGGATTTCAGGATGAACTATGGTCATTTTCAAGTATTTTAAAGGTTGTCATTTGGAAAAGGAATTCAATTTATTCTGCTTTACCCCACAGTGTAGAGTTCAGCAAATCACACATTCACCTGTAATTCCATTAGTGTAGAGAATTACCAGTGTGGAAACTTCTTCTACAAACATACATAGTTAAATCATCTGCAACTTATACACTTATAAAGTTGTATGGAGGCACTGAACAGTGCAAGGGTTACGCAGTGAAAATATTTGACTTCAACATAGTAGCCACTTTATATTTGTTGAATTCAGTTAGATATGTGGATAGAAGGTTAAGTGGAATAGACTTTCATGAAAGTCAACACATTTGCCCTCACTTATCTCTGTTATATGTATTATCCCAATTGTAGTGTGAGCTCTTTGAGAAAAGGGACATTTGTTTTTTTTTCCTATTTTTAGAACCAATATTTAGCACAGTGCCTAAGACACAGTAAACCCTTAATAAATGTCTTTACCTCAGAATTTGTTCACTTGCTTTAGATTTTTGATCAAAGGTTAAATAAACAACCTTTTATTAGGGATATTGTAGACAGAACTTTTGATGAGATGTAGGTTACACTAGATTTTCTCTGTAGTCCCTTACATTTTTAAGATGTTTTCATACTTCTAGGAGCTTCTAAATCTTTGGTAATTAACTCCACCTCTCATCAGGATCAGTCCCATCCAATGCATCATTCTCATAACACATTCTACTTCTCTCTTGAAATGCTACTAATTTTCAGCGAATTCTTATCCATTTTGACTTTTTAACTGGTCTTCCTTTGAATTTCTTACTTCGATTAAAACTTATCTCTACAGAGGACCTCTTATTAAAGATTATTATTATTATAGTACATTAAAGATTATTCCCTCCCCCCTTCTCGTTGACACAAAAGATCATCAAGAGGGGTGTGAATGATACTTGCTTCTCACTGCCAGGTCCAGATTATTCATCTACTGCCATCCCTCAATGATCTTTTATATTCTGACTTCCTTTTAATCTGTATATATCACCCTTTCTTCATTTTTGTTAAATTCACCTACCAACATCTAGAACAGTTTCAGCATTTTCAGGGACTTTTTCTATCTGGCTAATATTCTTCCTCCTCATCCTATCCCTTGACACTTGACTCAAAGAGTTCAGTATTTGTGTTAATGACTACTGGTTAACATGACTTCTTTGACCTCCTCAATTCCAATGACATTCTTATTAAAATACTTGCTACCACATATTAGCATGATGACACTTTCACCTTACAATCCCTTGGAGTTGTACCATTAATGAGATCTAGAAGCTTGAAATCCCACTATCTAAACAAAAGACCCTATTTTCTACTTCTTCATTCAGATTAAATTGGTTATATGACCTTAGGATTTCCTCATTTCTGTCTTGTCCTTCTCTATATCTTATTCTTGCTTCACTAAGATTCAGATCTAGAGTTGACTCAATGGTCTAGCACTTCAAGATTTTGCGTTCTATTTTCCCCTGTAAACCTCCCACCATGTGATTTAAATACACACACATACATACATATATACATGCATATGTGTATGTACATATACATATATGTACATGTAAACATACACATGATATATACATATACACATACATGCATTCATGCATATATGGATATGCATATGCATATGCATATGTGCATGTATGCATACCAGAACATCTGAGTACAGGTCTAGAAAATAGAGGTGACTTATCCCCAACTGATTTATGTTACATAACTTCCTATTCCAGTTACTCCCCACTTATACTGTCCAAAGGCAATGCTTTTATATATCAATCTGCTCTGTAATCTTCTGTTGGCCTTATCACATATTGTTGTTGTTCATCCTTTGTCTTCTAAAAGGACTAAAGACATCATGCTGCTGGGGTCAGGGTAAAATGGGATCATCTGTGGCTTTACCACAGCTTGAGCACAAATAGAATACTTAGAACATCTTAGAACATTTGGGATGGAGATGACTCGATTGTGCAGCTCACATTTCCTTTATGCACGGCAATTCTGATTTGTTCATGGATTATAGCACCTTCTTTGATGCAGCCATGCCATGCTAGGTGGTCCTGTACCAGCAATTTCCATGTCTCACAATCAATACTAAAGTTCTTCAGAGAATCCTTAAAAGTGTACTGATACCATTACTTCTGATCACTATGTGAGCACTTGCCTTGTGTGAGTTCTCCATAAATTAGTCTTTCAGGTAAGCATAAAATTGGGACTCAGGCTATGAGAGCAACCCTTTTTTTGGCACTCTTTTTTAATGCAAGAAAAAAAACTTTGTTTTTTCAGGTTTTCCACGTGAGTATAAATAAGACCCTTTTAATAAGAGGTGAGCACCGCTGCCCCTGCAGTCTCCGCCCACAAAACCCCTTTTGGAATGAGGTGGCCAGTTCATCTGGAACTAATACTGCCACCGTGTTCTGGAGGCTCTAGACATGGCAGAAGGCTGTGATCTACAGAGGACAAGTAGCTGAGCAGGGCAGGGTAGAGAATTCCCTGAGGTCCAGCCTGGGCAGGGGACAGTTGGTCCTTTCTGAGCAGGATCCTGAGAGCTCATGGCCACTGTGACTCAGGAGGTCGTGGCCTCCCTTGAGGCTCCCAAGGCCCTCATCTTCTATGTACAGGCACAGGAAGAGGGACAGGGCCTCTGAACCATGGGAAGCCATCCTGCCTAGTCCTGCTCAGCACCTCAGAGACAACCTGGTCAACTGTTTCCTTGGTCTACCCAACAAAGTGGGAGAGCAGGCATGGGCACCACCTCAATGCCTTAAAACCCTGGGCCTTGTTTCCAATGGCACCAGTGCCCAGTGCCCTGGGGCCACCACAGCACACACTGTCGATGAGCCCTCGCTCAAACACCCAAGGAGCAGACACTTGGGATAGCAAGGGTCCATCTTCATGCAAAGGGTCTGAAGCTGAAGAATAGGGCCAGATGCCACAGCTATTCTCACAAAGGGTGGTGCTTGTGGAAAAAGAATCAAGAACACAGCTGTCCTCAAAGTGGCCAGAAACTTCCAGGAATTGGAAGCTGAGTATATTAAAAAAAAAAAAAAAACTAGTTGGTTGCCTTTGGAAGACATAACCCAGGGGCTTCTGGGGCTTCCAACAGGGAGGTGGAAACTCCTGAAGCATCTAAGTTGGTATGATATAGGTGAGACCTCTGGGGAAGAAGGGAAAATATCCATAGTGCCTGAGTGGGGGCAGGGGAGGGGAGGTGCAGCACTGGGGCCAAGGCATGAGTACCACTTGGATTCAAGGACAGAGAGGGAAGGGTGGCCTGCTTGTGTGCCCACAGCAGTCTGCTGCACAGTCTGCAGTGGAGTTTCAATGTTTGTCAGGTCAGCTCAAAATAGGACCTCAGTGTCCAGTACCTTATCATGCCAGGTAATCTTCAAAATTCTTTAAGAGAATTCAAGTGGAAGTGGTTCATTTTTCTGGCATGACACTGATAGACTGTTCAGGTTTGAAAGGTATACAATAGCGAAGTCAGCATAATGGCTATATAGATAGATCTTCAGTTCGATGTACAGCTTAATTCCTTTTCTCTCTCACGCTTTCTTTTGGAGCCTTCAAACACTGAACTAGCTCTGGCAATACATGCATTGACCTCAGCATCAATGTGGACATCCCTGGAAAGCATACTGCCAAAGTGAACTTATCCATAGTATTCAAAATTTCTCAATATACTGTGACTGGTGGTTCCATGTATGGATGGTATAGTGCTAGCTGGTGGAGGGCTTCTGTTTTCTTAATGTTGATTGATTGTCAGGCCAAAATTAGGACAAGTGGCAGAAAACTGATCCGTACTTTTTGCATCTCAGCCTCCAAGGTTGTATTGAAGGCCTAAGCCTGTGTGAACAAAAAGTCATGCATGATCTCTCCCTCTACTGCGGTCTTAGCTTGCAGGCTTTTCAAGTTAATAGTTTACTATCAGTGCAGTAGCTGACCTTGATGCCATTTTTGTCCTTTTTGAAGGTGTCTGAAAGCATCCTGTAAAACATCATGCTGAAAAGCATGGGAAGAAGCACACAGTCCTTTTTTATTCTATTGGTGACTAGGAAAGCATGAGAGCCTCATTCTTCAGAACCCATGTGAGCATTCCATCATGCAACTGGCATACCATACTGATGAATTTCTCGAGACAACCAAATTTCACCATGATCTTTCACAAGCCCTTACAATTGACAGTTACAAAGGCCTTGGTTAGGTCAACAAACATTGTGTACTGACTTGTGTGTGATGATCTGTGTTGTATCTGCCTATTTGATTGTAAACTCCATGAGGATAATTTTTTGTTCTAAATTGGGCATCCCCCTTCATGGTTCTATGCACAGTAGTTGTTCATAAATATTTGTTGAATTAAAGAAAACAGAATTGTAGGTAAAAGAGGTGAACATTGAAGAAGAATGTGTCAATGCAAGAATCTTATAGGGCTAACTAATTTGACTGAATTTCATCATTTTTATAAACTATAGTACTGATTCTGAAGGTAACAAAGAGTAAATCTCTTTAAAAATTGAACTAGTTTCATGCCATAAAGTAGCCCATTTTAAATGTTTTTAATCCTGTTAATGTTCAATGTGTCTGGTCTTTAATAGCTGCATTATCTGAAGATAGTTTGGTAAATTACATAGTATTTTTTACAAGCAGGAAACTTATGAGAGTGTATAAACTAGATGAAATTACCTTTCTTTTGCTACTTTGTCAAATTTAAAAAGGAAACAACATATTATTTCTGCTAGAAATCAATGTTCATGTGTTGAGAAGTCCAGTAGAAATCTTATTTGCTCTAATTTAGAGAACCTGGGTTAAAATGCCACCTTACAATCTATGTGACCTTAGGCAAGAGACATCCTATTAGGTGTTGCACTAAATCAAAAAGAAGTCTCTGCCCTCAAATTAGTTAAACAGTTTGTTAATGAGCATATATGAAGTATTTATTATGTGTCAGGCTCTGTACTAAGAAGTGAGTGTATGAAGAAAGTAAAAAAAAGAAAAACACAATGCCTGTACTCTACAAGACCACATTCTTATGAATGAGACAACATTAAAACAACTGTGGACATGATTATGTATATTAACACTTATGTGTATATACAGATTTATACAGATTAGATGGAAAATAATCTTAGAGAGAAGGCATTCATGGTGATAGTGATTGGGCAAGGATACTTCTATAGAAGATGACATTTCAGCTGAGCGCTAAAGGAAGTAAGCTAGCCAGAAGGCAGAGGGAAGGAGTAATAGCGGTCCATGAATTAGTGACAACCAGTGTAAAGGAAGAGTCAGGAGAGGGAGTGCCATGTTTGAAGGACAACAGGAAGTCTAGTACTGCTAAATCAAAGAGGATGCAGAGGGGAATAAGTATAAGAACATCAGAAAGTTAGGAAGAGGCCCGTATTTTCCAGGTTAAAAGGCTAAAGAAAGGATTTTCTATTTCATCCAGAAGTAATAGGAAGCCTTTGAAGTTTATTGAGTAAGGGTATAACTGGGTCAAATCTTTGCTTTAGGAAACATTTTAGAAGTGGATTGATGAATTAGAGACAGAGAAGCAAACCAGAAGGCTATTGTAATAGCCTAGGAGTGAGTTATGATAATCTGTGCTAGTCTGGTAACTCTCTGAGTAGAGAGAAGATGCTATGTGTAACAGATGCTGTGAAAGCACAAATAGATTTTTGCAACTAGTTGATATGTGGATCAAGTTAAAGAGAGGAATTGAAGATGAGACTCAAATTGTTACTCTGGGTCACTAGAAGGATGATGGTTCTATTAAGAACAATAGGGAAGTCTGGAAGAGGGTAGGGTTTATGGGGGACAGCTATGTGGTTCAGCAAATGGAGCACCAAGCCTGGAGTAAGGAATATCTGAGTTCAAATCTGACCTCAAACACCTACTAGCTGGATGACCCTGTGCAAGAACACTTTACCCTCTTTGCCTTAGTTTCCGCATCTGTAAAATGAGCTGAAGAAGGAAATGGCAAACTGATCTAGTATCATCGCCAAGAAAGCACCAAAAAGGGGTCACAAAGAATTGGACATGACTGAACAACAACAGCAAAGGGTTGGGAAACCATAAGGGAAAAGGTAAAGAGTTCTATTTTTAAAAAATCTTTTGATATATCTATGGGACATACAGCTAGAGATGTTGAAAGGATGGTTGGTTATTTGAGCATGAAGTGCTGGAGAGAGATTAAGCAGATATGTATGGATTTGAGAGTCATCTGCATAGCAATCAGAATTGAACATATATGTTCAATAAGAGCAGATAAGATTATCAAACCTGATAGTACAGAGACAGAGGAGAAAACGATCCAGAACAGAGCCTTGGGTGACACCCACAGTTAGTGGCCATGAAGTAGAAGCAGATGTAGCAAAGGGAACTAAGGAAGAAAATGAGACAGGTAGGAGGAAAATTAAAAGGGAAGTGTCAAAACTGATTTAACCATTCTGGAGAGAAATTTGGAACCATATCTAAAGAGCTATAAAACTGAATATCCTTTGATTCAGTAATAACACTACTAGGTCTGTATGACAAAGAGATCATAAAAAAGGGAAAAAGGATCCACGTGTACAAAAATATTTGTATCGGGTCTTTTTGTGATGGCAAAGAAATGGAATCCCATGAGTTGGGGAATAGCTGAATAATCATGGTATATAAATGTAATAGAAGAATATTGTGCTGTAAGAAATGATGAGCAGGTTGATTTCAGAAAAATCTGGAAAGACTTACATGAACTGATGTTGAGTGAAGTGAGCAGAACCAGGAGAACATTGTACACTGTAACAGTGACATTGTGAGATGACCAACTTTGATAGACTTAGCTCTTCTCAGCAATGCAATGATCTAAGGCAATTCCAAAATACTCATGATGGAAAATGCTAACCCCATCCATGGAAAGAACTAGGGAGTCTGAATGCATATCTAAGCCTATTATTTTTTCACTCTTTTTTCTTTCTTGTGTTTTTTTTTTTGCTTTTTTCTGATTCTTCATTCACAACATGACTAATGTGTGAATATATTTAATATGATTGTACATGTATGGCCTATATCATATTTCATGCCATCTTGGGGAGGGAGGACAGGAGGGAAAGAGAAAAAAAAATTGGAACTCAAAATCTTATAAAAGTGGATGTTGAAAACTAAAAATAAATTAAAATAAATAAATATAGAAGTAACACAAAAATATCAAGAGAATAGAATACTCAGGAAGAAAATGATCGAAGGGGTCAAAGGCAGCAAGGAGGTCAGAAATCATAAGGACAGATAAAAGATCATCAGATTTGTCAATCAAGATATTATCAGTGACTTTTGAGAGAATGAGCAGCTGGATAATAAAGTCATAGAAACCAGATTTGGCAGGTTTAGGATTGAGAAGAGCAAATGGCAGTTGCAAGGATTGTGCCTGCAGTGGCGCAAATATATGACGAAGTAATTGACACACAAAAAAATCCCAAACACAGGACTAGGTGAGTCGTATAGTCAGGCTGTAGACTAATTTTAATGGAGTTACTGACAGTATTTTATACAGGTAATTGCTGGGTCATCCTGACTTCTCAGAAGAGAATAATTAAGTATTGGCTAAATTTTTTTATCTCCTTCTTCCTGGGAGTGAGACAATATTTTCCCTCAAGGCTAATCAAACTGAAACATTTCTGTCCTCTCCCACATAGATAACCAGCCTGAAATATTTCTGCTCTTCCCATGTGGGTAATCAGCTACAAAGGCCAGTTTTCTTTGCCACGTCTTCTTATCCTAAATATGGCTTCTGCCTTACATAGACCCATTCTCAATCGACCCTGCCTTGCAGAGGTCTAAGAGGCCTAGACAGGATATAGCTGGCTCTCCACAAAGGATAAAGGATATTCTCAAGAAATTTCAGTGAGGAGGAGTGATTGTACGATTAAGTGAGTTTTTCTTTTTCATAGTAGAGAAGGTATAGATATATTTGTAGGTGACAGGTGGGAGACTAGATTTAGACAGAATGGATATTAGAGAGTGGGATTATAAACAGAGCAATCTACCAGAGAAATGCTTGGGATGGGATCAAGGATATGTGTATTGGAATGTGCCTTGGCAAAGAAGTGTTGTCTCTTCATGAGATACAGGGGTGGGAAGGAAGACATCTTCAATGGGGAGGGAAGAACCAGGACCTCTTCACAAACGACATCAAATTTGCATTGAAATGTAAGACGAGGTCCTCATTTGTGAGAGTTATCACTGGTGGTGACATGAGAGGCTCAAGGAGGAAGAAAAAAGGTTTGGAGTGGTCACCGTCATGAGAGAGAAAACCACGTGTATGTGTGTGTGTGTGTGCGCGCGTATGTGTGTGTGTGTGTGCACATGCACATTGGTGTGTAAAAGGGTTGTTTTGCTCAAGTGTGGGCACAGTTAAAGGAACATAAATTTGTAGTGTACCCAATCAATATAATTTGTGCTCCATTAAGCAGCAAATAAAAAGGATTTAAGCTAGCAGTTGTTCATAGCAATCTAAGGTTGGAATTTGGAAGTAATACAAGGGTGCAAGGGATTCTCTAGTATTTCTTAGAGATATACTGATTAAACAAGGAGTAGAGAGATCAAATGATTTGCCCAAGGTCATAAAGCTAAATAGTCACAGATGAGTTAAAAAGGTCCCGCTCACAGCTCCTTATTAGTTACTCAAACAAAAAGCAGTGTTTTCTTGGAAGGAAAGATATCCAACTACAAACAAAAGGACAATAAGTTCAAAAGGATAATAGTGTTAGAATAAAGTTTTAAACAGTGTATCTTCAAATAAAGGCAGTGCTATTGGGTCTCTAGGTGTCCAAGACAGAAGCTGAATTCCAAAGGATACAAGAAGTGTTATTTTGTGACTATGCATAAAGACAATTTTCAGAGTTGGGGAAATGGGCTAGGGATATGCAAAGATGTTTGAGATACAGAACAGAAGATAAAGTCTTAACAGAAGAAAATCTCCAGGCATTCAACTTGTTGCAAATGCTGTAAATTCTCTGGTTATATCAGTGGGAACACAAAAGTTACATTGATTTCCTCTACTAATGGCTGAGTTCTTTGAACACTAGAAAGAGTATAAGACTTTAATTTTCAAACTGGTACCTTCCACTTCTGTGACCTTGGTGATATTTCTTCCTCCCTGAGCTTGAGTTTCTTGGAGGTCAGACTTTATACTGTGTCAGGTCTCATCCAGCTCCAAATCCCTATGAACCCCTATGACCTCGCTGGACTATGCATTTAACATTTCCCAAAAAGGTAAAAAGTATTCCTTGTACTTTATGAAAAAAAGATACTATTTTTAATATGCTTGTGTATTATTCCACAGAAAAAAAGAAAAGAAAAAAATTGGCACATTCTCTCCAATTTCTTAAACTCTCGGTAAGGGAGGCAATTTTTGTGTTTAAATAGTTGAGCTCATGAAAGTAGAATAGAAAAGTTTGATTAATGGCAGCTCACAGAGAGAAGTATTTTTTTTCCTTTTCATTTTGCACTGAACTGAAGGCTAGTTCAATACTAAGAGAGACTTTGTCTAATCTGTTAAATTTCTAACATAGCCAAGCTGCTTTTATCTAAATAATTTCTTTTTTAAAATTTTCACTTGGGAAAACAGTGGATGCCCCACTTCAACACTGTCAATATGTATATTTTCACTGGTTTGAGAATTTTCACACTGAAAAATGACTTAGTATGTAGTAAACATTTAGTAAATGTTTTAAAACTGACATTAATGTGGTGTTCAAGTGATTAAAGATCTTCTTCCCTCCCCCTTCCTCCCCCCCCCATTAATACCTCTCAGGTGGAGCTAGTTAAGGGAAGCTTGATTAGGGGAGGCATGTTGATAGGAAGGCCCACACCCTTTTGCTAATTAAGTCAGGAGGTTTGTGAAGCCCTTGGACTCAAAAAAGGGTATATATACTCTGAGGGTAGCTGTTAAGCTCTCTCTCAGAACTGCAAGGGCTCTCAGGACTGTCGTAAGAGAAGATACTGGCAAGCAGACAACTAGGATTTGTGAGTGAGTGTTTACAGGAAGGCACCAGTAGAGGGGAAGGTTATGGGATGGCTTGGCTCTCTGCTTCCATATTGTGTTTTAATTTTCTTGCTGTTATAATGAAGTATACTTACTGGTTTTAGGATACAATTGCTACTATGCCACATTGGAGTTATTGGTTCTGGGATTTGATCCTCTGGTGTCTGAATAAATGTTTTACTTCTGCCTTCTATATGGATAGTCTCTTACATTCTTTGATACAGAACTATACAGGCATATTCATGGTCACTTTCGATATTGTGACACTCACCTTACAGATGCAAATAACGGTAGATTTTCTGAGTCACTGTAGTCAAATAAGTTTGTTTTTGTTTGTTTGTTTTTAGGTCAACAGATATATGAGGTCTTGAAGATCATAGTAAGCATATGAGATCTTGCTCTATTACTTCATTTAATTCTTACAGAATTTCTCACATAAAATGATTATTTTATAGAGATTTGTATTTTTATATTTAGTGTTTTCTTAATTATAAATA
Organism: Phalanger gymnotis; assembly: GCA_028646595.1. Lineage (NCBI taxonomy): Eukaryota > Metazoa > Chordata > Mammalia > Diprotodontia > Phalangeridae > Phalanger > Phalanger gymnotis. The sequence continues at coordinate 181,912,025 of CM053622.1, forward strand.
AATAAAATTTTATATTTTATAATTATAAATAAGTAATTTAAATATTAATTCATCACTTTGGCATTCAAAAGTTCTCATTTAAGTTATTGTAAGCACATGATGAAGAAATTTAAAAGAATATTATGAATATTATATTAAGTTTCTCTAGACATTCACAAAACTTCCCCACCACCACCAAAGGATTTCACAGAACAAAAACAAAATTTGTACCCACTAGACTTGATGGTCTATATGTAGTTTATTGTTTATTATTATTACTTGATAAAAACACAAATACACAATAAAGAAAAGAAAACCTTCAATACTGGAACTCAAATATGTGAGAGGATTCAAAATATATAGCAAAAAATTTCCATTTCAAGAAAGCTTGTATAATAAATATTAAGTGATGCGTTGAAACCTGTCCATCTTTTCTTTGCTTCCTTGTAAGTTTTCTTTTGTTCTTTGCTGAGCACTTTTAACTTTTTTTTCACCCTTTCTCTCCCCACCAGGCTACAATTAAGCATGGATATATTTATATATAGATATGGACATATACATATGCACATATATACACATACATATACACATACATATATACACATATGTACATGCATACATACATGCATATGTAGACATATATCTTCCCTAACAAACTCTATTTTTGATCTTTGCTTTTGTGTCTGTGCACATCTCTCATTTCCTACCTCTCCTGGCTTATTCTTACTCTAAAATTCTCTGAGGCTATTTTATAAAGTAAATTCTCTGCTACTACATTATCCCTCGATAAAAATAGCTATAGATCACTTTTATCCTTAAGTCAAAGGCACATCCCCTCTCCCACATCCTCTGAGCTAAGGACCTTGACTCATACTTTGCAGAGAAAATTGAAGCCATTCACTTTGAGTCCTTTACATCCTTTTGTTTTTATAATCTCTAAACCCCTTGATATCATACCATACTCTTTTCCTCCTTAAATGGAGTATCTCTTTTCCTTGTAAAGGCCAAATCTTCTATATGTCTCCTAGGATATATTTCGTCTCATCTTCTCCAACAGATTTTCCCCATCAATCATCAGCCCGCTCTCTAATCTTCACTCTCTCCCTATCAACTTTCCTCTTTCTCCACCTCTTTCAAAAATATGTAACAAAATCTCTCTTGATATCCACAAAATTATATCACACATTCACAAATCTAGCTCAAAAGCAGGTGAAAAAAGAGGTTTCTAGTACTAGAAAATGATTCTTGGATTTGTAGTCTAGTATCCAAACTAATAGATTACAAATCCTAAAATGTTTAGCTAATGCCTAGAATCCTCTTTCTTCTCCATGCAGCTGCCCTTTCAAAGCTAGGCTTATGAATAGATATAGTATGATTTTAGGGGTTATAGGAAAAACCCTTTTTTATATTCAAGGTCTTCTCCCATATTAAAAAAAATCACTAGACATTTCTACTTCCTCAAATTTTCAATCTTGATCTCGCCTCTCTTTCTTAGTTAAATTCTTGGGGAAAGTCAGTTAGTAAACTTTTATTAAGCACTTTCAAAGACTAATGGTGGAGCCAAGATGCAGGCAACTTTGTACAAAGTACATACAAATAAATTGGAAATAACCAATTTGAGAGAAAGCACAAGAATTAAATGGAAATAGAAAGGCTTCCTGTAGAAGGTGGGATTTTTTTAGCTGAGATTTAAAGGAGGCAGAGAGATCAGGAGGCTGGAGTGCATGCTAGGCATAAGAGTTAGAGATTTATTAGAGGAACTGCAAAAAAGACTAGCATCTCTGGATCACAGAGTAAATGGAAGAGAAATGGTCAGTAAATTGTTAAGAATGCTAGAAATATGGGAGGGGCAAGACTGTGAACAGTTTTGAAAACAAATAGAATTTTATATTTGATACTGGCAATGATAAAGAGGTGTTGGAATTTGTTGAATGGAAGTGAGATAAAATGGTCAAACATGAACTTTACGAAAATCAATTTGACAGCTGAGTGAAGGATAGAATGAAATGAGAAGAAACTTGATGTAGGGAGATGAACCAGAAAAAGTTATTCTGACAGATCAATCATGAGTGGATGAGGACCTACACCAGAGTGATGACAATGTCAGAGGAAAGAAGGCAGATGGATATGTGACATGGTGTGAAAGAATTATCAACAGGACTTGACAATAGATCAGAAGTGAGAGAGTATTAGTAGTTGGGGATACCTGATTTGTGAGCATGATATCTGGGAAATTGTTATATCCTAAACAGAACAAAAAAATTAGGGAGAGGAAAGAGTTGGGGGAAGACATTAAACAGTTGCTTATTGGTTGATTGATTGAATGATCATATGATCTAATCATCCTCTTGAGTCATTTTCCTGGGAAGATGAGCTGACCAACTATCATGTTCTCCACCTATCAGGATGAACAATGTAGTAGCAGACAGGTGGGAGAATACTCACCTTGTGAATGTCAGGTTTTTCCCCATTCTGACTGTACCATCAAAACTTTTGGAGTTTCTGTCTACTGCTGTGCCCAAAGAAAGGCAATCATGATTTCTTCCACCTACTGTCAAAAGGGAAAAGGATGTTTTATGTGTCATGGTGTAGCATCGTGGATGTCTGTTTTACTCCTCCCTCTCCACTCTGAGCATGGAAATTGAGATTCAACGGCAGAAGATTTCTTTTGCCACTTCTGATTCAAAAAGTGATCTCAGTATTAGGAGCCAATTAGGATTTCAGAAAAACCTGGAAAGACCTACATGGACTGATGCTGAATGAAGCAAGTAGTGTTGTGCCGAAAAAAGGGAGTGAGACCTGTATATAAATTTAGATGTGGATTTATTGAAGTGTGTGACTGTTCGGAGTAATTACTCAAATCAAACAGCAGTGAGCAAGGGAAGAGAAAGGGTACTTAAAGGGAAAGAACACAATTAGATTTCTGTGGAGATGGGGACACAAAGAGTGGGACAAGCTGAGGCAGGATTATTTCCTTGGAGAAGGGAACACAAACAGTGGGGTCCATGGAGATGGGAGTATAAACAGTGAGGTCCGTGGAGATAGGAGTAAAAACGGTGGGGTGAGCTGGGGCAATAAGGAGAAATTGGAGAGGGGCTGGGCAGGGCGTAACAGTAGAACCAGGAAACATTGTACACAAATCAGCAACAGTGTGAGATGACCAACTTTGATAGACTTAGTTCTTCTCAGCAATACAATGATCTAAGACAATTCCAAAAGATTCATGATGGAAAATGCTATCCACATCCAGAAAAAGAAACAGGGAGTCTGAAGGCAGATTGAAATGTCCTATTCTCTCTCTCTCTCATCTGATTTATTTTCCTCATGTTTTTTCCCTTTTGTTCTGATTCTTCTTTCACAACATGACTAATAATGGAAATAGGTTTAATATAATTGTATATGTATAGCCTATATCAGATTGCATGCCATCTTGAGAAGGGGGAAGGGGAGGGAAAGCAGGAGCAAAAATTTGGAACTCAAAATCTTACAAAAGTGAATGTTGAAAACTAAAAATAAATAAATAAATTGTAAAAAAATTAAATTAAAAAAAATTAAAAAAATATGAGGACCCTATCAAGATATATCTGGTTCAAAGTATCTTTTTCATGATTTCAAAGGCTAGGGAAGTACAAAAGTACAAATTGAATGGGGGAAATGCTCTATAAAGTACCTCAACTTATATGATTAGCATGTCCTCTTCAAAAGTGGCTATGTTATGGCTTCAAAATAGAATGTTAGTCTCCTTTTATTGTCTTTACTTATTTTAACAGAAATTTTCCCCTATCACTATGAGCCCTGGTGTGATTTTGATGTTTATGATATAATGAGCAATGCTATCACTAACACCTCTAGAGCTTTCTTTTGTAAACACTATTTCAGCCTAAGCACTTTTAGAATAATTTGACTACAACCAAAGCAAGACAAGAGCTAAACTGTACCCCTGTGTGTTTATCATCAGTGAACAAGAAAGATATATTTAAAATTGTAATGTCACTTTTAGCCTCTGTTAAATGGGCTTACTTGTATTGCTGACTCTTTTCAATTTGTATGTTTTAAGAATAGTAAGAGACCCACAAATAATGTGCTCTGAAATATATCCATAGGTGAAGAAGTACTTTTAAGACAAAGCATCTATAGATTCTCTCCAATATTATATAGATATATGCATGTGTGTATACGTATACATACATGTGCATACACATACATATTTTAAGGTACAGAGAACGTGTTGACTTTCACTGGCAGAGGAAGTTTCCTTACCAGGAACTTCTCTTTGGTCCCTCCTTATTCTAATTAAACTTTCACATAGCTGCTAAATGGATAAAATATATGTTGTAATATATTGTAATTCATGTATTTACATAGATAAATATAATAAACATGATGTATATATTTATATTCAAATACACATATGTGTAAATTTATATCATTTGTGATTATTTTTAAAATTAGGAAATGGAAAGATTAAGAATTGACTTAATTGTAATTGTTTTGCACTTGATGCAGAGAAATTGTCATTTAAAAAGCCAGAACCTTTGTGCCTTATAGTATCATACTTACCATAAAGCGTGAGTTTGACCTTAAGAAATCATCTTATCTATCATTTCTTCTCTAAAGGATTTGATTATAACAAACAGAGCAATGATCCAACAAACATTTATGAAATGCCTGCTGTTGGAAGAGCACCCTAAGAAATATAGTTTTGGATAAAAGATAATAATTGACCCCAGGAAATTACAATCCTTTAAGTACCTCAGGCCATCCTAGAAAGACAATATTTTGATTCTTAAATTTTTCCTGTTAAGATTATTCCAAATTATGATACTTTATGACCCGACAATTCCTTATTCCTATAAGAATTTGAGACTGGGGGGGCGGAGCCAAGATGGCAGCTGGGAAGCAGTGACTGGCGTGAGCTCCCCACCAAGTTCTTCCAAAAACCTATAAAACAATGGCTCTGAACCAATTCTAGAGCTGCAGAACCCACAAAGTGGCAGAGGGAATCAGGGC
>CM053622.1:181917513-181942999 GCA_028646595.1 Phalanger gymnotis
TGGATAACAGAGAGTAGTATTCAGGTCTGGGAGATAAAGGGATAGAGTAAGAAGAAAGCAGTAGTTATATCTGCAGTTAAATTTTGTGCCAACTATTGGCTTCTCACAAAATTAGGAATGCCACAGTAAGGAACTTTGACAGTCATCGGAATGTCAAAAATCCTGTGGTCTTGAAGGTAATGAACTTATTTATTGAGGCCCATAGCCAAATTTATACAATGAATAGGCAGTACTTAGGCTGAGAAGAAATAGACCTTGATTGACAAACATCCATTGGCTCTACTGGGAGCAAAACGCCACCTACAAATTCCAATTGGGTCACTTTTGGCCTGTGTTATTTCTAGCATTTGGATTTTTCACTGTCTCTGTTACATCTGCTTAACTTGGTAACATTGAGTGAATATTTTTGTTCATGGCAGTGATGGATACAATTAAAATTTGACATTAACAGCTCGACTTTTTATTTAAATCATCTGAGACATTTTTAGAAATGCCTCATCCTGTCAAAAACCCAGGTTCTTTCTACAGTTCTGTGCTTTCCCTATTTCCCTCCCCCTCCTTAAAAAGAATGAAACAAAGAAAAAAGAAAGGAAGGAAGGAAGAAGAAAGAACTCTGAAGTGATAGAACTCCTACTCTCAGTTACTTAGAAACTTTTTCTTTAATTTTAATATTTTATAGAAAAATCTGCTTTTCTTTGAGCCCAGTGTTTGCCACTGGACACTCTCCAACCTTGGCACTGATTTCCTTCCAAACCCTATGGGCACCTTAGTCTCAGCTGCTGCTTTTGTTTGTTTTTCAATATCTGCTTATTTTAATTGCCTTGGCCTCATCTCCATTCTCTTACAAGATAAAAATAAAGAATACAATGTAGAAGAATGTATATGTTCCAAAGGGCTTTAGTATTAGGTCAATGTAATACTGCTCCAAAAAGGAACTTGCTACTAAAAACTCAGATTTTTATTTTTAACCCCCAGTAGTTTAAAAACTATTTAAGAATTCCTTCCCCTTCCATAGTTCTTTCTAAGGAAGAACAAAACAAATAGAAATACTATGAAACAAAAACAAAATTGAGTAATGAAAATACGAATGATTATGGAATATACAAAGAAGAGTAAAATGTGTGGCATTTATGTGATGTATTAAAAACTCGAATTTGTTTTTTAATCTCAAATTGTTTAAAAATGATTATACAACTTACCCCCTGCCCACTTAATGCTTTCAAAGGTAACATAAACCAAGTAGAAATACAATGAAACCAACAAATATGTATGTATAAAAATATGAGTGATTGGCCCTGTGGTATATACATGTAAACCAGGAGAATTAAATTTAGAAAGGAGGATAAGCTGTGTACTTGAACACAAAGAATATCATTCAAGTACCACAGAAAAAAGAAGTTCCAAGCCTTATTGGAATTCAGAGTAGGAAAACGTTATATCCTACTGAAGGTATCAAAGTTATACTTTAAATAAGGATAGAAATTGAGCAAGTAGAACTTGGAAAGATGGGTACAAGTAACAGTAAATATAAAAAAAGGAGATAAAAAAGTTTCAGATGCATTATTATAGCACAAATCAAAGCTGGAAAGCTAGGTTGGGATCAAATAATGAAAATATTTTGTGTGCTGGAAGAACAGTTTTTGGATATACTTTATTAAGAGATAGTAAATCATTGAAAGTTCTTGAGTAAAGGAATGTCATAATCAGAAGTTTGCCTTAAGAAAACTAGCATAATGTGAAGAAATTAAATTTGGAAGGAAAAACTCTTTAATGGATTAGCCTGTTTGGGAGGAGTCATTTGATTAAAAAAAACTTTAAAAATGAAGATGAGTGCACTCAACTGACAATAAAGGTAGTCGAGAGCTTCTTGAGTTAGCTTCTTCTTGTGGGAAAGCTAAAATGGAGAAAACACTAAGTAATAGGTATTTTAAAAACTAGATTAAAATGGAAATTGGGAAACAAACAAAGAAAGCAGTAACATATAGAGTATGGGGAATTTTGCTGTATGAAATATTTGAAACATTTTTGTATATAACATGGACACTTTCATTTGAAATTTAAGTTCTAATCCTTTGTTTTAATCTTGTGTGTGTGTGTGTGTGTGTGTGTGTGTGTGTGTGTGTGTGTGTGTGTGTGTGTATGTAGCAGGGAGGGAGCTTCCACTTCAACCATCATCTACATTTTGTCATTCAGGGTATTTTGTATCTATGACATTGGGAAACTCTAGTTAGGCTAGGAGGCCCTTATATAAGTTTGAAGGGAATGCTAGTTATTCCTATCCTTTCCTTTGAATAGGTGTCATAATCTGGAATTAGCCAATCAAGAAGATTCCTATAAAGTGAGCAAGTCTGTACACATAAAAATGGATTCTTGCTTTTAAATCTTTGAAAATGGATTGGAAAAGGAAAAGCCTGGAGGCAATGACACCAGTGGAAAAAGCTATGGAAACATCTAGGTGAGAAGAAAGAAAAGAAGATATTCTTTAAATATGCATCTCTAAATGATTTTATAGCTTTTACTTTGAATCAAGTATTTTAAGACACTTTATAGTTGTTAACAAAAAGCACATTCACAACTTATAAACACCTCTTCAAAGAACTTAACAAGTAAGTACTCCAATCTTTGCAGACCATGGGAAAAAGAATTGGGAACTCAGAAGACCTGGTTTCTAGTATCATACCTAGTAACTACAAGCTGGTTGACCTTAGGGAAATTACCTAGCTTATTAGAACTACTATTTAAATTTCTATTATGAGACTAACGATTTCTGTCCTATTTAGCTCATAGGGATGTTATGAAGCTCTGACTAATTTATTTAGTTAATAAATGTTTATTAGGTGCCCTCTATGTATAAGCAACTGTTAGATATTCAACTTTGCATCTGCTGTTCTGCCTGGTTTCAACTCTCCAGAACAAGACGGGGTATTCCTTAGCGTCCCATCCTCTCTGCCCCTACTGATTTCCTGCCTTCTTTTCTGTGTTTTCTCCTCCCATTTGGTTGTAAGCTCCTTGAGGAGAGGGACTTTCTTTTTATTAATTGTATCCCCAGATTTAGCACAATCTGCAGCATAGTAAGTGCTTTATAATGTTTATTGGATTGGGCACTAGGGAAGATAGGAAGTTGACATAAGACACCATGAGAATCCTAATCGCTCCTATTTTAGAGTATTTTAACTGTCTTCTTTGCAGAACCCTGTGACAACTCTAAATGAAGAAACCGAGAAACTATAAAGTTTATTGATTGGCCATCTTATTACAGGGTAGTGTCTGGAGTAGGATTGCACCTATAGTAGATTCCCTGAATCCACCCTATCTTCCACTATGTCATGTAGCTTTCATAGAACATAAAGTCTAACAGATAACTATAATATCCTAGATTACACAATAAGTACATTACAGATATCAAATTACATGCATCAAAATAATTCTGTAAACTAAGGTACCATATACATATGAAGGAAGATTATCATTCTTGTTTCTGTAGAGAAGTTGAGGCATTAAATGATTTCTTGCATAAGATCCATGGAATCCTGAGATAAAACAATCTCCCCAGTATTTTTAAAGATTAAAAACACATAGAAAGTTATTCTAATGGTTTATTCATCTGCATAACACCACCTAAATCACCAGAATTTTCTCCCTCTGAATGCTGCCTTTTGTCAGAATGTAACTAGCTCACTTACATTAGTTTTCACAAAGTAGAAAATGGTAAAAGCTCAACAAGTCAACAGACAGGAAAACAGATTTTAAATAAACTTCACTGGTGACTTCTCCTTACTAACAAAATTCAGATGGTAAGAAATCAGTGTGCTTTTTATTAATGATAATAAATTAATTATTTACAGCATCTCATTAAACATTCCATTTATACGTAAGCCTCTGGTGTGCAGAGTGGTTTTTAATTTTAATTTTTATTTATTTTTGCTTCAGTATACATTCAGTAGCACATCTGCTCTGGGACTTTCTTACAGATGTCTCTCTGCTGGCCTGCTCCCAAAATGGAAGCCATCCCACTTTGATGGAACAATCATGAGGGAATGAGAAGCGCTATACCACCACCCTTTTTCCCATGTGCAGTTAGATGTAAAGAAGATGAGAATTAATATTTTGAATCTGGATTTTGTAGGATGTGTCAGTGAAGTTTATGAACAAAGATAAGGACATATTATACTCACCTCTGAGTGACTGCCATTCTCTGATTTGTGAAGAAGTTATTAAGTCCCTCCTTATCACCACCAGGAGAGGATGCTTTATTTTGCTTCTAATTATTCTATTGAGTAAATGACATGCAGATTTAAGTATCATGGATTTTGTTGTAGAAAGGTAAGAGAAACACAATTTAATTGAATTCAACCAACATCTACTAAGTATCAACTGATATTAAGTTTATAGACCACATAGTTCCTATCCTCATGTAACTTGTCCCAAGGTCACATAATTAGTAATAGAGACAAATTATAGCATATGCATATAGAACATTTTCAAGTTTAATAGTTACCATCTATGTAATACACTTTAAGTTTACATATGTTATTTCATTTGATCCTCACAAAGGCCCTGTTATTATTATACACTTTTTATGGATGGAGAAGCTAAAGTTGAAAGAAGGTAAGTGACTTGCTTAGAGCCACAGTTAATAGGTATCAGGCAGGATTTAATCTCAGATTTTCCTGACTCTTAGTTCAGAGCTCTGTGCAATATAATTCCCCAAGCCCTTTACTTTTGATCCTCCCAACAGTGAAGTGCATAATATACTAACAGCATACAATTTAAAAGTGCTCTCCTAAGCCTAATCATGTGAAATGCACAATTATTCTTATTTTACAAATGAGTAAACTGAGATTCATAGAGGTCAAATGACCTTAATATCAAAAAATTTATAAGTAGTGTGGGGGTGTGGGAATTGAACCTAGGACTTGTATTAGTTTAGTGTTTCTTCCATGCTATAATTTTGCCTCTTGTTAAAATATGTTGAGTAACAAAAGAATACAAAGGTGTGCTTCAAAAATCGATACTCTTGGGAGGCAGATCCAAGATAGTGGAGCAAAGGCCACAACTCAGCTGAATTCTCCCAATGTTCACCTCCAAACAACTTTAAAAGAACCCCTAAGATGAAATTTTGAGGTGGCAGAACCAACAAGAGGTTGGAGTGAGACATTTTTCTAATCTAACACAATTTAGGAGGTTAGAAAAAGAGTTCTGTGACACTGGGATGGGAGCTAGCCCAAGGAATGGCAGAAGCACCAGTGATAAACCTTGGGGGTGACTGTGACAGCAGCAGGAACAGAAGCTTTGGGAATTTTCAGGTCAGAGTCTGTAAGGGGTCGGACAACTGGACAGAAAGAGATTACAGGGAACCCATTGCTGGCACTTGGGGCAGCAGTGGTTTTAAATTTTAATTTTTATTTAATGATGATCAGAAACGCTAGTGCTCATATGTAGTTATGAATCAGAGTTCCAAAGTGGCAAGGAGCTTCTGTGGTCAGTCACAAGCGAGTAGGAGCCCTGGTCACATTTCCCAGGCAGAGAGGAACACTATATTGCTATAGAAGGTGGGATTTTACCTGGGACTTGAAGGAAGCTAGGGAAACCAGGAGATAAAATTTTAGGTGAGACTTGTAGGAAGTGAGGGAAACAAAGATGTTTACAAAAAGAGGGAGATAATTCCAGGCCTGTGGACAATCAGTGAAAATGCTCAGAATTCAGATATGGAGGATCTTGTATGAGGACTGGCAATAAGGCCAATTTCGTTGGATTGAAGTGTACATGGGAAGTTGATGGGCCAAGATGGCAGATTAGATGCAGCAACTCAATGGGACTCTTTCAATATTTTCCTTCAAAGAAACAACTTTAAAATAATGTCTCAAGTAAAATTTTGAAGCGATAGTCAAGTAAAGATCAAGGTGAAACATTTTCCAGTCTTAGAAAACTTAGGAGGTTGGCACAAAACATTTTTGACATAGGGATGGAGGCCTATTAAGAGCACATAGGGGAGTAACAACAGTGGCCCTGGTAGTAGCAGATGCTTCAGGAGCTCTCAGCTCAGAGATTTAAGGGGGTCAGACAACTGATCAGAAAGATATTAGCAGGAGCCATTAACTAGCACTGGGTATAACTGCACAGGTTGGAAACTCTATTGCCCATACACAGTTCTGAGAAACAATTGCAGGGTGGAGAGGAGTGCTACTGGTGTGTCATGAGGGAATATATGCCCTTGTCACAGTACCAAAGCAGAAAGAAACACAGGTACTTGTGGCTGCAGGATACCAGGGTCCTTCCTCAGTGTGATCGGTGTGCAGACCAGGAGAGAAGTGACCCCACCTCTCCCAGGATCATACCACCTGGGAAGTACCAAAAACTTACAGACCTCTGAGATTGACTCTAACAATGGCAGTACAAAAAAAGTATAAAGCTTGAGAGAGTGCCTATCCACCCTCAAGGTGAGCAGAACCCAATGTTAACATAAAAGCCAAAGTCAAGAAATAGGCTGGAAAAAATGAGCAAACAACAAAAACAGAATTTGACCACAAGTGGTTACCGCAGTGGCAGGAAGACCAAGAAATAAACTCAAAAGACAACAACCATGTGAAAACAGCTACAAAACAAACCTAAAGAAAAATGTTACTTGGACCCAAGTCAAACATGACTTCCTGAAAGAATTAAATAAAGAGATAAGAGCAGTAGAGGAAAACTGCCTTGATCTCTTACATATAGAAGGTAAATTAGAAATTGAGAGAATCCACTGATTCCATCCATCCAAGCAAATCCCTAAATCAAAACTCCCAGGAGCATTGCAGATTACATTCCAAAGCTCTCAGGTCCAGGGAAAAAATATCAAAAACAGCCAGAAAGAAGCAATTCAAATATGGAGCCACAGTCAGGAACACATAATACTTAGCATCTTCCATGTTAAAGTAGCAGAGGGTTTGGAATATGATATTCCAAAAGGCAAAAGAGCTAGGATTCCAACCAAGAATAATCCACCCAGGAAAACTGAGTATAATCATCCAGGGGGAAAATTGACATTTAATGAAAAAGAGGACTTTCAAACATTCCTGATGAAAAGACCACAACTGAATAGAAAATTTGACATTCCGACAGAAGACTAGAGAAGTCTAAAAAGGTAAACACGAAAGAGTGACCATAAGAGACTCAATACAGTTAAATTGTTTACATTCCTATAAGGGAAGATGATACATGAGATTCCTAAGAACTTTATTATTATTAGGGCAATGAAAAGGAGTCTAAACAGAATGAGAGGATGAAGTTCAGTTGATTATGTTGAGATGATCTCCACACACACAAAAAAAATGCAGGGGTGATAAAGAAGGATGTGTTAAGAGAAGGGGTTGAATGGGAAAATTTTTCTCATGTAAAAGAGGTTTGCAAGAAATAACTTTTAGAGTGAAGGGGAGAATGGAGGGGTGGTGGGCAATGCTTGAACTTTACTCTTATTGGAATTGATTCAAAGAGGGAAGAATACATATACACATGTGAATATATACACATATATTCATAAGTGTGTATATATGTATTTAAATACATACAGACATTTATGTAGCTATAGCTATAGCTATATATATTCCCTCTTTGAATACATACACACAGTTGGATATAGAAATCTATCTTACCCAATAGGGAAATAAAAAGGGAAGAAGATAAGAGATACGGGGGATGGTAATAAAATGGAAGGTGGATTTAGGGAGGCAAAGGTCAGAAGCAAAACAGACTTTTAAGAAAGGACTTTGTAAAGATGAAAAGACTTTAAGAAAAGACTTCATAAATAAAAGAAAACAGAATGAGTGGAAATACATATTTAGTAATCATAACTATGAAAGGGATGAGCTAGACCATAAAAAGGAAGCAGACAGTAGAATGAATTACAAACTAGAATCCAACAATATGTTGCTTACAGGAGACATACTGCAAAAAGAAAGACACACATAGTTAAAAAAAGGGCTGGAAGAGAATCTGTAATGCTTCAGCTGAAGTGAAATAAGCAGGAGTAGCAGTCATGATCTCAGACAAAGTAAAAGCAAAAATAGACCTAATTCAAAGGGATAAGGACAGAAACTACATTTTGCTAAAAGGCACCATAGACTACAAAGTAATATAATTTTTCCCACGGTTTCTCGAATAAAAGCCTCATTTCTCAAATACATAAGAAATTGAGTAAAATTTATAAAAAAAACACAACAAAACAAAACAAAGAAACAAGAACCATTCTCCAACTGATAAATGGTCAAAGAATATGAACAGGCAGTTTTCAGAAGATCAAATCAAAATTATATTCATAAAAAATGCTCTCAATCATTACTAACTAGAGAAATGCAAATTATTGTTGTTTGTCCTTCTCAAAGAAGACCTTCGACATCATGAGGGTGATGTCTTGACTTCCACGTGAATCACATATGATTGGGACAGAGCTGTGCAAAGTCAACAGCCTCACTTTGTTCTCCAGAGTCATCAAAGTTCAGTGGCAAGACAGAGGTCGATGGCCCAGGTGCAGTGGATGACTTTGGCCTTTCTAAATTAAGGTGTTTCCCAGGTCTGTTTGTCTGAAGCCATGTCTGTTCAAGGACAAGGGCTGGGTAAGAGTTGAGATAAAAGACGGCTTGTTTTACCCTCACAAAGATATCAGTCTCTGAGTTTCTGGCCAGAACAGAAAACTGTTGCTATTTACACTCATACTAAGCCATTAAACCTAAACAATGAGCTACAGAGGCTTGGTTGAGCTTTTATTGGCCATTCAGTGAAAGCCACAATGATTTAGGTTTTAAGGTGAAGCCAAGCAGCCACATTTATAACATAATGGGGTTTTAAAAACCTGTCTTTTCAGAACTATATTTCAAGAAATCAAAAAGGAAAGCCAGGCAGGACAAAATAAAATAAATTGTCCTAGCTTTTTTTTAAGGTAATAAAAGCAAACAAATAAGTAATGAATAGCAGCATTCCTCAACTTTGGATCAAATTGGCAGGTTCAGTCCCCAGGGTGCAATGACTACCACTCTCAGATAACGTGATAAAGCCAGTTAATACAAAATATTTCCCTAAGAACCCAGTTTACTCCTTTCCATAAATATAGACTCCATGACGGAATAAACTTAAACTTAGACCAACATTTAGGCACACATTTAAGGAATATGCATGTGTTTAACTCACAGCACCTCCTCTGGAAGTCCTTCTTTCTGCATAGAGATTTCATGCAGAAGAATTGTTGTTTGTGTTGTTCATCCTTCATTCTTGAGCAGGATCAGTGACATCACAAGAGTGATGTCTTGACTTGTACATAAATTGGATGGGAGTGGGGCAAAGATTCACAGAGTTATCAGCCTCTTTTCTAGAGTCATCGAAACCCTCCAAAATCATCAAAACCCAGTAATAATACAAAGGTTAAGAGAACTGGTGATGGCCCAGAATGCCAAAATGCAAATTAAAATAACTCAGAAGTACCACCTCATACATTTCAGAAATAACCAATACTAGAGGGGATGAGGAAAAAAAAATAGATACACTAATAAACTGTTGGAGGAGTTGTGAACTGGTTTAACTATGCTGGAGGACGATTTGGAGCTATGTCCAAGGGACTGTAAATCTGCATATTCTTTGAATCATCTATCATTACTCATCCACTGCTAGGTCTGTACCCCAAGGATATCAAAGGAAAAGGAAACGGGCCTATATGCAGAAACATCTTTATAGCAACTTTTTTTATTGTGGCAAAGAACTGGAAATTGAAGGAATGGCTAAGCATATTGTGCCATATGATTGTGATGAAGTACTGCCTTGCTGTGGGAAATGATGAGGGGAATAGTTTGGGGGGAAAAATCAAATGCGGGGGGTCGGAGCCAAGATGGCAGCTGGAAAGCAGGGACTAGTGTGAGCTCCCCACCAAGTCCCTCCAAAAACCTATAAAAAATGGCTCTGAACCAATTCTAGAACTGCAGAACCCACAAAGTGGCAGAGGTAAGCAGAGCTGTAGCCCAGGACAGCCTTGATGGTCTCTGGGTAAAGTCTATCCTGCATGGAGCTGGAAGCTGAGGGGAGCAGAGCGGAGCCGAACGTGGACGGTGCAGACCAACGAGACCGGGAGCCGGGAGGAGTGCCTAGCACCCTGAATCAGTGAGCTGCAGCAGTTACTAGACCTCTCAACCCACAAACACCAAAAACAACAGAGAAGGTTAGTGGGAAAAGCTGCTGGGGACAAGGAGTTTGCAGTTCGGCCACCACCCCTGGGGCAGTGGAGGTGGGGCAGCTACAGAAGTACAGCTGCAGTTGCTTCTGGCCCCAGGCCCACCTGGTGGGAGGAATTAAGTGGTGAATCAGAGCAGGAATGAAGAGCCTGCTGAAGATCTAAGTCCAGTCTGGGTTGGGGGTTCTTGGGGAAGGAGGAGGGCTGCTGTGGCAGTGCATACGCCCAAGCATGGAACATAGAACTCTTTAGTCCACAAGCAGTGATACCCCGCTGAAAAACTCAAGGGTCAAGTTAGTTGGCTGGGAACATGGCCAGGCGGTGAAAACATACCCAGATTCAGTCTCAGACTCTGGTATCTTTCTTTGGTGACAAAGAAGACCAAAACATACAGTCAGAAGAAGTCATCAAAGTCAAAGAGCTTACAACAAAAAATCAAATGTGTCAAGACCTAAAGTGGAGTGAGAAGAACCAGGAGACCATTACACATAGTAATAGCAGTGTTGTAATGATGATGAACTGTGAAAGACTTGGCTTTTCTGATCAATATAATGATCCAAGAAAATTCCAAACTTATCATGATGAAAAACTGCTATCCACCTCCAGATATAGAACTTATGGTCTCTGAGTTCAAATTGAAGTATAATTTTATCTTAATTTTTAAAATTTTTTTGCCTATTTATGAGATGGCTAATATGGAAATATGTTTTTGTGTGATTTCACATATATAACTAATTTATATCATTCCCTTGCCTTCTCAGTTGATGGAGCAAGGCTGGGAGGGAAGGAGAGAATTTGGATCTCAAAAGAAGAAAAAAAAGGCAAAAATAAACAATAAATTGGAGAGATAGAGATAGAGACCTAGATATACAGAGAGAGAGACCTAGACAGAGAGAGGCTGAAGGGGGAGGAGAGAAAGAGAGAGAGAGAGAGAGAGAGAGAGAGAGAGAGAGAGAGAGAGAGAGAGAGAGAGAACTGCATTTCTTGGGAATATGATGGGTTAAGACATTAAAAAGATTTTTTGCTTTGTTTTATTTTAGGGAACTAGTGGACAGGGAATTCTCATTGTAGAATCAGTTTCATTAAAATTTCTATCTCACCAAAATAACTGGCCTCAAACTTATTTTCCTAACAGCATATCATGATGTTGTTCTCCACCCACCTCCACCTCCCTTTTGACTTTCCTTCCACAGTCTATTGCACTGCAAATGCTCATTAGAGTCAAGGGCACTGAGGTGGAATGTTGGACCACAATCCTAATGTGTTCCAGGCAGGAACCAGGTTATTATTAATGATGACTCTCCAGAATTAGGGGATTATTACAGCTGGTGACAAGCTTTGCACATGACCTTCATTTTTTTTTCTCCTGAAAGTATCTTTGGGTTGATTTGGTCTTCCAAAGTATTGCCCTTCTAACATTTCCCTGGATTTACTTTTGCTTGTGGCCATCAAGAGTCGTTGCTCTTGAATCTCTCTTTGTGGCCTTCCATGTGAAGCAAGATGAGTTTTAAAATGGAAACATAAGTTTTATGGTATTTTCCATAAAAATACATCTAGAGCCAAATTATTGACAACAGAAATTCAGTAAATGACATGATGAAATAGTGAACTTCTTTTAAAAGGTCCAAAGAAACACTTCATTTACTCATACCTTCCATCTCTTGCTTGGTGCGACAACTCCCCTGAGAGAAGGCTGCCAGGTACAAGGTCTACTCTGTCCCCTGCACCCCAAAGCAATCCCTTCCATCTCTGCCAACCCAGTCCAACTTTTACCTTCTACTTCTATCCCAGGCCCTAACTGGAGTGTAGAGAACTTCTGACGAAAAGATGAGCAATCCCCAGTTTGACTTCAGGCCTTCCATGTCTTGTGCCTGTCCTTCGAGAGAAGACTGGTGCCCTCCACTGACAGATTTGGGTCCAAGCACAAGCACCCCATAATTATCACTCACAAATATGCTACACTTTTGTTCAAGCATTCCAAAATCCCTTTATCCTTTTGTCTTCCCTTATAAAATCCTATTCTTCATCTACACCATGACCTCTAATCCCTTGTCTCTTTAATTCTTTCCCAGACCATCCCCCACTGTACGCTAGTCATTCTCTTCTCCACTCCTTAAACTGACCCTTTGCTGAATGAACTAAACTCTATCCCCATTATCGTATCATTAATTATGCCCACTCAAGTCTCTTCCTTGGTCACTGCTACCATTTCCCATCTTCAGACTTATACACATACTGCCAAACAAAAGCTGAGAAAATCATGTGACTGTTCTGATTGGGTCTGCTACAAATTTGTTGCACAACCCAACTGGGCCCTCACTGCCACTAGAAATATCTACTATACTTTCCTTATCAACTCACTTACTTGCTCTACACAGAGGCTTTTGCAAACCCTTTCATTCTTACTCAAAACTCCCAGGATCCTCCTTCCCCTACTCTCTCAGTTGAAAATCTTGTCTCATATTTTACAGAAAATTTGAAACCATTCACCATGAATTCCTTCTTTTCCCCTCTCCCTTAGATCCCAGCAGTCAAATGGATTCTCCCACTTTCTCCTCCTTCACACCATCCCATCAGATGAAATAGCTTTACTCTCTCTCTACTTATTCAAGTGATTCCATTCTATCCTCTCTTCTCCAACAGATTGTACCCTCTGTATCCCCACTTTTTTTTTACCTATTTTTAATTTATGCCTTTCTGCTGGCTCATGTCCTACTGCCTACAAACATGCTGATGTCACCCCCATCCTCAAAAAACCCTCACTTGATCCTTCCATCCTGGCTATTATCTGATATGTCTTCTGTCCTTTGTAGAAAAACTCTTCAAAAGGCTAACTTTTCTCTCATTCTCTTCTTAAACCTTTACAATCCAGCTTCCAAACTTAAGATTTTATTGAAACTGCTCTCTCTATAGTTACTAATAATATCTTAATTGCCAAATACAATAGCCTTTTCTTAATGCTCATCCTTGCCCTCTCTGCAGCCTTTGAGACTGTTGATTGTTCTCTCCTCCTTGATGCTCCCTTCTCTCTAGTTTTTTAGAACATCTCTTTCTCCTTGTTTTCTTCTTCCTTATCTGACTTCTCCTTTTTTATCTCTTCTCCTGGATCTTCCTCCAGATCATTCCCTGAAACTGTGGGTAACCCTCAGTTTTCTGTCCTGGGTCCTTTTCTCTTTTCCCTCTATACTGCTTTACTTGGTGATCTCAACTCCCGCAGATTTAATTACCATCTCTATGCTGATGATTCTTAAATCTATCTCTCCTGCCCCAAACTCTATGCTGACATCCAGGCTTGCTTCTACCACTGCCTCTCAGATACCTTAGACTGTATGTCCAGTTGACAATGTCCAAAACCAAATTCATTATTTTTCCCACTAAATCCTCTCCTACTCTTACTTTCTATATTATTTATGATATAATTATTAGAGAGAAGTACTATCTTCCCAGTCCATCAGGCACACAATCTAGAGGTTATCCTGGTTTCTTCACTATATCTAACCTTCCACCTTAATATTCAATCTATTGCCAAGACCTCTAGATTTCACTTTTGCAACATCTCTTATATGTACCCCCTTCTGTCCTCTGACACTGCCATCCTTTTAATATAGGTCCCCTTTACCTCATGCCTAGGCTATTACAATAGCCTGATGGTGGAAATATCTGCCTCAAGTCTTTAGACAATCCAGTCCATTCTTCATTCATCTACTAACTTAATTTTCCTAAAGGTTAAGTAGGCCTGTGTCACCTTCCCCCTCAAAAAATAAAGTAATCCTTGTTGGGTTGTGTTTTTTTTTATTACTGCTTCTTCTTTCTCATGTATCATTGCATTGGTCATGGTTCTTCTCCACAACTTGACTAGTGTGTAAATTAATTCAATGCCAAGTTATACATGGGAGTTATATGGGATTCCATGCCTTCTTGGGGAGGGAGGGGGGAGGGGGAGGAGAAAATCTGGAACTCAAAATTATGTGGAACTGTTTGTTGCAAACTAAAAATAAATAAACAGAAAAAAATAAAGTAATCCCCTCCTAAATTTACATTTTTTTATACCTTCCTACCTAATATGCATTTTTGATCCAATGACACTGGACTTTTGGGTGTTCCATGAATAAAACAGTCCATTTCTTGGCTCTGGGCATTTTCTCTGACTATTCCCATTGCTTGGAACAATCTTCCTCTTCCACTTGACTGTTGAACTTCCTAGCTGCCCTTTAGTTGCAACTAAAATCCCACCTTCTAAACGAAGCTTTCAATAACCTCCTTCAATTCCAGGGCCTTCCCTTAATTTTATTCTATTTTTCCTTTATGTAGTTTTCTTTGCATGTTATTTGTTTGCATGTTGGCCCTGGTACTACATTGTAAGCTCTTTGAGTGCAAGGACTATCTTTTTTGCCTCTCTCCAGTGCTTAGAAAAGTATCTGACACATAATAGGTGCTTAACAAATGTTTATTGATCAATTAGATTGAACCAAACCAGCCTTGATTGAGCATCTACTGTGTATAAGGGCTTGCTAGTAAAAGGATAGGTGTTAGGTGGTAGAGGGAGCATTTCATAAAATGCCTTCCTGTCCTCATACAGCTTAAAGTCTAGCAGAAGAATAATTCACACAAACATAATTATAATGCACAAAAATTCATGATACATACATTTGAAAGCAATAAAACAAGGGGTTATATGAGATCTGAGGTTGAAGTAAGGGCCCAAGTGGTTAGGGAAGGCTTGATGGAATAGATGATATTTACACTAGGCTTTAAAACAAGTAGATGTTGCTGTTGTTGGTTGTCCTTCTTGCTAGAAGAGGACCATGATGTCAGGGAGGTGATGCCACGATATGCAAGTGAGGGAGGGCTATGCAAAGCCATCAGCCTCACTCTCTCCTCTGGAGCTATCTGGGTCCAGAAGATAAAAGGAGGATGCAATTCTTCCTCATATCTAAAGTGAGGTAAATGATAATGACGATGATGATACTTAATATGTTGCACAGCACAGCTATGGGAAAACACATTTTCAACCATGGTATACTACATATCAGTTGTTATTCTTATAGGGAAAAAGGAAAGGCAGAAACAGCTGTTAAAAGGTTATTGCATTCATCTAGGCATGCAGTAATGAAGACATGGAGGTGGCAGTAGTATACACACATATACATATATACACATATACATTATATATACATATATACACAGAGAGAAGGAAGAGAGACAGAGAGAGAGAGAGAGAGAGAGAGAGAGAGAGAGAGAGAGAGAGAGAGAGAGTTGTTGAGTAGTTTTTAGTCACATCTGACTCTTCGTAACCCGTTTTGGATTTTTCTTGGCAAAGGTACTTGAATAGTTTACTTTTTCCTTCTCCAGCTCATTTTATTGGTGAGGAAACTGAGGCAAACAGGGGTTAAGTGAATTGCCCAGGGTTATACAGCTAGTAAGTAAGGTGAGATTCAGACTCAGGAAGATTACTCTTGTAAGCCCAGGACTGGCACTCTATCTCACTGTGCCACCCAGCTGCCTCTGTGTGCGTGTATACACCCATATATATGTGTATGTATATGTGTATATAGATGTGTGTGTGTGTGTGTGTGTGTGATGTGATGTCAGGGAATGAGATGTTGACCAGATAATAGCAACAGAATTTTGAAAGCGAATGTACCATTAATTAAAAGGAAGAAAATACCAAGGTTTTAAACAAGGGTTATAGGTATGATTTTAACATCCCGACAAACATTTATTAAATATCTGTTGGGTGCAAATCACACCAGCAGGTACTCTCAGAGAAACAAAGTTGTTTGGTCCATTGGAATATATAGTACTGGGCAATTAAGAGAGAGAGAAGGGTGAAGAAGGTAAAAGACAGGCACAAAGGAATGCCGAAGAAAATAACATTTTAAAAAACAGAGTAAGTCATATGGTAAAAGAGGCACAAAAATCCAATAAAAAGAAGAGTGCTTTGGAATGAAAATCATTAGTATGGTATTCTAAATAGAGTATTCAATCTATAACCAGGAAGGTTTATATCTGTAATGGTAATTAAGGTGGGACATTTTTCTTTTTACTGTTTTCTCTTTTAGAATGCTAAAGTAATTAAGTGTCTCTGATCAAGTCTTGCTAGGTGCTAATCCCCAGGCCCACATCCTTTTGCTGATTAGGCATGAAGCCTTCAGGCCTTAAGAAGAGTATATAAACTCAGAGGTTAGCTTTTGATTTGGGGCTCTCACTCACTGGAAGAGTGTCGTGTGATTTGACTGGACAAGACCCTGGGCAGCTGTTGTTAAGGAGCCTCCCCCTGACCCTGTCCCGCCTTGAAAACCCAGATGTTGGTGCTTTTGTTTTTGGTAACTATGTATGTGATATCTTGACCAGACAAAGACTGTCAAATTGTAATTGTGTTATTTGCTCTGTTTATATTGTCTCTATTTGTAACTTCTGTTTGTATTTGCTCTGAAGTTCAGGATGCTGGCTCTTCCTCCCAAAGTAAATGAATGATATGTGTATGTTTGATTAAACTGAGATTGTTAATCCCTTAAAGTTTCTTTCCTCAGAAAAGCAGATCAAAGAATTTGTGTCGGCAGCCCTTCCGTGTGCTATCATTGTTGGTCTTACACAGCCACAGTAGCTGCCAGCCACATTGTTGTTACAAAATCCCCTCTCTGTTATTTAGTCATTGTGTGACTTTGGACCAGTCACTTAACCTTTGATTTTCACTTTGCTCACATATGAAATAAGAATAATACTATCTTTAGTGAGATATAGCAATAGAGACAGAGGTAGAGACTCCATAGTAGAGAGAGAGATGGCCTTGAAGTCAGGAGAATCCATAATCAAGTCCTATAATCTGACCTATACTTGTTGCATAATCATGGTAACACTATTTAATCTCCTAGTGCCCCAGACAACCCTCTAAGTCTGTAAATTACAGACAAGTTTCCATTTTGTATTGGCAGAAGAAGTTTCCACCCTGGAATGTCCCCAAGTAGATGAAACCACAGGGGCGAAATGGAATATTTGTAGTGCCTATATAACAGGTTCATTACAGGATCAAGAGGTAATAATATGC
This sequence comes from Phalanger gymnotis, assembly GCA_028646595.1. NCBI lineage: Eukaryota > Metazoa > Chordata > Mammalia > Diprotodontia > Phalangeridae > Phalanger > Phalanger gymnotis. Next base: position 181,934,754 of record CM053622.1, read on the forward strand.
AAAATGTTTCATTGAACTTAAAGAAAAGCATAAATGGTAGTAATCTCACCTATATCCCCCTCCCCCACTATCATTGTCAGAACTGGGTACTTACAAAAATAGTCATTTTAAATTTACTTAGGAAAAATCATCTTAATTTCTTTTTCCATCATTCATCTTAGGGTGCTTAAATTTGAAAATGGAAATTTCATCAAATAAATAAGTATTCAGTAAGGTGTATCAACAATGGGACTAGCAGCTACTGTGGGGACATAAGACCTACAGCACTAGCACACGGCGGGGGGGGCTGTTAGCACAGGTTCTTTGATCTGCTTTTCTAAGGAAAGCAACTTTAAGGGGTTAACAATCTTACTTTAATTGAACATACATGCATCATTCACTTAGTTCAGGGGAAAGAGCCAGCACTCTGGCCTTTTGGAGAAAATACAAACAGAAATTACAAACTGGAATTACAAGCAGAGAAAATAACAGAAACCAACAGACAGGCTTCTACCTGTCTGACCAAATCACAATACACAGTTACCAGAGAGAAAAGCATCAATATCTGGGTTTTCAAAGCTGGGGAGCTCCTTAATGGCTAGCTAGAGTCTCTTCTGGTGAAATCACAGGAAAGCTCTTCCAATGAGTGATCCCCAAACAAAATGCTAACCTCAGAGTTATGTATACACTTCTTCAGGATCAGAGTGCTTCATACCTCTCAAGGGCCTCACACCTCTCAAGGGCTTCACACCTCTGGGGACCCGTTTAGCAAAAGGGTGTGGGCCTTACTACAAAGGCAAGGCTCAAAGACACTTGGTTGCCTTAGTGCTAAGAAGCACTCCAAAAGGAAAAACAGCAAAAAGTCCCACTTTGCTTGACATTACACAAGCTAAGGAGTGAAGTTGGCATCTGTGTGTCAATTTGTCAGTAAGTATTTTCCTACAATGAATATATGTCCTTAGTCATATTTGTCTCATTAGACTCTACACATCTTTCAAATAATTCTCAATAAGGGAGTAAGTATAGACAGTGAAAATAAGGAAAGTAGTTAAAAATTAATAAAAAGAAATTATGTAGATAGAAAACTCTTAGGACATATTTTTTCTTCCAACATCTCATGTTTATTATCTGTCACCTTCCATGGGAAATGTCAAAAAACTCATTCAGATATTAGTTGAGTGACACATTAATCTCCATTTCATCTCTGTCCTTTAGAAGAATTATTTTTCCTCTTTTTATCTCAGTCTATCTCAATCTATTGCACAATCCTTTCGTAATTGAATAAGCATTAGTTACACACACTCAAAACTTGAGTGATGTGAACACAACTAATTTTACACATATTAAAATTCAAAAAAATCCACTGGAGTTATATCTAATGGAAAAAAAAAACAAAATTTAAAAGGTCACAAGATTTGAATATAATGCCATCTAGGCAAATCTGTAAAGTCAAATAAAATAGGATTGTACAATACTAGAATATAAGTTCTATGAGGACAGAAATTATGTATTAATTGGTCAATGAATTATTTAAAAGCCTTTATTAAGCATTTAATTTGTGCCAGCACTGTGCTTATCTAACCTTCTCACTCAATACCTAGTATGCTTTTCAAGGAGCATAATAAATATTTATTGAGTTTAATTGGATTGAATTAAATTAACCATACATCTAAGGTTGGATATGGGATCAAGTCAGTGTCTGTTGTGTGAGCCATATATGATTGAAATCATTATCTCAGCCCTTGTCAAACAAAAGTGGTGCAAATTTCCCTGAAATATTATTTAGTTATTAGCATAAATATCCACAACAATTCCATACACATTGAGTTTCTATTTACTGAACTTCTGCATGAAAAATACTACAATAAGTATATTACCATACATGTAATGGAAGATGGCTGAATCAAAGAATTTTAGGGCAAGACATTTTAGAGATCATGAAATCCAACCTCATTACTAAAAAAAAATTAAAAGAAAATATTTCTACTTCCATAATTTAAAAAGGGCAATTTGTGGTTACTAATAGGAATCTCAGGTCAAGTATTCATTTGGGCTTATTAGACATGCTTCTAGAATTAATCCCAAGTGAAGTTAATGTAACTTGTATATGGTTAAGTATTGGAATGTTATATAATTAATGATTGTGAAGCATTGAGAAAATAGTAATTGCTTATATTGGGTGGATAAAAGTGCTGCCTGCTCCATTTTTATGATCTCATAAGCTCTTCATTTCATAGTCATAGTTGTGCTCATATAGCTTCCTTGGAATCATTCACTGATGGGCAATAACTTCTTGCTTCCAACTCCAATAATTTTACCTAATTATTTGGTCCGGCTACAGATTATTTTTGAAAATAACTTTATGAACTACCTCTGGCACTATTAATAAAATTGGCAACATTTAGACAAAATATTTTTCTCCTACCAAAAATCTTGAATGCAGCATGAAATACCATAAATCTATTTGTTGCTGTCAACCTTTTTTCGACTTTTCAAAGCACCCTGATCCAAAAGACAATTTATTTTTCATAAACATGAGTTAATTTTGTCATCAAGGTTCCCTTATAGGGAACATCTCTAGCACAGGTAAAAACTCACTTAGCAAGCAAGCAATTAAAAATAAAATGAAATAAAAATTCTATCACTTATGTACAAGCAACTTTAAAAACTTACAATAAAAACATTAGCTTGTCTGAAAGGGATGAGCAAATATATAGTGCCATCCACAAAATTTATATCTTTCCATTCAGAGAGAACTGGAAGATTAAAACTGAGGTAGGGTATTATGTGACCTTCATACAGCTTGTAGGACAAAAATATTTGTGTGTGTGTGTGTATGTGTACACACACACACACACACACATATATATACAAAAACATATATGCATATATAGTATATATGTATGTATCTAAAGAAACAGAATCACTAGATAGTAAAACCTGTGCTTCTAATTTTCAACTTTCATAGAAAAATAATTTAAGCTAAATGTCTTTCAGAAGATAGGAATTAGGCTGAGTGATATGAATACTCTGGGTAACTTGAAGCCAAGGTAGACTATTGCTGTATGCCAATATTTCGGATGATTATAGCTCAAATGATTTGAATGACTAAGTTCCAAATACAGACCTTCTGATCTTGTTACCACTAAATAAAATTTTCAATGAACACTCTCCTCCAAAATGAGATGAAGGACATCTGGGAACCTGGCCTAGTGGCAATAAAATTACAGAAGGAAAGTACCGATGATACGCAAACCTGGCAAAAGCTTTCTGACCCCAGTAAGGGGAGGCTTTCACAGAAGCATCTGCTGCTGAGGTTTGTGATTTCTCCCTGCTGTGAGACTTGAGAAAGATGTTAAACAAACAAAGCAAAAGATAAACATGTACATCTTCCATTGAGGATGGATTGATGCCCTGAAAAGAAATGCATATTTGGAATTGTGATAGTGCTATTCTTATCAGTTTTTTTTCTAACTTATTATCCCTCTAGAACTTTCCTTAAATTCTTACTCTGATGTTTTATCATGCCGTGGAGATCATCCTCTATTCTCAAAGGCCCTTGCAGCAGAGTAAGAATAAACTTGGTTAAGGTTCACCAAGCTGGAAGGGCTTCAAATATGGGCCTCCAGATGGATACTAAGAAATCTATTTGAAGAACAGCCTAGTTAAAGTGTCATTCTCTCTCCCAATAGGGTTGTTTATGGAATGGTAACTAAAGAATATTCTTCCTGTGACAAATTCGATTTGCTTTTTTGTTGAGCGTAGGGGTGTGGTGCAGAAGTACACATGGTTAAATCCATCCATCATTACACTGTGCATGAAAGGAAGTAGTTTCTCTCACAGAAAGTCTAATGCTTACCTCTTTAGGGATGAGAGAAAAGTTGATTGCCAGAAAGGAGCTCCATGTTGGTAACCTGGAGAAATAGTCTAGGTATGATTATGTTGACTATATGACTATGACGTAAGATAAGGGGACAGAAGATGCAACAGAAAGGAATTCTGTTCTCCCAAGCTCCATCCACCCTGAGATGGCAGTAGAAAGTCCAATTCCTTCATCCCTAGCTTCAGCTCTGGCTGGCCACTACATAATGAACTTTTTTCATGAATCGCCAAGTTTTCTACTAGGTTCTGCAATCAATGCTGAAATCATGGATTCTTGAAGTAGAAATCATAATACATGCATACTAGAGAGTTATTCAGTAGAAGATTATAAACTTTATCCAAGGAAGCTTGATGATCCTCGTAAAACTCATTTCAATTATAATAAAAGGAATTAAATGTAGGAACCCTAATATTATATAAAATCTTAGATAGACTCATGATATGGACTCCTTGGGCAGTATTATGTGAAAATTTAATTGTATCATTAAGAATATTCAGTGTTAAATCACAACATCCAGGGCCTTCGGGGAGAAAAATCACTTTGGATGAACCCTGATTGACTAAGAAACAGATTATAGTAAATAATCTACTCTGGTTATATATCCATTAGAAAAGTACAAAAATGCATACATATTAGTGTGTTGGGAGTCTTAGGAATATAGACATGAAAAGATATATTTGTTTAAATAGAAATTTTCACTTTCATATAAATGACTAAGACAACTAAATTGAGATGGGAGAGGCAAAAAAATTAATGTCTTTTTATCTGTCCCTCTTCACAAAAAAAAGTCACAGGAGGATAAGTTATAGAAACCAAAGGAGAGTCCATTTGGAACTTCTATGATGTTTCCAGCAAAGCACAAGATAGATATCGCATTGCTAGTTCATAAAATTTTTAACTTTGAGTTTGTATTGGAAACAGATAGAAGATGAACCAGGTAGTCTTTGGCTTGGTATAAACTTTTACAATGAAATTAATAAAAATTAACAGAGCACTTAGGGAAAGAAACTTATCCAGGTTCTGTTTGAGTAAAATAAATTATAATAAAATTGGAGAAGAGTGTCATTTATTTCTTGATTTTAAGAAATATCCCTGAGCTGTTATGGCCTCAGACTCCAGGATATCTCCAGGAGATTATAGATAGATAGATAGGTAGATATAGATATAGATATATGTGTATGTACGTGTATGTATATATGTGTGTGCATATATGTATGTATATATACACATACACATGCATGTACATTCACACACATACACGTTAAGACTTAACTGACCCAAAGAACATTGTCCCTTTTCCCCAATTGCTTATTTGCTGTGACTCAGAGTTAAGTTTACCACATCCCTACCCCTTATCTCTCAGGCATTGTCCTTATTTCTGTAATCTAGACTATACTACCAAATTTCTCATAGGTGACAGGACAATTTCTATTAGTGCTATATTAGTACCTTGCATAAAATTCTATTTAACTTTGAACATCGTGTGGCTTTGGTTCACAGGGTGGATCTTGCTGTATCTCTGAGCCACCAGACTGCCCATGGAATTGGGGATAGTTGCGGAGAGTATTCACTCATGCTATTCCTCATTAACATATGTTCTTTTCCTCACACAGGTGCCATCCCATGTCATAGTGATGCTCTTTAGAAAAATCTCCTCTCCTTTTCACTCTGAAAATTGCTAGGCCAGGAAAGGGACAACTGCAAGTGCAGCCATATATTTGAGATTTCATTTTGATAAAAGAATAGCCAGTTTCTTAAAATATTTGGTTTGACAAAGAAAAGACGGTTGCTGAGGGATGCTACATCTGCAATTAGTAGCCTCTTAGAGAACATCTAGTAACATTTCCTCATTTCACAGAGGAGGTACTGTGGCTAGTGAGTTATTGCAGCTAAGTGAGGTTAAATGACTTATGCACAGTAACACAAATAGCAAGCAAAATTGAAGACCTCAAAATAGGTCATAATTCATAAAACTTAAAAGTATAAAAGCATGACATTATAGGTTATAGGTCAGAAAACTGAAGCGCGAGTGAAGCCAAAATGATAGTTTATCAGGAAGAAGAGCTGAACTATACCTCACCATCTCTAAACAGATCTAAAAAACAAACTAGACAATGTCCTAAATCCACAAAGAAAAATCAGGGAGCCAATTTTCTAGCCTAGGTTGGCATAGGGAGACAGATAGGTTTAGGGATAAGGAATAGAGAATTCTAGCCAAGAATGTCTTCCCAAAACATTCCAGCACAGGAAGAAGTTGTGCCCCAGGACAAGAAGAGGTTCCAAATCCAGAAAAAAAAACATGGTCCAACCCTATATCATTAAGGCAGAATTCATGACTTCAAAGATAACCATGAATATGCCTGAATGGTCCAGAATCACAGGATATGAGGAATTCTCTAAGTAGAAGGTAGAGGAATTAAAGCATTTATTGAAACTCAAAAGTAGCAGACGCACAGACCAGTGTCCCCAATTCGACATCCTGGCAAGAGCTTTCCAAAACCAGTATGCCCATCTCACAATAGTGACCAGGAGGCCACAGAAAAACATTATGGCAGCAAGCCAAGCCATACTAGTGCTTCCCGCCCCCCGCCCCGCAATGACAAGGCCCTCCAGCGAGAAGACCGCCCACTGGCCTCAAGCCCCTGCTCAGCACTCTCTGGTCTCCACGAGGTCAGTCCCATTTTTTTTGTAGTGCCTGCCACCATTGCAGCCGCTTCTGCTGCTTCTGCCGCAATCTCCAAGCTGTATTCCAGCTAGCTGATTGCTTCCTCTCTCCTTCAGCTCTTAACTGCTCTCACCAACTGCCTCTCCAACTGCCTCTTAGCTCTGCTCCAACCGTTCAGCAAGATCTGCCCACCACAGGCTTCCATTAGCTCCAGTTGTAGCCACACACCCCAGGACCCTGAGAGCCCTGCCCTCAAAGCCCAGTGAATGGGTGGGAAAGATCTTCCCATTACTGATTGCCTTTACAAACCCTTATGCAGCATTAAAAAATATATATTTTGTTTATTTCATTAAGTATTTCCCAAGTATGTATAAAATATTTTTGACATTCATTTGTTTAAAAATATGCTGGTGGCAAATTTTTGCAAATTCTTTCCACCCTTCCCTCCATCCCTTAAGAAGTCCAGCAATATCATATCAATTATACATGTGAAGTCATGCAAAACATATTTCCATTTTAGCCATGTTTCAAAAGACACACTCAAAGACAAGAAAAGTAAAGAATTTTTTAAAGTATGCTTTAATCTTTACTCAGAATTCATCAATTCTCTCTTTGGATGTGGATAAAATTTTTCATCATGCATTTTTGGAATTCCCTTGGCTCATCGTCTTGATCAGTGTAGCTAAGTCTTTCATAATTGATTATCATACATCATTACTGTTATTGTGCACAATGTTCTGCTCACTTTACTTTGCATCACTTTATATTAGGGTTCTAAAGTTGTTGTTTTTCTGAAGTCATCCTGCTCATCATTTCTTGTATTACAATAATATTTTATCACAATCATATACCACAATTTGTTCAGCTGTTGCCCAACTGATGGGCATCCCCTCAATTTCCAATTCTTTGTTACCACAGAAAGATCTGCTAAAAATATTTTTGTACGAGTAGGTCTTTTTCCCTTTTCTTTGAACTGTTTTGAAAACTTTAATAAAATAGAGGACTTCCAATCTTTCCTAGAGAAAAGGTCAAATCTACATAGAAACTTACAAGTACAAACATTGGATTCAAGAGAAATATAAAAAAAGGTAAATATGAATAAGCAATCAATCATAAGGGACTGAAGAAGGATAAACTGTTTACATTCTAGTATGGAAGGATAGCATATGTGTTCACTTAGAATCCTTTTATCTTCAAGGGTCCTAGAGGGAGTCTAATTAGATAGAAAGCCTAGGGTTGGCTCTTTTATGTTTTATTTATCTTAATAGAAATATGTAAAGAAGAGGGAAGTGGAATAAACTGGAGAGTAGGGGGAGAGAAAGAATGGGAAAATTACCTTACATGATTGGGGTAAACAAGCAGATTTCTAGACACACAAGGAGGAAAGGTTCAAGGGATCATTTGATATTTGATCCATAATTTCATTTGAACTGGCCAATGATGGTGAAAAATTTACACATACTCAGAGTTGACACAGAAGTATATTTCACTGACAGGAAGGAGAGAAGAGAGTAGAGCAATACACTGGAGGGTAGATGAAAGAAAAAAACTAGTCCGAAGCACAACAAACCCTAAGTAAATGTGCAAAAATATTTATAGTAGTCCGTTTTTGGCAGTGACAAAGAACTAGAAATGGAAGAAGTGCTCACCAAATGGCAAATGGTTGAACAAATGAGAATCATAGTATGTTATATCTGGAAAAGATCTCTTTTTTTTTTT
>CM053622.1:181951875-181971010 GCA_028646595.1 Phalanger gymnotis
TAATCAAGAAAAAGAACAAGAAAAAGAAATTGCAAGGGACTTGCTAAAGTTGAACTGTTCTGTTTACATGCCTACATAGAAAGATGATGTGTACGATTCGTGAGACCTCAGTATTAGACTAAACTGAAGGGAATATGCATGTATGTATATGTGTGTGTATATGTATATATATGTATATATATGTATATGTGAGTGTGTATGTATGTATATATGTATGTATGTGTGCATGTATATATGTATATGTATTGCACTCCAAGGTCTTGTGGGCAACAAATTTGGCACTTGAATCTGAGAAGAACAAAGTTAAGCAGAACAGACATACCAGATGCATTTCTTTGGAGCCAAGGTAAAAGAGACTTGCCTTCTCTTCAATTCCCATGAGTTCATTGCACCCACAGAGAAGGTGAACTGTGATCTTCATGCTCTAAATGTAGCATGAAGAGCACACAGAAAATAGCAAGTAGAAAAAGAGAGACTGTCCTAGTATAGCCTGCTGTTGTTTTTTTTGTATGTTTTTATTGATATTTTCTGTTTCTTACATCCATATATCCTTCCTCATTGCCTTCACAATGAGCCATCTCATATGAGAAATAATACTTTTTAAAGAGGAAAAAAAGTCAGCATGTAACACCCAAATTGAAGCCCACCATTAATCCCCTTTATATTCTTGTCTTTGTCTCTGACCACACTCTGTAATGGCTTGAAACAGCTTAAGGCATAGCTCTGGGTAGATTGCCCAACACTAGTCCCCTGACCACCCCCCACCCCTTCCTCCTGATTCAGCATTCTGTATATTCTCTCTACATCACCATTATGTGCAAGGATCAGTTTCAGGGTAGGGTATAAGTTCATCTTAAGGAGAGACCACCCCGTTACCAAATAGGGTCCCATACCCTGGGTTATAGTGCAACTATTCTGCTGACCAAGCTAGGTCTCTCCACCCAGACCATAGCTGATCAAGTAGGGGGTACTTTCTGGGAAATTTCACCCTGGTCCCTCCACCTATTCTAGGAAGCTGACCACTCTGGGGGGGACCCCTTTGTCACAAGATGGTCGCACCTCTGTATCCTTGTGCCATATTCCTAATTAGCTCTGAGCTATGGAACCAACCAATGGCCGATCTTTGCTTCTGTACATCATTGATTCTGCTAGCAACCCTCCCTAATTGTGTAATTTTGGTTTTCACCTTTATAAGCATTATAGTCCCTCAGTTTGAGACTGCCTGATTTGAGTGTACTTTGAGTATGAACTCCAGGTAGTTGCACGCTTGGCCAATAAATCCACACTTAAATTTACCTTGAACCCAGGTCTCATCTTGCTGTTATTTTCTACACAACAAGTACAACTGATCAATATATTTAAAAAGTCCAAAAATATGTACAATGTACAATACCAATGGACCTCACAGTTCCATTCAGCGTAAGTCAGTCATGTCTTCTCATATCTCTTCAGTTGAATTCCACTAGAACTTTAAAATTTTGTTAGATTTATTTTTGATTTTTGGTGTGTGTGTGTGTGTGTGTGTGTGTGTGTGTGTGTGTGTGTGTCTCTGTGTGTGTCTCTGTGTGTGTATGTGTTTCATTTAAATTGTTTTGGTTACTGTTTGTTTTATTTTCTTGGTTTACTATACAGTATCTCATATAGATATTTCCACAATTTTCTGTATTCATCCTATACATAATTTCTTACAGCATAGTAGCATTCCATAGCATTCATTTACTTCAATTTGTAAAGTTTATCAACTTCTGTTTTATTACCAATTCTTAGTTTTAAAAAAAAGTGCTGCTATATACCTATATTGGTGAATATGAGGACTTTTTTTTTTTATAAATAGCTTCTTTGGAGCACAAGCCCAGTAATGGAGTCTCAAGTTCAAATGATATGGAAATTTTAATCACTGTTCACATAATTCTATATTGCTTACTGAAATGATTGTACCACTTGACAGCACCATTAAAATATATATTATTTTTTCCTCAAATCCTCCATCGCTGACTGGCACAATTTGTGGGATGTAAGGTGAAGCATCAGGGTTATTTTTACTTTCATTTCTCTCTGCCAATTTGAAGAATGTAGGGTGAAACACCAGGGTGGTTTTTACTTTCATTTCTTTTATCACTTGTGATTTTGAATAATATGACTACTTTGCAGTTTTTCGTTTTTGAAAGTGGAGCCAAAATGACACAATAGATTGTACAAGATGTATCAGTAAGTCATGATTAATGATATTGATGGTGATCATGAATATGGCTGTATAGTTCAGAATCACAAAGTATAAGAGACTCTCTATAGAGAAGGCAAAAGAAGTAAAACACTTATTCAGAGACCAGAGGATCAAATCCCACAACCAATAACCCCAATTCAACACAGCTGTAATTGTATTCCAAAACCAGTAAGTCCACCTCAATGTAACATCAAGGAGATTAAAATACAAAATCACAGCAAAGAGCCAAGCCATCCTGTAACCTTCCCTTCTGCTAGGGCCTTCCCATAAACACTCACTCACAAATCCTAACTGTATGCTTGCCTGTGTCCTCTCCTTCCACAGTTCTGAAAGCCCTTGCAGTTCTCAGAGACCTTCCAGTTCTCTCTCTGTCTCTCTGTCTGTGTCTCTTGTAGTTCTCTAGTCTCTCAGTAGCTCTCTAGTCTCTGTAACTATCTAGTCCATGCTTAATGGTTAACCAAATGGTATATATATGTATACCCTGTGTGGGCCTGAAGCTTAGCACCTAATAGTAAAAAGGTGTGGGCCTGCCTACAAGCAAGCCTCTCCTAATCAAGCTTCCCTTAAATAGCTCCACTTGAGGCCTATTGAATGGGCAGGGAAGATCTTTGAGTACATTAGCACCATGTATGGCAGCAGAACTCTCCCAATGTTCTCCTCCAAATAACAACAATGACAAAAATAATGCTTGAAATAAAATTCTGGAATGGCATAACAAACAAAAGGCTGGGGTAAGACAGTTTTCCAGCCCAAGACAACTGAAGAGATTGGAAAGATTGGGATAACATAAGTAGTGTGCTTTGTAGGTGATTGTGACAGCAGTAGCAGGAATGGGAACTCTTATCCCGAGATGGTAAAAAGATTGGAGAACAAGTCATAAAAATATTACAGGGAACACTGTGCAGGTGCTTGGCACAGGCTCACGCACTACTTAGCAACTCCATTGCTTGTTACCTCATTCTAGGCTGCCCATTATCTTGTTTCAGGTTGCAATTTCAGGATGAAGGGGAGTGTTTGTGGTCACAGGGCAACAGAGTCCCTGGTAGCTGCTCCACTGTAGAGAGGACTGCTACTGTTTGTGATTGCAAGGGAGTAGAGGCCTTACATGGATGAGGATAAAAAAAGCCGACAAGGAGAACAGTGAACAAACCTCTCCCTGGATCATATCCTGTTGGAAAAGCAATGAGAGGAAAGGAAGAAAATTACAAAAAGACAATCAACAGCTTTGGTTGAATGCATTATAAGGCAGAATTGGCCAAATGGAAAAAGTGGTAGAAAAATGTACTGATAAAAAAAAAACTCCTTAAAATCATAATTGGCTAAATCGGGGGAAAAGATACAAAAGTTTACTGAAGAAAATGATTCTTTAAAAATTAGAATTGGGCAAGTGGAAGCTAATGACTCTATGAAACATCGAGAAACAATAAAACCAAGTCGAAATGATTAAAAGAAATAGAAGAAACTGTGAAATATCTTATTAGGAAAAAACAACTGACCTGGTAAATAGATGCAGAAGAATTATTGGACTACTTGAAAACTATGATCAAAGAAGAAGCCTAGACATCATATAATAAGAAATTATCAAGGAAAATTTCTCTGATATCCTAGAATCAGACCAAAACTGTAAATTGATAGAAATAACTGACCAACACTTGAGACAAATCCCAAAATAAAACTGCCAGGAATATTATAGGCAAATTCCAGAGCTTCCAGATCAAAGAGAAAATACTTCAATTAGCCAGAAAAAAAAATATTCAAGTATCACAAAGCCACAATCAGAATCACAGGAAATTTAACAGCTACCATGTTAAAGGGAAGGAGGGCTTGGAATATGAAGAAGCCAGAAGTCAGAAGAGCTAAGATTATATCAAAGAATAACCTAACAAGAAAAACTGAGTATAAAATTTAAGGGAAGCAATGGTTATTTAATGAAATTGAGCCTTTTCAAGCATTTTTGATGAAAAGATAAGAGCTAAATTGAAAATAAGACTTTGAAAAACAGATTCAAGAGAAGCATAAAAAGGTAAAAAGGAAAGAGAAGTCTAGTTTCAATAAGTTTAAACTTTATATGGAAAGATGATACATGTAACTTCCAAGAATTTGATCATGACTAGGGCAGTTAAAAGGATTGTATTGAGAAAGAGGACATAGACATGAATTGATTAGCCTGGATAATAAAAAAAAACAAAAAACAAAAACAAAATGGATATTTGATAAAGGGGACACCATAGGAGAAGGGAGAAGGGAGAAGGGAGAAAGGAGAGGAAGAATGGGGAAAATTATCTCACATAAAAGAGTCATATGAGGAAAAACTTTTACACTGGAGGGGGAAATGGATGCTGGGGAGTGGGCAATGCTTAAACTTTACTCATATCTAAATTCAAAGAGGGAAAAATTACATACTAAGTTGGTAATAGAAATCTCTTTTACCCAACAGGGAAATAGGAGGGGAAGGGGATAAGAGAAGGTGAGAATCATCATAAAAGACACTAAATGAAGGCAATATTCAGAAAGAAAACAATTTTTGAGGAAAGATGGGATAAAAAGAGAGAAGGATAAACATAAAAGAAATAGGATGGAAGGAAATACACAATTAGAACTCATAACTGTGAATGTGAATGGGATGAGTTCTCTCATAAAATGGAAGTAGATCAGAACAGAATAGAATATAGAGTCCAACAATATGTTGTTACAAAATAATACTCTTAAAAAAGAGAGACAAAACACAGAATTAAAATGAGATTCTGGAGCAGGATGTACTATGCTTCAGCAGATGTAAAATAAAAAAGACAAGAGTAGCCATCATGATCTAAGACAAATCAAAATCAATAACAGACCTAAGCAAAAGAAATAATCAGGGAAACTACATTTTGCTAACAGGCACCATGGATAAAAAAGCAACATCAATACTACACAAAACTGCACCAAATGGTATAGTATAGAAATTTTTAAAGGAAAAGTTAAATAAATTACAGGAGGCAAAGACAGTAAAGCTATACTACTGGGGGACCGCAACTTTTCCTTCTCAAAGCTAGATAAATTTAACCATAAAATAAATAAGAAAGAAGTTGTAGATATCAACCAAATCTTAGAAAAGTTAGATGTGATAGACCTCTTGAGAAAACTAAATGTGGATAGAAAGGAGTATACCTTTCTCTTAGTTGTGCATGGTACCTTCACAACATTTGAGCATATATTAAGGCATTAAAACCTTACAACTTAATGCAGATAAGCACAAATTTTGAATTCACTGTATAAGAAATAACGAATTCAATGATTTTAAGAAAAAAATGTGCATAACCAAGAAAACGTCCTATACAGAAACATCAATATCGTTTTAGGAACAACTTTGAGTAATAAGTAATTTTGACTATTTTAAATACCCAGATTATCTACAAAGAACCTATGAAGGTAAACACTATTTGTATCCAGAGAAAGAGCTGATAAATAGAAGCATGAATAGAATGATTTTACACATATATATCTATGTCTAATGGTAGCCATCTCTAGGGTGAGAGGGAAAGGAAAAAAAAAAGAAAGTTATATGTTAACTTTAGTATATATTTAAAAGCAATGGCTAGTTGTACATAATAGATTTGCAGTTTCATGTGCAATCATATTTTTCCCTATTTTGCTATGTTATAGAAATATATGTTTTATTTCTCAAGTTCAGAATCCAATAAATAAAATTTTAAAAAAGAAATAAATCATGATATCATAAGCAAATTAGGCTAACATGGAAAACACTTATCTATTGTGTCTTTGGATGATTTTATGACCAACCTAGATATAGAGTGGATCATGGAGGTAAAATGGACAGTTTTGGTTACATGAAATTAAAAACATTTTGCACAAATAAAACCAAGGCAGTCAAAATTAGAAGGATATTCATGGGAGAGGAACTTATAGAAAGTTTCTTTGGCATAGGTTGCATTTCTCAAATATATAAGGAATGAGTCAAAATCATAAGAATAAGAGCTATTCACCAATTGATAAATACTCAAATGATATGAACAGGAATTTCAAAGGAGAAGAAATCAAGCTATCAATAATCATGCATAAAAAATGCCCTAGATCACTACTGAGTAGAGAAATGTAAATTAAAACAACTCTGAGATACCACCTCACACTAATCAAATTGGCAAATATAACAGAAAAGCAAAATGACAAACACTAGAGGGGATATGGAAAAATTGCAACACATGCATGGTTGGTAGAGTTGTGAACTAGTCCAAGCATTCTGGAGCACAATTTGGAACTGTGCTCAAAGGACTATAAAACTGTACATACCTTTTGATTCAATAACATCACTACTAGGTCTGTTTCCCAAAAAAAAAAGGGAAAAAGGACCTATGACACAAAAATCTTTATAACAACTTTTTGTGTGTGTTTGTATGTGTGCATGTTGACAAACAATTGGAAATTGAGAGGATGCCCATTAATTGTGGAATAGCTACAGAGGACTCATGATGAAAAATGCTATCCACCTCCAGAGAGAGAACTGATGAAATCTGAACACAGATTGAATCATACTTTTCTTTTCAAAACTTCCTTTTTTTTTTGTATTTTTTTACCTATTTTATTTTGTAACACGGCTAGTTTGGAAATACATTTTACATGACTTCACATGCATAATCAATATCAAACAACTTGCCTTCTCAAGGTGGGGAGACAGAAAGAGAGAATTTAAAGCTTAAAATTTTCAAAAATGAATGCTAAATTTTTTGTACATGTAGCTGAGAAATATTAACTGCAATAAAAATCATAACAGGAAAATAATAATGTGAAACAATGTTCTCAAACACTCATAATATTGTCTAACATGACAGAAAATAAAGTGACAAATACTGGAGAGATGTGGAAAAGTAGGTACGCTAATATATTTCTGGCGAAGTTTTGAACTGGCCTAACCATTCTAAGAGAACAATTTGGAACTATGCCCAAATGGCTATAAAACTACACATATTCTTTGACCTACCAATAGCACCACTAGGTTGGTATCTCAGACAGATCAAAGAAAAGGGAAATGGACTCAATGTGCAAAAATGTTTATAGTAGCTCTTTTGGTGATGGCAAAGAATTGCAAATTGATGGGATGTCCATCAGATGGAGGATAGTTCAAAAAGTTGGAGCACACAATTGTGATCCATAATATTGTGCTATAAGAAATGATGAGAAGGATGGTTTCAGAAGAACTGGTGAAGACTTACATGAAATAATGCAGAGTAAAGTGAGCAGAAAAAGGAGAATGTATGCAGTAACAGCAATATTGTAAAGATAATTAACGATGAAGCAATTTTCCAATCAAAACAATGATCTAAGAGAATTCCAAAGAAATCATGATTAAAAAGACTCTTCACCCTCCAGAGAGAGAACTGAGGAACTCTGAGTGCAGATTGAACCATATTGATATCCAATTCACTTTTCTTCCCCTTCCTTTTTTATTTTTGCAACATGTGTAATATGGAAATTTGTCTTAAATTAATTCACATGTATAATGGGTATCATATTGTTTGCCTTCTCAAAGTAAGTGGGAGGGGCAGGAATTGCTATATCTTTATATATTATTTATTTGTATATCTTGGATACATTATCAGAGAAATTTGATGCAAAGATTTGTTTCCTATTAGACCACATTCATGCTTACTCTAGATACGTTAATATTATCTATGAAGAAGCTATTTTTTTCAAATTATCAAGGTCATTTATTTTGTCATTTGTAATTACTGCAATATCTTGTTTAGTTAATAATATAATCTTTTTCTCATAGCTGTGAGAGGCTGTAGAGCCAATCACAGTAGCACATCCAAGGATCACTGCTGTGATCAATTTCAGGGGTCCAATCACACAGTGTAATGAACTCTCTATCTATTCAGCAATAAACCAAAGCATTGTTCCATAAAGCATAGCATAATATTCATGGCAACATCCTTAAGAAAAGCATATCATTTATCTCATATATCTCATATCACTCAGTATGTCATATGATGCATAGCATATATCATTACATTTAGTAGCATTTTCCAAAATACTTGTTTATACAGCAGAGGGTGCCAGGCTAAGGTCTTCCTTAGCACAACACATCCTTAAGGAGTAGCAGAATATACCACACTATCCACCCCTAGGTCACAGGAAGAACAATCTAGTTAATCACTATCAAACATCCAAGTAAAGTCCTCTTTCATCTTGACCTGAGGTTTACCTCCAAGTCCCATGGCTCCTCCTCTGAAGGCCAACTCTCTGACTCTCACCTGGATTCACATGCAGGCAGCTCTCGGCTCCTGCACCAGGCCCCAGCTCACAGGGACTGCTCCACTCCAAGCTCCTGCCCAATAGCAAGCTGCAGGGGTTACTGCCTACAACTTTCTGTTTTGGGAAAATGAAGCTTAATCACCATCTCAATCTACCTCCAAAGTCCAGAAATGTTGTGTTAACAGCTCAGTCCACTTTAATAGCTCTCAAAAGGGGTTTAAGCTAAGCCTCCTTCCAATGGGCAGGTGTCTGTCCTACAGCTCCACTTGCCTTTCCTCGCCTTCAAAGTTTGAAGCCTCCTTCAGGAAGTCTCTGGCATCAAAGGTCTCCTCTGTGCTCTTGGAGGTCTCCTCTACGCTCTTGGAGGCTCTCCTCTGCACTCTCGGACACTCTTCCCAGCTCTTTTAGGTTTCCTCTCAGCTCTTAGCTCAAAGCTTCTTCTTCTTCTTTTTCTTCTTCTTCTTCTTCTTCTCCTTTCTACTATTTCGGACTCTCCCTTGTCTACTGTATTCCATTGTTCTGTATCTCTCTTCTTTAACCAATACCAGATGGTGTTGATGTCTACAGTTTTACAATATGGTTTGAGGCCTACAAGTGATATTTTCCCCTTGATCCTTTCTTCTTTTCATCACTTCCTTTCATGTTATACATATGTTGCTTTTTACAAATGAAATTTGTTATTTTATCAAGTTCTGTAAAGTGTTGCCTTGATTATTTCTTTGGTATAGCTATAAAGTATAAATTAATTTGGGTAGTATTGTCATTTTTACTCTATTGGCATGTCCTTACCATGGACACTTAATGTTACTAAGCTGTTAAGGTTGTGTTTTTTTTAAGGGAGGGCTTTATGAATCTGTACAAATATTTAATGTGGCCAGGAAGGTTGATCTCTAGGTATTTTACGCATTTTATAGTTATTTGGAATTGTATTTCCCTTACTGTAACTGCTTTTTGTGTTTTAGTATTATTATATAAGTGCTATTGATTTATTTGTACTTATTTTGTAGGTTGCAATTTTGTTGAAACTATTAATAATCTCAATTAGTATCTTTATTTGTTACTTGGAGCTTTTGAAGTAAAGTAGCATGCCATGAATGGACACAGATTGTTTTACCTCCCCTTTACTTATCATTGTTTCTTTAATTCCTTTCTCTTGTCTTATTGTTATTGTTAGTATTTACAGAAATATATAAAATAAGATTAGGGAGAGTGGGCAACCTTTTTTTTTAATATACACACACACATATACATTTATACACATACACATATACATCTATATATACATACACATATGCATGTGTATATATGCATATGTATATATGCATGTGTGTATATATATATGCATATATATGTATGTATATAGATAGATATCTATCCATATGGGAAAAGTTCTAGAACATCTTCATTGCATGTGATTCTTGCTTTTCATTTTAGATAGCTGCTTTTATGATATTAAAAATGTCCCTCTATGCCTATTCTTTGCAGTTTTTAGAATAAAAGAGTGTCATACTGAAAGGCTTTTATGCACCAATAGTGATAATCATATGGTCTTGGATGCTTTAGTCCTTAATGTGATTAATTGTGTTGATTTTTTTCCTATGGTTGAGCTATCCTTGCATGCCTGAAATCCCACTTGATCAAAATGAATGACTCTTTGGATAATTCATTGTGAACTGAGAAGATTTGGTTTAAATTGTTTTAGTTAATGTTTATTAATGATATTTGCATTTTTTTCTTTATATATTTATCTTTCTCTGGATTAAGTACTGGGACTATATTTGTTTCATTAAAGGACTCTGGTAAGGTGCTTTCTTTCTCAGTTTTTAAGAATAATTTGACAATTATATAAGACTATGCCATTTAAGATTAGCCTTGGTTTTCTGATAGTTTGGGAATTTTGTATTTTTGAAGGTATTCTTTTACTACTTTTATGTTCTTATTTTTGTTAGCATAAAATTATGCATATGTTCTGATTCATGTTTTTATTCCTTCTGTTTTTTTTCTGTGATTTTACTTTACTCATTTAATATTTTATTGATTTGATTTTCATAGTAGGAAAACATGATGTAGGATGCCTCTACATTAGACAATCTGGACATATGCAGGGCAAGTCTCCTTATATATAATTACTTAATGCTATACAGATGATCATATTAGGATTATAAAATGTAAAACTGGAAGAGAAAAAAAATATTGAATAGGACATCTGGGAAGAAATTAATGAACAAAAGATTAAATGAATTGCCTAAGGATCAAAGACTGAAGATCAGAATCGATTGAAACACAGGTCTTTTGACTCTAAATCCAGTAATCTTATATAATGCTCTATAATTCACACAGTGAAAAAAATTTAAATTAAGGTTGTTTGTTAAGGAAAGCATTACTATTATGATTTTCCAGATATGGGAATTCAGCTGCTGAGACTTCAAGTGACTCAAAGAAGATCACAGCTAAATGGTCAAGTTAATATTTGTAGTGATCACAAGAAATAGATTTTCTGCTAGAAAGTGTCTTGCAAAGGTTGTAATTTTTCTTTTTATAGCCATTTTTCAACATTATCCTTGTGTCCCCTTTAGGAAATATCTTCTGTGCCATTCTTCCATTTATTTCAGCAAACTTCAGTGAGAGATATGCAGACTAATAAGGTGAGATTTAGGTTGAAGTGGGATATTATCCCCATGACTCATTATCCTTCAGCTATCTTAATTTGTGCGAAATGTATCAAAGGACAAATATTTCTCAAATTACTTTGTGGTAGCCCTTACAAAGTCATACACCTTTAAAAAGTGAGAGAATGGCTCAGCAAAATTGGTTATTACTGAAGATGGTCTCATAAAAGGGAGAAATGCTTTCCATAATACCTTGTAATAGGATGTTAAGATGTTAAGAGTTTTCTAGTGATCAATGAGTATGATTAAGGTTGAAAAATTAAACACAAAACTCTTTTTTACATCTTCTATCAACCCCACCTTTGTACAGGCTGCTCCTTATTTCTGGAATTCATTTCTTTCTCAATGACATCTCTTTGAATCCCTATATTCCTTCAAAATATTGCTCATTTCTCACCTCCTCCAGGAGCTCTTTTTGTGATGCCTTTATATTCTGTTTGCTTCAATAAATATTTATTAAACACCTAATATTTGTTGGGCATTATGCTAATTGCTAGTCAAAACATAATACCTGTGCTAAAGGAGCATCTAATGCATGAGATAATATTGTATATATATATGTATATATATAATGTATATACATACATACAATCAAAACTATATACAGGACAAATAGGAAATAAATAGAAGAGTGAAAACACTGAAATTGAAAGGGCTTAGGGAAGGCTTCCTGTAGAAGATGGGATTTTATTTGTAACAGAAAGGAAGTCAGAGACTTCAATCATCATAGCAGAGAAGGGAGAAAATTCCAGGCATGGGGGACAGCCAGGATAAATCCATGGATCTGAGAACCGGAGTGTGTTGTTCATGAAGAAGCAAGGAAGCCAATGGCACTAGATCAAAAAGTATGTGTCAGGGAGTAAGGTGTAAGAAGACTGGAAAGATAGTAGGGGACTTGGTTATGAAGAACTTTGAATGCCAAACAGATCATTTTGTATTTGTTCCATGAGGCAATATGAAGCCACCGAAGTTTATTGAATAGGAAGGTAACATGATAAGACCTGTACTTTAGAAAAATCATTTTAGCTGCCGAATGGAGAATGAAAAAGAATGGGGAGAGACCTGAGGCAAACAAAGCCACCAACAGGCTATTCCAATAGTAAAGGTATGAGATGATGCAGGCCTGCATTGGAGTACTAGCAGTATCAGAGGAGGAAGGGGGCATATTGAGAGATGTTGTAAAGGTGAAATTGACAGGGCTTGGCAAGATTGAATATGGAGGGACTGAGAAATTGGGAGGAATCCAGGATGACTACTTCAGGTTGCAGCCTGGTAGGCTGAGACAATGGTGTTGTCAATTAAAATAATAGGTCAAATGAGGTGAAGGTTTTAGCAGAAAGATAATGAGCCCTGTATAGGACCTATGGAGTTTAAAATGGCTACTGAATATCCAGTTCAAGATGTCTGAAAGGCTGTTGGAGATTCAAGATTGGGGCAAGAATGATAATTCCAAAATCATTGTCATATAGATGGTAATTAAATCCATTGCAGATAATATTACCAAGTGAAGTAGTGTAGAAGGAGAAGAGAAGAGCACCCAGGACAGAAATCTGAGGTGCACCTATTATTATCTGGAAGATCCAGAAAAGGAGAAAGATGAGTTGTCAGGTAGGAAGAAAACCAGAAGAAAGCGGTGTCCCACAAACATAGAGAGAAGAAAGTATCAAGGAGCAGATAGTGACAGTCTACAAAGAGATCAAGGGGGAAAAGGATTGGATTTGGCAACTACAGGATCATTGATAACTTTGGAGAGAGCAGTTTTGGTGGAATAATAAGGTCATGAATCAGATTGTGTGGAGTTAAGGAGAAAGCAAGAGGAAAGTTGTGTTCCCTATTATACAAGGCCTTTTTGAGGAATTTAGGGTGATAGGAGGGTGGAAAGATCAAACAAAGGAAAATCCTTGTTTCAGTAAGTGCTAGTAGATAGAAGGAGTGAGAGAGGAGTAGGTTTAAGATGAAGAGAAGTTTGCTGTCCATGGAACAGGATTTACAGAAGGAAGGGATGAGTGGAGTTAGGATGAACCTTTTGGATGGAAGGGCTGAGCAGAGAGGAATGAGGAATCTTGTAGTAGAGGTCTTGAATGGGATTTGGATTATCATCCACAGTAGTTAAGAATCATTGGGATGTGAAGGGTATGACCAGGGATGAGAGTGTCTATCATTGAGTAGAGGGTATCACTCCTCTACCTTCAAAGTAGAGGCACAGAAGGAGATAGGGAGTCTGAATTTGAAGAGAGACTTACTCTTCTTTGCTCCAGAGATTTCTTACATCCTAGCTGGGAGATTGGACTGGCACAGAAAATGGAAGATGCCTTGTTCTACTATAGATGGAAATGATTGTTTCAAGCAGATGGAAGATCTCTAGCCTTTCCTTAAGCATCCTTTCTTCAGGAAACATGGTGCTGCACAGTCTGAGGTCTTCTCACCTGGAGAGGCTAGCTATGTAAAGGTAGCAAGAACTGGTAGATTCCCTGTTTACATGGATGATGCCTGCCCTGGCCCCTAGCAGCCTTTTCTCAGTAGACAGATTGAGTTGACCAGGAGATGGAAGGTTCACTGCTCTCATGCAACTGTGTACTAACGTCTAGTACTCAAACTCAAAATTACTTTTAATCACTTTATATTTGTTGTTGCTGTTGTTCAGTCATTTCAGTCATGTCTGACTCATTGTGATCACATTTGGGCTTTTCTTGGCAAAGGTACTAGAGTGGTTTACCATTTTTTTCTTCAGCTCATTTTATGGAGGAACTGAGGCAAACAGGATTAAGTGATTTGTCCTGGGCCACACAGCTAGTAAATGTCTGAAGCTGGATTTGAACTCAGGGAGATGATTTTTTCCTGACTCCAGGCTCTTACTCTATCCACTGTGCTACTTAACCACCCTAACTGTTTTACATGCACTTCTTTATTTAATTATCTATATACATATTGTGTACTTCAAACAGAAGTTAAGCTCCTTGATAGCAAGTGGTGGCTATGTGAGTGGAGATAAAGAGACATACATGAGAAATGCTTTGGAGGTAGAATTGGCAAGATTTGGGTATTGTTTAGAATTTGAATGTAGAGACAAGGGGAAAGGAAAAGTCATATTGAGTCAGGGTGGCAGCCTGGTTAATTAAGACATGACATAGAGGATACTATTAAAATCCAGAAAATCGGAAGTTCAACTGGGAGGGGATTGAAGTTTGGCTGACCTAGACTGCTCTCCAAAATGTAGAACCTAGGAGGAACTCACCAAAAGGGCCAGCCCAGAAGGGCTGATGGGTGTTCCAGGGGAAGATAATTCAGGTGCTGAGAGTTTTCTGAATGAGATGGCAGCTGAGGTATGATGTTGAAGTCTATAAAGTCAGAAGCACAGCTGTTACAGGAATGGTGTACAAGATTAGTTCTCTGAAAGTGTATGTAAAAAAGGGATGTTATAAAAGTACAAATCACTGGTCTTAATGTTAGCTTACAGAGTGCCTCTTACCTTTATTCATGTATCTTTACAATAAAGGATAATTTAGCTCCTAATGATTTTAGGTGTCCTTTTTAAAAACTAGGTTTCACTGTCATAGTAGAGAAAGGCAAAAGCCCTAAAGGCTTCCTAGAGGTAAAATCCATCATTATCAGTTTGACCCTAATAAGAAGAGAATGTATAGATTATGAAAATGATAAACAATGAAATGAATTGAATCCTTTGCTCTGTACTTCTTGAAGGAAATGGTGAGAATATAGCATTGAAGTAGTACCCAAAACTAATTGTCTCCCTTTTCTGTCCTTTTCTAATTCCTCTGATTTTGTTTATATACTCTCCCATAATGACCTCATATCCTCTCTCATATGAATTCATAATACTATGATTATAAATCTATGATCCTATGATTTGATGATCAGAAAAAGTGGATATGAAACTATCAATAATGGAAATTCTGGAAATAAAAATGAAGCATTCTGTTGAAGAAAGTGGGGAAGACATCTAAAAAGATTGATTTGACTAAAAAAGGGACTCAATCAACTTGATTGTTTAAAACATATATACAGATTAAGGGAAGAAAAATACAAATGGAATTTTAACATTTGAGTGAAAGGTGCTAAATCCATAAATACTTTTAGGTACAAGGTGAATACACAGGACAAGATAATAAGGGTGATTTTTCTTTCTTTTTTAACTATATTGAGGGAAAGAAGAGTATATAAGAAGGGATAAAGTTGTTCAGGTGAATGGGATAAAAAATTTTATCTTTACTAATAAGACTACTGATTTTGCTTCCATTTTCTCTCCAAAGGAGAATGATCAGGGAGAGACAAAGCAGAATAAATAAGAAGACTGTCTACTTGTATTTATTTTTTATTTAATATTTTCCACCAATTATGTGTTAAACATTTTTAACCTTCATTTAAAAAATATTGAGTCCTAAATTCTTTCCCTCCCTCTTTTTTGTCTTGTGTTGGTAGGCAAAATGGGCTCAACAAGTGCCCTTGAAGAGTTTGGCTTTTGTTTGCTTTGAGTAATTCAGTGTATTTCATTGAGTCTTAATCAGTGCTAAGCCCCAGGCTCTAACCCCTATTAGGTGTTAACCTAACCTATGTGGTCCTAAGGGGAGGGGCTAACTCAAGAGCCAATCATAGCAGCCTAAGTTCTGGTCATTCAGATGACGTTTGATGACATCTGAAACCCTATAAGAAGAGAAGACAGAGCCATTTGCTCAGGGCTCTCACTCGTGGGGGTGCTGAGGCAGAGACTCCAGGCAGCTGTAACTAGGAGCCCCTCCAGCTTGTAACCCGGATGGTGAGACTTTGTTAAACTCAACCCCTTAACCTTGCTTTACTTAGTTAAGCAGATCAAAAGAACCTGTGCTTTTGCAGCGTGCTGGTAGCATGCTTGTTGTTGGGGTTGTGTTGGTCTTTCACCCACAAGCAGCTGCTAGCCAAATTGTTGAAACAAATACCTTTCACTGAGAAGGCAAGCAATTTGACATAGGTTATACATATGCAGTCATGCAAAACATATTTCCATATTAGTCATAATGTGAAAAAAAACACAGACAAAAACAAGAAAAAAAGAAAATAAAGAAAAAGTACACTTTGATCTGTATTCAGACTCCATCAGTTCTTTCTCTAGAGATGGGTAGCATTTTTCGACATAAATCCTTCAGAATTGTCTTGGATCCCTGTATTTCTGAGAATAAGTCATTCACAGTTGATTATCATAAATATTGCTGTTACTGTATACAATGTTCTCTTGGTTCTGCTCATTTCACTTTGCATCAATTCATGTAAGTCTTTCCAAGTTTTTCTAAGAACATCTCGCTTATCATTTCTTATGGCAGAATAGTATTCCATCATAATTATATACAACTTGTTCAGCCATTCCACAGTTGATGGACATCCCCACAATTTCCATTTGTTTTTTGCTATAACTACAGGAGCAGGTATAAATATTTTTGTACTTTGTACTTTTCCTTTCCTGTTTTTTGATTTTTTGGGATAGAAACCTAGTAGTGGTAGTGTTTGGTCAAAGGGTATGCTTGGTTTTATAGCCCTCTGGGCATAGTTCTAAATTGTTCTATAGTATGATTGAATCAGTATACTGATTCACCAAAAGAGCATTAATGTCTCATTTTCCCCATATTCTCTCCAATACTTCTCATTTTTCTTTTCTATCATATTAGTACATCTGATAGACATAGGGTGGTAGTTCAGATATGTTTTAATTTGAGTTTCTCTAATCAATAGATATTTAGAACATTTTTATATGACTATAGATAACTGATTTCCCTATCTGAAAACTGTCTATTCATATCCTTTGACCATGTATCAACTGAGGAACGTCTCTTATTTCTACAAATTTGACTCAGTTCTCTACATATTTGAGAAATAAGATCTTTATCAGAGAGACTTGCTGTAAATTGTTTTTTCACAGTTATGATTACTAAGCCCTTATTTATCTTACTCTTTCTCTTTTTTTACCTTGTCATTCTCAAATGTGTTTTGCTTCTGATTTTTACTTCCAATCTGCCCTCACTTTTATCAGGACCCCCTTCCTTCCCTTATCCCCTTCCCTCCTTCTTTCCTGTATGGTAAAATAGATTTCTATGTCCAGGTGAGAATGTATGTTATTTCTTCTTTGAGCCAATTTCAACGAGGTCCACACGTTCTCCCTCTTATCCCCCATCTTTCCTTCCACTGTAAAAGCTCTTTTATGCTTCTTTTATGTCAGGTAATTTACCCAATTCTACCTCTCCTTTCTCCTTCTCCTGTAGTCTTCTTTCTCACCCTTTAATTTTATTTTTAAGATAATTATCCCATCATATTTAACTTTGCCTTCGTGTATATATATATATATATATATATATATACTCCTTCTAACTGCCTTATAACAACAACAACAAAAGATTTTAGGGGTTACAAGTATCATTTTCCCATGTAGGAATAGAAACAGTTAACCTTATTGAATGAGTTATGTCTTTCCTTTCGTGCTTACCTTTTTATCCTTCTCTTGAGTCTTGTAGTTGGAAATAAAATTTTCTATTTAGTTTCAGTCTTTTTAAAAGGAATGAATGCTTGAAATTCCTCTATTTCACTGAATTTCTATTTTTCCCCTGGAGGATTATACTCAGTTACCTGTGTAGTTGATTCTTGGTTGTAATCCTAGCTCTTTTACCATCTGGAATAGCATATGATCCTTTTGTGTAGAAACTGATAAATCTTGTGGAATCCTGACTATGGCTCCATGATATTTGAATTATTTTTTGGCTACTTCCAATATTTTCTCCTTGACATGGAAGCTTTGGAATTTGACTAAAATATTCCTGGGTGTTTTCATTTGGGGATATCTTCCAAGAAATCATTGGTGGATTCTTTCAATTTCTATTTTACCACTTGGTTTTAGATATTTCCTTGATAATGTGTTGAAAGATGATGTCTAGGCTCTATTTTTAATCATGTTTTTCAGATAGTGAAATTATTCTTAAGTTATCTCTCATGGATCTATTTTCTAAGTCAGTGCTTTTGCCAATGAGATATTTCACTTTTTCCTTCATTTCTTTTCATTCTCTTGATTTTGTTTTATTGCTGCTTGATGTCTCATAATATCATTAGCTTCCACTTGGTAAATACTAATTTTTAAGGAATTACTTTTTTTTCAGTGATCTTTTGTACCTCCTACGCCATTTGCCTAATTTTGCTTTGTTGGAGTTTTTCTCTTCAGTGAATTTGTTATATCTTTTTTTTTTCCATTTGGCCAATTCTGCTTTTTCAAGGCATTCTTCTCTTCATTTTATTTTCTACTTTTTTTTTAACCATTTGACCTACTCTGTTTTTTAAAAGTGTTATTTTTTTCAGTATTCTTTGTGCATCCTTTACCAAGCTGTTGACTCTTTTTTCATTATTTTCTTACATCACTCTCATTTCTCTTCCCAATTTTTCCTTTACTTCTCTTATTTTATTGTAAAAACCCTTTCTGAGCTCTTCTGTGGCCTGGGACCAATTCATATTTTTTTGAGGCTGAGCAGTTTTGACTTTGTTGTCTTCTTCTGAGTTTGTGTTTTGATCTTCCCTGTTACCACACTAACTTTCTTTAGACAGGATCTTTTTCTGAGGTTTACTCATTTTTCTAGCCTATTTCTTGACTTTTAACTCTGTGCTATAATGGAGCTCTGCTTCCAGAGTGGAAGGGATGCCATCTGTTTCCACAATCTGGCTAGCAGCTTCTGTGGGGGTGTAAGATCCACCCACAGCCAGCACCCAGAAAGCTGCCAGCACACCACAAAAACACAGGTTCTTTTGATCTGCCTTAATAAGGAAAGCAAGGTGAAGGGGCTGACCAGCTTACTTTAATTCAGCACACAAGTATCATTCACTTAGTTCAGAGGAAAAAGCCAGCACCCTAAACTTCAGAACAAAATACAAACAAATTGCAAACATCAACAGACAGACCTTGTCTGATTCAAATCCCAATACATAGTTACCAGAGTTCAACAAAGTCTCAGCATCTGGGTTTACAAGC
>CM053622.1:181971510-181994112 GCA_028646595.1 Phalanger gymnotis
TTGGACTACCTGAAAGCCATGATCAAAAAAAGAGCCTAGATATCATCTTTCAAGAAATTATCAAGGAGAACTGCCCTGATATTATAGAGCCACAGGGAAAAACAGAAATTGAAAGAATCCACCAATCACCTCCTCAAATAGATCCCCAAAAGAAATCTCCTAGGAATATTGTCACCAAATTCCAGAGCTCCCAGATCAAGGAGAAAATACTGCAAGCAGCCAGAAAGAAACAATTTGATACTGTGGAAATACAATTAGGATAACACAAGATCTAGCAGCTTCTACATTAAGGGGTCAAAGGGCTTGGAATATGATATTCCTTGAGGTCAAAGTAGGTAGGATTAAAACCAAGAATCACCTACCCAGCAAAACTGAGTATCATGCTCCAAGGCAAAATATGAATTTTCAATAAAATAGAGGACTTTCAAGCTTTCTCAGTGAAAAGACCACAGCTGAATAGAAAATTTGACTTTCAAACATATGAATCAAGAGAAGCATGAAAAGTTAAAAAAGAAAGAGAAATTTTAAGGAACTCCCTAAAGTTGAAATATTTTTTTACATTCCTACATGTAGATGATGTGTGTGATTCATGAGACCTCAGTTTTAGGGTAGTTGAATATACATATACATATACATATACATATACATATGCATATACATATACATATACATATACATATACATATACATATACATATACATATACATATATATATATATATATATATATATATATATATATACACAGAGGGCACAGGGTGAGTTGAATATGAAGAAAACTCAAATTAAGGGATGAGAGAGGAATATATTGAGAGAGAGAGAAAGGGAGAGATAAAATGGGGTAAATTATCTTGCATAAAAGTGGTAAGAAAAAGCAGTTCTGTTGGAAGGGAAGAAGGGATGGGTGAGGGGGAATGAGAGAATCTTGCTCTTATCAGATTTGACCTAAGGAGGGAATAACATACACACTTAATTGGGTATCTCACTCCACAGGAAAGAAGGAGGAACGAGATAAAAAAGGGGAGATGGTAGAAGAGAGGGCAGATGCAGGAGGAGGTAATCAACTGCAAACACTTTTGAAAAGGGACAGGGTCAATGGAGAAAACTAAAAAAAAGGGGATAGAATAGGAAGGAGCAAAATATATCTAGTCTTTCACAACATGAGTATTGTGGAAGGGTTTTACATAATGATACACATGTGGCCTATGTTGAATTGCTTGCCTTTTTAAAG
Source organism: Phalanger gymnotis (assembly GCA_028646595.1). Lineage (NCBI taxonomy): Eukaryota > Metazoa > Chordata > Mammalia > Diprotodontia > Phalangeridae > Phalanger > Phalanger gymnotis. The sequence continues at coordinate 181,972,742 of CM053622.1, forward strand.
AGGGTGGGTGAGGAGGGAAGGGGGAGAGAATTTGGAATTCAAAGTTTTAAAAGCAGATGTTCAAAAAAAAGTTTTTACATGTAACTAGGAAATAAGATATACAGGCAATAGGGCATAGAAATCTATCTTGCCCTACAAGAAAGTAAGGGAAAAGGGGATGGGGGGAGTGAGGTGACAGAAGGGAGAGCTGACTGGGAACAAGGCAACCAGAATATACACCATCTTGGAGTGGGGGGAGGGTAGAAATGCAGAGAAAATTTGTAATTCAAATTCTGTGGAAATCAATGCTGAAAACTCGAAAAAATAAAAATAAATAAAAATAAAATAAAATAAAAAATAACAAAAAATTCTTGAAAGTCCTCTATTTCATTGAATGTCTATTTTTTCCCTGAAGTAGTATACTCAGTTTTGCTGGCAAGGTGATTCTTGGTTTTAATCTTATCTCCTTTGACCTCTGGAATGTCATATACCAAGCCCTGTAATCCCTTACTGTTGAAGCTGCTACATGTTGTGTTTTCCTGATTGTGTTTCCACAGTATTCAAATTATTTCCTTTCATCTGCTTGCAATATTTTCTTCATTGACCTGAGACCTCTGGAATTTGGCTATAACATTCCATAGAGTTTTCCTTTTGGGATATTTTTCAAGAGTCAATTGGCAGATTCTTTCAATTTCTATTTTACTCTCTGGTTCTAGAATATCAGGGTAGTTTTCCTGAATAATTTCTTGAAAGATGATGTCTAGGCTCTTTTTTTGATCATGGCTTTCAGGTAGTCCAACAATTTTAAAATTTTATGTCCAGGATCTGTTTTCCAGGGTAGTGATTTCTCCAATGAGGTATTTCATATTGTCTTCTATTTTTTTTTATTCTATTGGTTCTGTTTTATATATAGTCTTTTATTTCTCATAATGTCATTAGCTTCCATTTGCTCCATTCTAATTTTTAAGGAATGATTTTGTTCAGTGAGCTTTTGGACCTCCTTTTCCATTTGGGAAATTCTGCTTTTTAAGGCATTCTTCTCATTGGCTTTTTGGACCTCTTTTGCCATCTGGTCTAGTCTATTTTTAAAGTTGTTATTTTCTTCAGTATTTTTTGTGTCTCCTTTAACAGGCTGTTGAATCATTTTTATTGATTTTCTTGCATCCCTCTCATTTCTCTTCTCAAATTTTCCTCTGCTACTCTTACTTGATTTTCAAAACCCTTTTTGTGCTCTTCCATGCCCTGTGACCAATTCATATTTTTCTTGGAGGCTTTTGATGTAGGATATTTGACTTTGTTATCTTCCTCTGGTTGTATATTTTTGATCTTTGTCAAAGGAAGATTCTGTAGTCTGTGAGCCATCTGATCATTTTCCTAGCCCATTATTTGACTTTTGAGCCCTTTGTCAAGGTATGACTCTACTTCCAGAGGGGAGAATGTGCTGTCCAAAGCTCCAGGGGTTTTGTGCAGCTGTCCTTTTAGGCACCTGTAAATTTTCAGTTCTTCTGAGGTAGTATATTCCAAGGAGAGGTGTTTGCTCCTCTCCTGGCCTGTGCTGTGCTCTGTGAGTGGCCCCAAGCACTCATTTCTGCCCTGGAACTGCAAAAAGGACACTCCTGCAGAGCCACCACAGGCTCTGCCACACCAGTGCTGCTCCTCACTCCAGGACTACCACCCAAGACTGTACCTCAGATCTAAGCAGGGCAAAGCCGGAGAATCCTGCCTCAGGGCCAGCAAAGAGATTTCTACAATCCCACTCTGATAAGATGCTTGATTTTCCCCACTGTCTGTTGCTTTGAATTTCTGGAAGAAGTTACTCCCACTGTTGCTGCCACCTCTGCCACCCCAGGGTTTGGGCTGTACCACAGTCTTCTCTCACCCAGGTCCGACAGAGTTTTCCCACTAACCTGCTAAGTTGTCTTTGGCATTTGTAAGTTGATAAGTCTGCAAACCACAATAGCTGCCAGTGATTCAGTTCTCTGAGGCCTGCTCTGCTTGGTCTGTTCTGGAAGGTCTGTGCTAGCATGGCCCATGCTGGGCTGTGCTCTGCTCCCAGCCTGGTGCAATAGTTACTTCCTGTTGACCCTCCAGGCTGTCTTCGACTAGAGAGTTATTTCACCCTGTCATTTTGTGGGTTCTGTAGCGCTAGAATTTCTCTAGAGTCATTTTTACAGGTATTTGGAGGGATTTGTGGGAGAGCTCAAACAAGTGCCCCCTTGTACTCTGCCGGTTTGGCTCTGCCCTGTGACTTTCTCTTCTTGAGTCATAGAGTTTCCTTTCAAATTGAGGGTACTTGTACAATCTGTTTGCTGTCACCATTTCCCATAATTTGCAATTGTGTCACAGGGCTTTGATCAATTGCATCAAGGTTGCAGTTGCCTGGCTTCCATTCATTATTTGGTGAGTATGTTGCTTTACTGACATCTTCCAACATCACAATTAGAGCCATCATCAACTGATTTGTAGGAGACATGCCTCTAATAATGAATGTTTTTTTTCAGAACCTCATTATTGGTGATCTATATTCCAATTTTATATAAAATATAAATGATGGAGGCATAGAATTATTTGAAAAACTGAAATCCGGCATTTGCCTCATGTCAAAGTCTTGCAATAATGTAGTAGATTTCACAGTCCTCTAACTTTATAGAACTTCAGCTTGTTCTGGAGACTTAAACTTCACAAATGACCCATTGGCCTTGGGAGAAGTGTGTGACTTCCTATTTTGTTATTCATTGGCATAAATTTTCCCTAAGATGCTTTCTAAGGTAAGAGCATTCATCATCAGAATCACTGACTGAGCACCTTTGACACCAAGCCAGATATAGTAGTATTCCAGCCCTGGCTCTGTACTGAGCTGTGTCTTCTATTGACGTACTTTTGTTATAGAGCTCAGACTCATACATATCCCAAATAACATTGGACTAAATGTATACATAGAACATTAAATATTATAGAATCAGAGAGATATCAGTTTTCTTGGTTAAGTCCCACCCAAATCATGATTCTCATCTACAACAGCTCTAAGTGGCTCTTTGGCCCACTCTACATTTGAAAATAGGATAGTACTATATGAAGTGCATAGCATAGTCTAATGGAAGTCATATTGGCCTGGGCAGCAGAACATTTAACTTAGTATCTGGATTCTGTTACTAACTTGCAATTTGCTTCACACCAATGTACCTACTCAATTTCTTTATCTATAAAATGAGACGACTGGATAAAATAATAGCTAAGATTCTTTGCAACTCCAGTGTTCTGTGCTCAAAGTCTGGCATGTATGTGTGTCTGATATGTTTTCTGTGTGTGTGTGTGTGTGTGTGTGTGTGTGTGTGTGTGTGTGTGTGTTTGATTGTTTGCATGTATAGGATTTGTATGTATGTGAAGGGTTGGCAACAAGCAAAGCTATGGCTTTGGCACTACTAATCTTATTTTGGTGCTTCCCTTTTCAACAGCTTCTATCCACAATATCTTTAATCATTTTGTGATACTTAGGTCCTTCCCATCCACACAGGAAATCAGATTGTTTAATTCATTTTATTATTTTATTTTCTTTCTCAGGAATTTTTAAATAATCAAATAAGATAGCGCATGTCCCTGTCCAGTATTTTGCCTCCCTTAAAGTGTTGCATCAAATAAACATTACCAATTTTATTGTTATAAATATTACTGTTATTATTGTTTTTTTAAAAGATACCTGAGGACCTAAAGCAAAGGTAAGATGAGAAGTACAGTCCTGCTCAGGGCCTGGGACAGGAGCAACAACTACTCCTGGATCTATCAACCCACAGACTGATTGATTAAAAGTCACCTATTTAAACTTCATGGAGCAAAGATGGCAGAATAAACAGTGAGTTGCTTTCACTCTCTCTTGTTGACCTTGAAAAACACAGAGAATATTGTCCCAGGGAAAATCCTGGAATGGTGGAGCCAGCAGAAAGACTGCAGTCTTTTAGCTCTAGCTCTGGAGGCTAGGGTAATAACAGGAAAGCTCCCTCTTACTGTGGCTGATGTGGACCAGTTCAGGATGAGAGGCATCACAGCAAACCAGCAGCAAGCCCCACTTTAGCAGACCAGCAGGAGATCCTGAGCCCCAGGGTGGAGGAGCAGGCAAGTGACAACACTAAGCTCACGACCACTCCAGCTCAGTACCAGCTAAAATACCAGACCACTAGAAGATCCAACTGCAAACACCTGAGACCCCAGTGCAGGAAAACAATAACCAGGAACCTAGCCCCCTGCATAGGAAGTATGGGATAGTTCCCACTGGCCCCAGAAGCAAAAATCAAATTTAAAAGCCAGAACAAAAGACAAACAACATGAGTATGAAGAAAAAACAATGACTATATAGAAATATCTTGGTGACAGGGAAAACCAAAACACAAATTCAGGGGAGGACAACATGGTCAATATGCCCACATCTGAAACCTCAAAGGGCAATATGAACTGGTCTCAAGTCCAAAAAAACTTCTTGAGAGAACTCAGGAAGAATTTTAAAAGTCAAATAAGAGAGGTAGAAGAAAAAATTAAAAATACAACTCTTGAGAACTGCATCTTCATTACATCATATAGAAATGAAATATAAAGTCAAAGGGAGGTTTAAGTTGATTTTGATGTGTTGATAAAAAAAACCTAATTGAGTGCTAAAAAAGATTATAATAGGAGAAGAGAAAAAGAGGAAGTAGAAAAGGGTAAATTACATCACATGAAAAGGCACAAAAACATATTGCAATAGAGGGAAAGAAGGGAGGGTGATGAGCATGGTTTGAACTTTACTCTCATTCCAATTGGCCCAAGGAGACAATAACATACTGATGTATAGAAATCTAACTTGCTCTACAGGCAGTAGCGTGTAGGACGGGAAAGAAAAGGGAGGGCTGGTTAGAATGGAGGGAAGAGGTAATGAGGGAAAAGAGAAAGAAAGAGGAGGGGGCTGATAGAAGGGAGGGAAGATTGAGGGAGGTGGTGGTCAAATGCAAAACTCTAGTGAGGTGGGAAAGGGAGAAAGGAGAAACAAAAGCATAAACTGGGGGAGGGGGCAAGAGGGGAGGTATTGTTGTTTTTGCTTTGTACTTTGTTCTTGAAGAGGACCATGACATCTGGGAGATGATGACATGACTTACAGTTGACTTTGATTTGAGTGAGGCAGTGCTGTACAAGGTCATCAGCCTCATTTTCTCCTCCAGAGTCATCTGGGTCCAGTGCCCTCATATTCACCAGGATCACTAAGACACAGATAGGAATCATCACTGTAAATGTGAATGGGATGAACTCTACCATAAAACAGAAGTTAATAGCAGAATGGATTAAAAATCATAATCCTACAATATGTTGTTTACAAGAAATACATTTGAAACAGAGGGACACACACAGGGTAAAGGATAAAAGGCTTGTGTGGGTTATATTATAGTTCAGAAGGAGTAAACAAAGCAGAAGTAGTAATCCTAATCTCAGACAAAGCAAAAGCAAAGATAGATCTAATTAAAATAGATAAGGAAGGAAACTATACTGTGCTAAAAGGCACCATAGATAATGAAGCAATATCATTATTAAACATATATGCACCAAGTGGTATAGCATACAAGTTCTTAGAGGAGAAGTTAATGGAGTAACAGGAAGATATAGATATCAAAACTATACTATTGGAGGACCTCAATCTCTTCCTTTCTGAACTAGATAACACTAACCATAAAATAAATAAAAAGAAATTAAGGAGATAAATAGAATTACAGAAAAGTTAGATATGATAGACCTCTGGAGAATACTGAATGAGATTAGAAAGGAATATACCTTTATCTCAGTGGTACATGGCACCTACACAAAAATTGACCATGTACTAGGGCATAAAAACCTCACAATCCAATGAAGAAAGGCAGAAATATTAAATGCATCCTTTTCAGATCATGATACAATAAAAATTACATGTTATAAAGGGGCATGGAAAGATAGACTAAAAATCAATTGGCAACTAAATAATCTAATTCTAAAAAATGAGTGGGCCAAACAACAAATAATAGAAACAATCAATAATTTTATCCCAGAGAATGACAATAATGAGACAATATACCAAAACTTATGGAATGCAGCAAAAGCAGTTCTTAGGGAAAGTTTTATGTCTCTAAATGCTTACATGAATAAAATAGAGAAAGAAGAGATCAACAAATTGGGCATGAAACTAAACAAGTTAGAAAAAAAAAAACAAATTTAAAAATTCCCAATTAAATACCAAATTAGAAATTTTGAAAAAAGAGAGATTAATAAAATTGAAATTAATAAAACTAACTAATAAATAAAACTAAAAGCTGGTTTTATGAAAAAATCAACAAAATAGATAAAACTTTGGTTAATTTTATTTAAAAAAAAGAAGTAAACAAAATTATCAGTATCAAAAATGAAAAGGATAAATTCACAACTAATGAATAGACAATGAAAACAATATTTTGAAACTATATTGCCCAATTGTATACTCATAAATTTGACAATCTTAATGAAATGGATAAATATTTACAAAAATATAAATTGCCCAGATTGACAGAAGAGGAAGCAAAATACATAAATAACATCATCTCAGAAAAAGTAAATTGGATGAGCCATCAATGAACTCCCTAGGAAAAAATCTCCATGTCCGGATGTCTTTACAAGCAAATTCCGTCAAACATTAAAGAATAATTAATTCCAATACTATATAGACTATTTGGAAAAATCAATGAAGAAGGAGTCCTACCAAATTCTTTTTATGACACGAATATGGTATTCATACCAAAACCAGGAAGAGTCAAAACAGAGAAAGAAAATTATAGACCAATTTCCCTAATGAACATAGATGCAAAAGTTTTAAATAAAATATTAGCAAAAATATTACAGCAACTTATCACGAGAATAATACACTATGACCAGGAAGGATTTTTTTCCAGGAATGCCAGGCTGGTTCAATATTAGGAAAACTATCATAATAATTGACCATATCAACAACAAAACTAGCATAAACCATAGATTATCTCAATAAATGCAGAAAAAGCTTTTGACAAAATACAACACCCATTCCTATTAAAGACACTAGAGAGCATAGGAATAAATGGAACCTTCATTAAAATGATAAATAATTCTACCTAAAACCATCAGCAAGGATTTTATGAAATGTAGATAAGCTAGATGGATTTCCACTAAGATCAGGGGTGAAGCAAGGATACTCATTATCACCACTGTTATTCAGTTATGGTACTATATATGTTAGGATTAACAGTAAGAGAAGAAAAAGAAATTGAAGGAATTAGAATAGACAAAGAAGAAACTAAGTTATCACTCTTTTTAGATAACATGATGATATACTTAGAGAATCCTAGAGAATCAAGTAAAAAAGCTACTTGAAATAATAAATAACTTAAGCAAAGTTTCAAGATATAAAATAAACTAACATAAATCCTTGACATTCCTATATTTTATTAACAAAGCCAATAGCAAGAGATAGAGTAATTCCATTTAAAGTAACTGTAGACATTTTTCATGCAAAGTCAGATTGAACTAATTGGAAAAAAAAATCAGTTGCTCCTGGGTAGGTTGAGCTAATATAATAAAAATGACAATTTTCCCTAAATTAATTTACTTATTTAGTGACATACCAATCAAACTACTAAAAATGATTTCATAGAGCTAGAAAAAATAATAACAAAATTCATCTGGAAGAACAAAAGGTTCAGAATATCAAAAGAATTAATGAAAAGAAATGCTAGGGAAGGTAGCCTAGCTGTACCAGATCTTAAACTGTATTATAAAGCAGCAATCATTAAAACTACTTAGTACTAGATAGGAAATAGAGTGGTGTGTCAGTGGAATAGGATAAGTACAGAAGACATAGTAATCAATGAATATAGTAATCTATTGTTTGATAAACCTGAAGACTCCAACTTCTGGGATAAGAACTTGGTATTTGACAAAAACTACTGGGAAAACTAGAAAATAGTATGGCAGAAACTGGGCACAGACCAATATCTTACACTGTATATCAAAATAAAGTCAAAATGAGTTCACAATTTAGATATAAAGGGTGATACTATAAGCAATGTAGGAGAGCAAGGAATAGTTTACCTGTCAGATTTATGGAGAACAGAAGAATTTATGACCAAACAAGAGATAGAGAACATTACAAAATGCAAAATGGATAATTTTGATTACATTAAATTGAAAAGTATTTTTTTTACAAACAAATCCAATGTAACCAAGATTAAGAGGGAAGCAGAAAGCTGGGAAAGAACTTGTACAACCAGTGTCTCTGGTAAAGGCTTCATTTCTAAAATATATAGAGAACAGTCAAATTTATAAGAATACAGGCCATTCCCCAATTGATAAATGATCAAATGACATGAACAGGTAGTTTTCAGAGGAGGAAATTAAAGATATTTATAGTCATATGGAAAAAAAATACTCTAAATCACTATTTATTAGAGAAATGCAGATCAAAACAATTCTTAGGTATCACATCACACCTCTCAGATTGGCTAAAATGACAAAATAGGAAAATTATAAATGCTGGAGAAGATGTGGGAAAATTGGAATGCTAATGTATCATTGGTTGAGTTGTGAACTGATCCAAACATTCTGGAGGACAATTGGGAACTATACCCAAAGAGCTATAAAAACATGCATACCCTTTGACCCAGCAATACTGCTTTCTAGGGCTGTATCCTAAAGAGATCACACAGTTGGGAAAGGGACTTGTATGTACAAAAAATATTTATAGCAGCTCTTTTTGTGGTGGCAAAGAATTGGAAATCAAGGGGATGCCCATCAATTGAGGAATTGCTGGACAAGTCATGGTATATGAATGTAATAGAATACTATTGTGCTATAAGAAATGCTGAACAGGCAGACTTCAGAAAAACCTGGCAAGATTTATATGAATTGATGCTGAGTGAAATGAGCAGAACCAGGATAACATTGTACACAGTAACAGCCACATTGTGTGATTACTGACCTTGACAGACTTAGCTCTTCTCAGCAATGCAAGGTTCTAAGACAACTCCAAAAGACTCATGATGAAAAATGCTATCCATATTCAGAGAAAGAATTGAAGAATCTGAATGCAGATTGAAGCAAACTATTTGCTCTCTCTTTTTTGTTTTGTTTCTTCTTTCTCGTGGTTCATCCCACTGGTTATAATTCTTCTTTGCAACATGACTAATGTGAAAATATTTTAATGTGAATGTATTTGCAGAGCCTATATAGGATTGCATGCTGTCTTGGTGAGTGGAGGAGGGAAAGAAGAAAAAGGGAGAAAATTTGGAAGTCAAAAGCTTGTGGGACTGAATGTAGTAAACTAAAAATAAATTAATTTTTTTAAAAAAGTCAAATTTGAACCCAGGTCTTCTTCACTCCTGACCCAGCACTCTATCCACTTCACTGTCTTACTGTCTCATTTATAATCAAATCTTTCACTTCCTCTTCTCTCACCTTTTTCTTAACTCTCTACAACTTGGCTTCCAACTTCATCATTCAACCAGAACTATTCTCTTCTAAGTTACTAAAAATATCTAAATTTCAAAATTCAGCAACGTTTTTCTCAATCTTCATGCTTCTTGATCTCTCAGCAGTCTGTGTGTGTGTGTGTGTGTGTGTGTGTGTGTGTGTTTTGGAGGGCAAAGGTAAGGCAATTGGGGTTAAATGACTTGCCCAAGGTCACACAGCTATTAAGTGTCAAGTGTCTGAGACCAGATTTGAACTCAGATCCTCATTACTCCAGGTGTGGTGCTCTATTCACTGTGTACCCTAGTTGTCCCCACCCCAAAGTCAGCAGTCTTAACACTGTCAAACACCCCCTTCTTGATTTGCACTTTTTAGGTTTCCCTGATACTATTCTCTTTTGATTTCCTTCTTAACTATCTGGTGGCTTCTTCTTAATCTTCTTTGCTGGACCTTCATTCATGTCATGCCTATTAACCATTGCTGTTGTTGTTTATCCTTCATTCTTAAAGAGGACCAATGATATCACTAGGGTGATGTCTTGATTTGCACATGAATTGGACTTGAGTGAGGCAGAGTTACTAACTAGGAATGTCTATCAAAGTTCTCTGTCCTGGGTTCTATTCTCTTCTCTCTACATACTAATCTCACTTGGTGATCTCATCAGCTCCTTTGGATTCAGTCATCATCTTTGTGTTGATGGCTTTAATATCTACTAATAGAGTTCTAACCTCTCTGCCAATCTCCAGGTTATTCCCTCCATTGGCCACTAAACTGGATATGCCATAGATAACTTAAATTCAATATGTCCTAAACTAAATTCATTATTTCCTCTTTTCGACCCTCACTATTTCTTAACTTTCTTATTACTGTTGAGGGAACCACCATTTTCTCAGTCACCAAGACTCTCAACTTAGGCATGATTCTCAACTCTCACTCTCTGACTCCTCCCCAAATATGCACTCTGTTGTTAAAGCCTATTAATTTTTACCTTGGAAAATAAAAATTCTAGCATATCACCCCTTTTCTACTCTAATGCTTCTACCATTCTGGAAAAGGGCCTCATCACCTTCTGCCTGGACTCATGCTTTCTAGTTAGTCTTCCTGACACAGATACCTCACCACTCAAGTCCATTGTTTACTCAGCTGTCAAATCTCTCTTCCTAAAACACAAACAACTCCCCCTGCCTCAGCAAACTAATGGCTCCCTATCACTTCCAGGATCAAATATAAAGTCCTTCAGCATTCAAAGCCCTTTATAACCTGCCCCTGACCTTTATAGTTCCTTTACACTTTATTCCTTGACACGTGCTCTTTGGTCCAGTGACAGTGACCTTCTTGCTGTTTGTCACTCAAAACTCTCCATCTGGTTATACTGCACTTTCATTGGCTTTTCCTAATGCCTGCAATACTCTCTGTTCTTATCCCTGCTTCATAGCTAAAATGGTACCACCTGCAGGAAACCTTTGCTGATCTTGTTTAATTCTATTTCTTTCTCCCAATCTAGTATTTCCAATTTATCATATATAAAAATGAATTGCTTGAGAGCAGAGACTGCCACAGTGCCTGATTCATAATAAGCATTTGATAGAATGACTAAGCTAATCACATAGAATGTATATGTATATAAACACCTGTGTATATACACATGTGCATGTATATGTGCATTTATATGCTATGTGTAATATACAAGAATATTTATCTCTCATCTATCTAATTCTCACATGCTCCTGGAAAGTACCTTATCTAGTTATTTTTATTGAGTCACTTTTCAGTTGTGTTCAACTCCTTGTGACCTCATTTGGTGTTTTCTTGGCAAAGATACTGGAGTGGTTTGCCATTTCCTTCTTCAGCTCATTTTACAGGTGAGGTAACTAAAACAAACAGGATAAGTGACTTGCCCAGAGTCACCTGGCTAGTAAGAGTTTGAGGACAAATTTGAGCTCACAAACATGAGTATTCCTGACCCTAGACCCAACCCTCTATCCACTTCTCTACCTAGATGCCCCATTATTGAGTTTAACAATTTCCTTTTACAAATAAATAAAGTAACTAAAGCAGTCACACAAGTATCATGTAGACCCAGGTCCACAAATAATATATAGTAAAGCCAGAATTCATATCAGGCCTTCAGATCCCAAACCCAGTGTGCTTTCTGCTATATAGTTCCTACTCACAGATACCATCTCTTCCACATATACAGATGATAAACTCAACATGGCATTTAATTTTGCTCTTTATGAAGAGGCTATGATAAATAAATAATGTTGGGAGCATGTCCCAACATTAGAAAAATGCAAGCTCAGGAACCATTAGGGTGGAGTTATTGGAAAGATGCCACATGTACTTGGAAGCGGCATTTCTGTGGAGCTTCCATTTATAGGATTCCAACCCTCTTTAAAAGTAATTCGTCATTTCAACTGCACAGTTAATAAGTCTCGTGATTTATGCTCCTGCTGATTGTTTCATGTCTCTGCTTTGTATGATTACCAGCCTGCTTTCTGCCTCTATGTCCTCAATTTGGAGACATTACCCAGTGAAGATAGATTAGCTTTCACCACAGCCACAGTGATGAGGTGTCAGAAAAAAAAAAAACGTAAAGAGAAATTGAAAAGATGTGTCTCTGGGCCATGTAGCAAATGCACATGTTGTATGTGATAAATATATAACTCAGAAGGAAGGTGCTACCTTTACTAAGAAGTTTCCAAGCATTTTACATGAAATCAGAACTACTGGACTGGCTGAGAATTCTGTCAGCTTGTCCAATTAAGGCTTTCATATCCTGTGGGAGGAAAAATCTTTATTAATTAAAATACTGAAATGCTGGGAAAACAAAAACAGAAATTACTTTTCTATGTCCTGTGGAAAAATATCTGATTTGGACTAAATAAAAATCCTTTTCATAACATGATTTTAAAATGCATTTCTCAAGATGTGTTTTCTATAGATTTTTGTGCCCATATTCACCACCCAAATAAAGAAACCTTCTAACCCTGAAAGTTCTAACTATGGAGAGAGCATGGAGGCAGCCAATGATTTAGCCCCCAGCTGCAGAAGATAATATTCCTACTCACATTTGTATACATTTTGGATTAGGTGTCATGGAAATAGACCACACCCCTATACCCAAAGTCCCTGAGCTTCAGTAAGTGGAGTTCATAACTTCTGAGGTTAGGTCAGGGTAGCACAGCCAGAAAAGCAGCCCAGTGGAGGCATCATAGTCAGATCTGGGGCCCATAGGTAAGGCAAGTACGACATTGGATTGCACTGCTCCAGCCTGGTAGAGAGTACTGTGCTCCTAATGTCCTGGGTCTGGGGCAACCCCAAAGGGTTTTTGGGCCATGACCCCAGTCTTAATCCTTAATCCTTAATGCTCTCTTTAGGCCCACCCCAGCCTCTAGCTTTAGCTTGACTTAATACTCTGTTTCTACCCAGATTTGCTTCTGCCACAGCTTCACTATAGCAGCCTGCATTCCCCCTACATGATAAGAGCAGCTGGCAAACTTGACAATGCCAGCCTCAGACCCCATGACCCTGAGACATGGACTTTTCTTATTCCAGGATAAGACCAGAGGACATCCAGATGGAGGCAGAGAAGATGGCATGTCAAGCCTACAGGTGGTGGCCCCTTCTTGGGTCTCCATGATTTTCCCATTACCTATTTTGGCCACGAATGCAGTGGCCTTAGCAACAGCAGCAGCTATCGTCACCTCTTTTGGGCTACAGCCGTTGCAATTCCTGAGGCCACTTCTGCAGTCTCTGCCTCACCTCACTAGTAGTCATTGACGTTTTGTGGCCATTTCAGCCTGACCTATGTCACTAGGTCCTGGCTCTTTCATATTAACTCTAATGTGGTTTCTGATGGCAAAAACCTGCTTTTATTTTTACTTTTATACTTATTTCAGTGGAATCCAGCAATATGAAAAGATGCTCTCAAAGTATCTGAACTTCTGCTACTCATGACAATAACATGGTTACATATTCTGACGTTATCATAAGAATTTAAACTACAGAATTCCCTTTATCCACAGTTATTTAATTGTAGTTGTTTTCTTCCCAATTTGTTTTCTTCTTCAAATGTACTTACTTTTTCCTACTTCCTCCTGTCTCTATTCCTCTTACTAGTTTTTCTTGCTTAATAGGATTGCAAAGACAATTCTATAACAGCTGGTTTTCTCTTTTTCTTTTTAGATAGTTGACAGTTATCACTAAGCTAGTGGTAACATTTGATATTTGACTGTATAGGTCTAAATGGTTAGATTTACCATAGGAGTGGATTCATGTATGTTATACATAGAGTATGATATTAAGTATGTGATGCAGACTCTTTGTACCAAAGTACAACCTTTTATTAAAACAATACCATGTGTTGACCAATCTCTTATTCCTAACTATAAACAAATGGATAGAATAAAGAGGAAAATCTTTTAAAAAATATAAATAATACAAATAATTCTTCTCTGACTAAATTTTAAGTGTCATTAATCATTTTAAGTTAACCCTTAATATTCTAACTTTACTTCAAAGATAACCTTTATATTTCCTTTATTATTGAATTTTCAAGTGACTATGTCCTACTTTCTACCCAAAACAACAAAGTTATACCTTCTGATCTTCTGAGTGTTGTAGATGACCCAGCTAATGAGATCACCTTTCCCTGATTAGCACATTCTCTTCCCAGAGAACAATTCCTAAGATGTCCTTAAACTACCATTTTCTAAACATTATTATTTCAATTTTTCCCTTGGGAATTAAAATAGATGGAGAAAATTACTAATAGGTGACTTTGATCTTGGTGTTCAAAAAAAAAAAAACCTTAGTATTATCTTGTCTTGGCTAATCTTTTAAATTCCACTTTGATGTGAAACTCATTTGTTTATACTGGCTAAATAAGTTTAATTTTCCAGTCTAGTAAGTTTTTGTTCTATTGAGTCTTAAAAGGGTTTTTAACCCTGCACCTTTGAAAACAGAATCAAACATTTTTTTAAAAACCAAGTTACACAGTGATTTCTTGCCTTATGTGATGGCAATTTAAAATTTTCCCTATTTATGTGGAAGGGTTTGTATGAAATGATGCAGAATGAAGTGAGCAGACCTACAACAATTTGTATATTGTAGCATTACTGTAATAAAAACAATTTTGAAAAATTATACAAAATGATAATGAATTGAACAGAACCAGGAGAACAGTTGATATAATAACAACATTGTGAAAACAAACAACTTTGAAAACTATAAGAATTTTGATCAGAATAGTGAACATCAATGATGAAGCATATCACCCACATCCTGACACAGAGGTGATGGATTCAGGATGCAGAATGATACACATACCCATAAACACATACATATGTATATGTGTGTTTGTTTGTTTTGCTTGACTATGTATATTCATTAAAAAGAATTTTTTCTCCTCCCCCCACACATGAAATAGGGGGTAGGAGGGGAAAAATAAAAATTTCTGTTCTTTAAAAAAATTATCTTAATTTTTTAATTTGATGGAACAAAAGACATTCTAGATGTGTAAATGGTAATACCTTTTTTGCTCTCTCTCCCCTGAGAGAATGAGTTCCTATACCAAAGCTTATCTTTGTTCTTTAAAGTTACATTTTTGCATTTTGTTTAATTTTTTGTATACTAGTTAGACAAAATATGATCAATCACAGCTGTTTCTAATTTATTTTTATTTTTTTCATTATTTGTCAACATGCAGTTGCAAAAGATACAGAGGACAGGGACATCAAGGTGTATAAATAAAAAATGATGTCAGAAGAGAGCACAGAGTAAGTTTGAAAATTATCAAAATGTTATCTAAATTAGAGACTTCTGAACTATATGAGAGTCTCATTGTTATATTTTATAAACCCCCAAAATTAGGATTAGAAATAAGGATACATGGATCTTGTTTTATGCTGAAGCTAGTAGGTTAAAATGGTCATTTGTGCTGTCTGGTGGCAGCAGGACTATCAAGTAATTTTGTCTTCTTCATTATATGCAACCACATATACACAGAGAAATCTGCAGGGAGAGATTGAGTAGAAGGCAGTGAATAGAGTAGCTGATGCCTAGAGGGAGCAGAAGCAGAGTGCCTGAGGGTAAAAAAAAAGGAAATTCTCATATTCCAGTCCTGAGAGTCAGAAAAAGAGGAAAAGGGATAACAAAACCTCTCTGGCAAAGTCCAACAGAATTTTTTTTCAACTTCAACCAGACTTCTAAACCTGCAAAGACTGCCTACTATATCAGCATTTTTTTCTTCTATGGTACATATCTTTTTGGATTTCTATGGAATTTTTAAATATTATGAAATTAGTTTATCTATGGCCCAAGAATGATTCTATACATAAATATTGTTAATAAGATAATAATGAAAGAAAAAAATCTCTTGTGAATTGCATGAAAGAGAATAAAAGAGAAAACAACTGGAAAGGTCATAAAAGGCCACACTGTGAAGAGCTTTAAATGCTGAGCAAATTATGTCATGTTTGATCCTTGAAGGAACAGAGGATGGTCATACTGATTACATCAGGGAAGAATTGAGAGATAGCATATCTTTCATAGGCTCCATGGAAAGGGAGCAGCAAACTCTTATTATATTGAAGAGGATACTTTTTTATTTTATCCTCAGAATTAGCCAATTTCAGATAACTTATCACATCAGTTAGACTCACTGGAATATTTTATCTAATGGAAGGCTAGGGTAAAACGATATCTTCATGCATTCAATCCAAATCAGAAAGAGGAAAAAAGTGGGCTTAGCATGATATTGACGTGCATTTTATTTATTACTTTATGAAATGGGAAAAAATGCCTAAGAGTTTGCAATAACAGAGTAACTCAGAATTTCTGGCATATTTTGACTGTAAAGGAAATTTTTATCTGAAATTGGAAATTTGCTTATGCTTATGAAGTTATACAATGCATAAACACACATATATGTATGTTCATGAATATATTTCTGTTGTAGAACAAAAATAAACCTTGTTTCCAATTAATAACCCTGGCATTTGGAAAAAAAAATCATCCAAGTATCCATGACCACATTCCTAATTTCTAGACTGGTGTCCCTGGCAATATATTTTATCTCCCTTTAGGTGGATGGAGTATGTACAATAAAACCATGATTGCCTGAGCACAATTCAGGCAGGAAATTGTTTACTAATGACAGACACCAGTAGAAGCTAACTTTTCGTTATGAATCATAAGCTTTTGTTTTCTCCCAGTGTGCTTTTCCTTTGCATTTTGGGATTTAGGAAATAGCTGTATATAAATGCCACACCTCCAATGAATGCAGTTCTATAGATCAAGTTAGCTTTTATCTTTGATTACTTATTTTCCAAGTAAAATTCTAAAAGAATGTATTACTCATTACTCGAATGGTATCATATTTCCTTGCCTTCTCAATGGGAGGGGGAGGAGATAAAGGAGAGAATCCAGAATTAAAAATAAAATTTAAAAAAGAGCATATTTATCGTAAAGAAATGTCTTTGGCTAGAAGTGTTAAGGAGAAAACATGCATTTCAATAAATCACCCAGTCATGCTCCCTGACATTATAAGGTGATTGAAAAGGAGAAATCGTTTTAATAGTATTCCCCTACCCCATGGAGTTTGCTTTCACTATTGTCTCTAATATAGAAATAACTTCTCTGAGAGCTTCCATCTAAGGCCCACGTGCCTTCATGTGATTTGCCACATATTCAGGTGGAACAGCGAAAATTGCTCATGGAGCTCCATTGCTACATTTATGAATTCAGTATTCAGTTTCAGATATTAGATATTCAGTTAGGCAGAGAATGTTCTCCATAAATACCTTTTCTGGGAGCATGGGGAGAATGCTAACTTTATTTCCTGCTATTGTTTGGCATGATTGAGACCAATTCAGTTAAATATGATCTGGGAGTGTGGTATTCAATGTATAGTATATATATATATTTTGGTTCTATCATTTTTTGTGCCTTTTTGTTATTCCCAGCTCAGTCCCTCATATTTCCCAATATGTGTATCTGTATTTTTAACTGTGTGTATATATTTATATACTTTGTCATATATATACACACATGTGCACAGTGCATATATAAGTGTGGGTGCATATGTGTGTGTTGCTATTACTCAAGTTGGGATTTGCACTCAGGTGTTTAAGCTTAGCACTCTATTCTATGATTATAGATTTACAGCTAGAAGCAGCAGTATGCTGATAAATGTCTAACAATTAGGTCTCCAACTTAGAAAAAATGCATATACAATACAAAGTAAGGTTTAATCTGCATTGATAACATATTTCTATCCTTTTCTTAAGTCAAGATCATAAAAAATAAATCAAGCCCTGATTTATAGCATTCGCTGATTCCTTAGTTGCCCATTCTCACTGTAAAAAGAACAGTTGTCTCTCTATTCATGTCTTCTCTAGCCCTTCCATTCCTTCCCCACTTTATAAAGTTACATCATGTCATTTTAGGTTCCTTCATACGAATATACTCTGCTATTGGTACTTCTATAATTAGAGAGTGGCTCTAGTGCACCCTAGATATATCAAAAACAGTAACTACGACTTTAGACTCTTGCATTTGTATCTCCTGATGATAGCTATACCTCACAGAATAAATATTTAGCATGTTCTGTTGAGCTGCCCACAATACAATGACCCAAGACAATCCCAAGGGACTAATTATGAAGCATAATGTCTAGCTCCAGAGAAAAAACTGGTATTGATAGAATACAAACTAAAGCATGCTATTTTTTCACTTTCTTTCTTTCATCCTTTTTCTTTTATTAGAGTCTTCTTGTACAAAATGACTAATATGGAAATGTATTGTGTTTTACATAATTGCATATGAATAACCTATATATGACTGCCAGGGAGAGGTGAAGGGAGAGAGAAAGAGAGGGATAGAATTTGGGACTCAAAACTTTAAATAAAAAATGTTTTTTTTAAAGTACTTGGCTGATTCAAAAGAGGATAATTGCTAACATGCAAGTAACTAAAAATATTGAATGTCTTTCTATATAACTGTCATTATAACTGGGGTGGTGAAGCTGTGATTTTGTTGTTGGGTGCTGACATTTAGAGGACAATTAGAGAATGCCAGTTTTTCAGAAACAAATGAGCTTTGCACCTTAGTTAAAATAACTTGTCAATATAACCAGCTACCAGATGACATACAGGAAGCTACACTTGCAGTCCTCTCCTTAGCTTGGCTGTCCAATGTGCTCACTTCACCAACACTTTTGGAGAGTACATATTGTGTTATTTGACCTGGGTATAAAAATTGACTGTTACAGCTCAAAGCCAGTAGATACCTTAGATAAGCTTCATTAGAATTTTCTCTCTGAAAGTTAGCTTACTGATATAGATTTTCAGCTAGAATACTAATGATATGCAAAAATAAGTTTAAGACCTAACAATGATTGCTATTGCTGTAGAGAGTATTCTTTTAAATTTTTCAACAAGGACATAGAGGAAATGGCTTTTAAAGTTTTCTTTTTTTGGGGGGGGGGTTTGGTTTTCTTTAGTCTCAATTTTATTTTCTCTATTTTTTTCATAATATAAAAGAATTAAAAGTTCCATTAAATAAAAATCATGGTGAGATTACTAGCTATTCATTAGAAAATTACATCTTTCTTTCTCTCCTAAGCAATCTTTTTGTGAAGAATGGGTCATAATTTTGATGATTTTAGTCACCTCATAAAACACCTGGGATATATTCATTACAAGCTCAGTTTTAAGAATCTGCATTCCCTGATCATTATGAAAGGATTCAATGCTGTTCCTGGTGGCATGGCAATTGAAAGAGTATTGGAACAATAATAATTCATAAATAACCCTTTTCATCAAAATGACATATCTTAGTTTGATTTCCATGAATATTCAGGCCCTCTTCCTGCTGTCGTTGTTGACTCTTGAAGTTATATTTTAGATATTCATTAAAAGACTTTTTTTCAGCTTTTAAATGACATGTTCATGCTTGACCTATTCTCAGCTTTACTAGTCCAACCTTTTAGGCATGACACTTTGTAAAATGTAGCATGTGCTCTCAGAGATCCATAATTGCTAAGTAGTCATTCCACTCAAATGTCCCTCTCCCCTTTGTATTCATCAGGGACATATCCATCTGTCAGTTAGTATTGACATATAATTTTGTACTGGCAGTTGTTTACTGATTAATATTTACAACAACTGGGATGAGAAAAAAAATTCAACAATAGCAATAGTTTGTATTTACATAATATTTAGGAAGACATTTGTATTCGATACATAGCTTAATCTTCATGATGGAAGCATTATCACCCACATTTTACATATAAATCAGTGAGACATACACTTCTGAGTTGAAAGGTACCTCAGAGATTATCTCATCTGCTCGACTCTTGCCCAGTGAATTCAGTTCCATTCAAAGACTTGCTATAGTGAGGAAGTGTCACTATCTTTCAAGCCAGAGTATCTTGTTTTTCGACAGCTCTAATATCAAAATTGTTCAGTGTTTGACCAAAACTAGTGTTTTAATAACTTCTGTTTGTTTCCAATTTAGAAGAAAATATTTCCTGATAACAATTAATAACTTATTCTTTTACATTAGAACATAAATTGATCTTAGTTCTGCCATCTGGGCCCAAATCAGGGCAAATATAAAGTCTTCTCTATGTGATAACCCTTCAAATATTGGAAGATCACTATTGCTGTTCCTTTCAATGGACTCTTCTCTCATTAACAATTCACAAATACTTCAACACATCTTCATATAATTTCTAGCGGTCTTAATATCTTGTTCACATTTCTTTCTTTTGGACATTTTCATTTGTCAATATCATTTCTAATATATGTCCCCAACAACTTAACATAATACTTCAGATATAATCTGAGCATAGGTGAGTATAGTGGAACTATTAATTCCTTCATTCTAGACATTATGCTCCTATGGATATAGCATTAACTTTGTTAGCTTTCACATAACACTCTTGACATGCTGATTTTGCTCTATACTGTAATCATTTAGCCTTTTTCTCCGCATATATCTGATCTTTAGCCATGGTTTCCCCTATCCTCTACCTTTACAACTGATTTAAAAAAGTAACATAGGAATTTACATGTATTCATAATAAATATTGTACTAGCTTCAGTCCTGTATTAAAACTTGTTGATATCTTAATCAATACCAAATCTAAGATGCAAATAATTAGCTATCCCTTTTAGCTGTGTGTCATAAAAAAATTTGATAAACATGTCACCTATGCTCACATACAAATAATTTATTTTAAAAACTGTTGAAATAGACCTTCCACCAGAGTGACATGAACCCAGTCATAAGCACTTGATATGTCTGTTCAATTTGTTTTAAAATATATCTAATGGGGGGGCAGAGCCAAGATGGTGGCTGGAAAGCAGGGACAAGTGTGAGCTCCCCACCAAGTCTCTCCAAAAACCTATAAAAATGGCTCTGAACCAATTCTAGAACTGCAGAACCCACAAAATAGCATAGAGAACCAGGACTCTAGCCCAAGACAGCCTGGATGGTCTCTAGGTAAGGTCTATCCCTCACGGAGCTGGGAGCAGAGGGGAGCAGAGCAGAGCACAGCATAGGCAGCACAGACCAACCAGACTGGGAGCTGGGCAGAGCATGCCCTAGAGCCCTGAATCAGTGAGCTGCGGCAGTTACCAGATTTCTCAACCCACAAACACCAAGGACAACAGAGTAGGTTAGTGGGAGAAGCTGCTGGGGACTGGTATAGAGTTTGCAGTTTGGCCACCACCATGGGGGCAGTGGAAGTGGGGCAGCTTTAGAACTACAGCTGCAGTTGCTTCTGGCCCCAGGCCCACCCGGTAGAAGGAATTAAGTGACAGATCAGAGCAGGAGTGAAGAGCCTGCTGAAGATCTAAGTCCAGTCTGGGTTGGGGGTTCTTGGTGAAGGAGGAGTGCTGGTGTGGCAGAGCTGGCGTATCCCC
>CM053622.1:181994612-182042294 GCA_028646595.1 Phalanger gymnotis
AAAAAAAAAAAACTTGTACTTTTGAACAACTATTTTTTTAAAAGCTTGAGTTCCAAATTCTCTCCCCTCTTCCCTTCCCATCCACCCTCCCTAAGAAGTCAAGCAATTCAACATGGGCCACATGCGTATCATTATGTATAACCCTTCCACAATACTCATGTTGTGAAAGACTAACTATATTTTGCTTCTTCCTAACCTATCCCCCTTTACTGGATTTTCTCCCTTGACTCTGTCCCTTTTTGAAAGTGTTTGTTTTTGATTACCTTCATCCCCATCTGCCCTCCCTTCCATCATCCTATGTAAGATCTTTACCTGGAAATTAAGTTTATAGGAAAGAAATTAGAATTATAACAAAAAATGGGTGAGATTTAACATATAAAATTAATAGTAATTTCATTATTTATAATATAGAAGACAATATAGTCTATTGAAAGTTTCAATATACTGAGTTTCTATTTCTGGCTTTGCTTTTGACATTGAAGAGGTCACCTAATGTCTCTGAGACTCATCTATAAAATAGGGTGATATTCCCAACATTAATTATTTTCAGGGATATTTGTAAGGATGAGGAACAAGCTAACAAATGTTAAACTAAAATATAAATACCACTACTGTTTATAGGTGAACAGACAAATCCATATCGTTTAAACAATTCATTGGCTTTAGTCTCCAAATTAAAAACAGAAATTAATCCTGTTGGTTGTAGTATCTAGGGTAGTGAATAACTACTCATAATAGCAATCAAAGCTTATTTTGCCATTTTGGGCAGCTGTCAGATCAGAAAAGAATAAGTAAGTTTGCTTTTTTAAAAAAACAATCTTTCAAATAGTTGTTTTTATATTCTTTCATGAAATAATGAAATGATGATGAAATGTTTTTAGACATAAATGACAAGGACCTTCAATTGATGGAGAATTTCCCAGTTTGTGGATTCTGGATCGAGGTAAAAATTTCAAATTAACCTCACCTCTTCTTCATGTAGAAAAGTTAGGACTTAGTTATATTTCCCTTTCTCAAGATGTCATCTTTTTTATTTACTTCCTCCTTTGAAGTCTCTTCTCTTACCTCTCCCTTCTTTCCCCATAGTACCATTTCTTGCTCTCTTTTTCACCTTTCTTCCTATTCACCTACTTTTTTTCTGTTTTACCACCTCCCTTAGGTTCTTTTAATTTTCTCAGCACTCCAGCTCTTTTCTAATCCTTATGTTTAATTGGTCCCTTGTGAGTTATATGGTCAGATAATGAGATAAGTATTTAACCGTGTTTCCTCGTTACACCTGTATGCTCCTTCAAGTACTCCTGTTGGATTTTCTTTAGGGTGGATTATTAGCTATACTTGGTCAATGAAGCAGGCACAAGCCTTGCAGAGGGATTGATGAGCAACTTTCTTGCAAGTGGTTAAGCTGTCTTTCTTTTTCAACTTGTAAATACACTGACATATGAAATAAGTACCTAGATACATACATATATATATACACACACACACATAAGTACATACATATATGCACCTGTATATATCTTCATATGTATTATACATGTTTACACACAGACACAGACACAAATATACGTATGTATATATAGATATAATCAGTCACATTACGTTTATAAAACAGGGCAAGTGTGAGTATAAGTGCAGAAGACTACAAACTAGAAAGAAGAAGCTGAAAAATCACTCTCTCAGATTTTAGTGTTTTCAATTTATCATCTGTCAGAAATGGGACATTTTCACTTTTCACCTCCCATTTTGGAAGCCAATGGTTTAGTTTCTCTATTAAAAGGGAGTGTTCCATTCCTTTGTTCCTGCAACTAGCTACAATATTGTAGTTTATGATGTCCATAGTTCGCAGAAAATGGAAGGCAGACAGGACACAAGAAACATACGAATATAAAACTCAGGTCCAATGGGATTTTAGCATGCTTTTAATGAAAGGAGTCATTTTTTCTGCACTGCTCTTGTTTTATTATTTTCTTTTTAAAGGGAGTCTCTGAAGCTTAGAAATTCGCATTTGGGGAAAATAGAGAAAAATTAAAAGAATTAACATGCTATGAAAAAGAATCAGAACTCTGATGCAGGATACTTTACTTATTTTTTCCCCTGAATGTTGGTTGTCATGGTAGAAATATTTCTAATTTAAGAACAATAACTGTCTTTTGACAATATATTTGTAGAAATTTAAAATAAAAATTAAATCTGTTATACATGCACTATGTGTTTATATGGGGAGTATCATATAGATAGGAATCACAAGTGAGATTTTTATAGATCTCAATGGTGTGGTGAAAACAATATTTATTTTACATAAGCTGGAGTGTTTCTTGTTTGGTTTGGTTTTTTAAGGAAGCAAGGAGCACATTTTCAGTTCTTGTTGATTTGTAGGTCTGGGGGTTTAAATCAGTCTGAGCTCTGAAGATTTTTAGCAAAATTCCCATTATCCGGTGACCTAGCAGTTGCTGATTACTTTGGGGATTGCCAAAACAGGGGAGTAGCAGATTGTTTTTAGTTTTTATTTTAAACAGGGATTATATGTTTAGACTAATTACTATTAAGTGTTTTTTCCTTATACTTCATGGTATATGAAAGTTGTTTTATTACATCCCATACCTGAATCACTGGTCTGGTCTTAGCTAAACCTGAACAAGAATAAATGGGAATAAAACAATCTGTCTTGACCAGACAAGGTCTCACACCTAAGTAAAATATATTGGCCATTATTTAGTGTTTCCAAAAAACAGACATCCAGGTAGAAGGGCAAAAGCATTTGAAGAGGAGACTTTTGTTCCTTTTTTTTTTTTAATATCCCATGCTTGTAAATTAAAATTTGTAAAACTATTTAATTGAATTTAGGATGATAGTATAGATAAAAATGTTTGAAATTTGTCATTTTAAAGACAATATATTATAATTTTAAAATGTATGCAGTACGCACAGGTAATAATAAATTCTACAGATACTTATAATAGATGACCAGCAATTTATAAAATTACAAAATTTACTTGTTATGACTAATTTAAAATTTATGCAAAGCTATAAGAAAAAAAGACATAATGTGGTAGCAAAAAAATTTATTTTGACATATTTAAGTCAGTTGCTGGTGTAGAAAAATTGAACATAGGTAAAGAATGGACATAAACACCAATGTTAATTTAATGCAGGATTTTAACTCATATAATTTAATTGTCAATACAGGGGGAACAAAAAGAACCTAAAGTGATGGTAGTTATAAATTTTTTCTCCTTTTTAAATGGAGAGGTCTTCAGTCAAAGAAAATACCTCTTTAGGATATAAAATCTTACATACAAAGATTGTGGAAAATTTTGGGTAGTATCACCTCCTCAAACAGGATGAAGCAGTCGAAGTAAAGGAACTTTTAAAAAATCTCGATGATTCAGCCAAGTAAGCAAAGTCATCTTGAGGACATTTAAGGATAAAATTGCAAGGACATGGAACAGTCAAAAGATAAAAATCACCTGAAGTTATTTATATAACAAACTCTTTTCATCATCAAGAATGGTACTATATCCACATTGGGAGCCTAACATCGAATGGTAGTATGTGCTGCCTTTGGAAGTAGAAATAGCACTGAAGAAGACAAAAATGCAAAAATAAGTTGGACTAGATCAAGGAGGTACAGAGGAGACTTAAGCTAGGAGTAACACTTTCAATGAGCTAGAGGAATTGACTATCAAAGTAATTAATCAAGGGGTAGATACAGGGAAGTAGCCAAAGCTATGGGGGGGAAAAATCACATTTTACTCTTACAGAAAAAATGATTAAAAGAACATTAAGTATCAACACATATGCCACCATTCTGAGCTATAACTTTATTTTTCAATGAGAATGATCTATGGTTACATTGTTGCATTCTTCCTGAGGTTATTAGAAGTGAATAAGCAGCCATTAGCAAATTACTTTCCATAGTAGACCACATTTTTAAGTAGAAAATGAAACAAGTGAAAAATGTGGAGACTATAACATCAGACTTTGCTTATGGTTTGTTGACCATAAAATATGTGTTTGATTTAATAGAATAAAGTCACAGATAAGTGACTCTTTTCTATAACTATGTGTATACCATATAAAATTTTTTGAAATACTGAATAAAATATAGGAAAACCTATTCAACTGCCCTTCAATCATTAACATCAGGCCCTTCTGATAAATACTACCAAAGTAGGTAAAACAAGGGAATTGGAGTCTCCAAACTTGTTCTGCATTGACACATGTAGGTGTATCAGTGTACAATTCAAGTGAAAAAGGGATTCTTTATTGATGAATAGGATATACTGTTTGTAGATAACATTGTATTAACTCCAGAGAAGCCCAGACCACTGTAGAACCTTCTCATTGAGATCAACAATCTCTCAAAATAGACTGACCTAATTATTCACATAGGAAAAAATAAAGAAAGAATTGGATGGAGAATTCTTGTTGTCTAGGCTAGAAGTGCTGTAGCAACACTCTGAGGTATCCCAACCAAATTAAAATGTTTAACAAAATAAATAGAAACAAATTAGAATATAGATAATGTTAATATATGGTTTTCAAAGTCAATATACCTCCCACAGAAATCCTTGTGCATGGTTTAGTGGCCTCTTTTCTATTTGAGTTTGACAGCACTGTTCTATACCATAATAATCAAGTTTAATGGACTTCTGGATTCTTTCTCTCCCTCTTTTCCTCTCTCTCTGTCTCTCTGTCTCTGTCTCTGTCTGTCTGTCTCTCTCTCTCTCTCTCTCTCTCTCTCTCTCTCTCTCTCTCTCTCTCTCCTCTAGTCTTCAATGAATTTAAGTTGAGGTTCTCCTAAAAAGCAAAGATAAAGTACATAGTGGTTATGGTCAGGTTGCCATCAGAGAATTACATATAGTATAAAATATGTGATGAAAGTGATTAAAGGGAAGATGGGCTTGTCATAAGGTGAGAGTGAGGGGTAATATATGCATACTTCATACAGAACTCCATGGTGCTAATATATACTCTGTTGGCATCATCTCAGTATCAAGAGAACTTGAGGAAGGGCTGTATCATGTTGATTAGAACTTATGCAGTGTAGTTATGAGAGGATATGAACAAGAATCACACAGAATAGAAAGGCATGGATAGATGATAATATGCCTCACTGAAGGGAATATGCACCTCAATTAGATAAGAAACTCACTGGAATATTTAAAAAGCAGTGATGAAAGTAATGAGTTATCTAATATAAAACATAGAGGGGTAAATTTTTCAAATTAGCAGTTACTACTTAAGCAGACTATCAGGGAAAATTCTCTGACAAATAGACATTAGTTTATGCCACTGAATTTCAAAGAACAATAGCCGTTTTATACTATGACCATCTGAAAATAAACTAAATTATATATAGGAGTTTAGTTAAGCATTTATTGAGCATCTGTGTGGCATGGAGTGCTTTATAATTCATTAGAGTTATACTATACTGATATAGCGTGCTGTACGCCCTTTGTGAATTATAGGACCATTTCTATTAGTGATGTGTGGTTCCCTTAGATCTGGTGTATAGAATATATTTTTCTTTTATAGGGTTAGGCTTGTAGTCCAACCTGAGGACTGCTTTGCCTAGAATATGATTTATTTAATTCAAGTCTTTGGGCCAATTTACTATGACAAATTAATGTCGTGTTAGAAAACATAAATTTCTCTCTCCAAAGCACATTTCTTTCAGAAGCAATGAGGTCTCATATTTTTGAGAAACTAATGGGAATTTAGTCAGTAAGTAACAATCATTTATTAAGCCCTTACTATATAATATAGCACTGTGTTAAATGCTGGGAATGCAAATACAGGTAGAAAGACAGGTCCAGATTTTAGTTATTTACATTCTAATGGGGAAGAGTACACATAAAAGGAAGTTGGAAAGGGATAGGGGAAGGGAGAATTTCAGAATATTAACCTACACCAAGGGTAATTAACATAGGTTGATATAAATATTCTGTCTCGATCTCTCTGTTTTCCTCTCTCCCTTGTTCTCTCCTTACTTTTTTCACCTCTTTTCTCTCTCTTATCCCTTCCTTCTCCCAACTTGCATCTTCTCTGTTCTTCTTTCATCTCTCCTCTGCTCTTTCTTCTCAACTTTCGATATGATTTGGTTTAAGTTTAATACTGGTTGAATGACTTCAATTTTTATCATTATGGAGATGACATGCAAATTAATATATTGCAAACCTACATCTCCTTTCTAAGAACTTCAGTCCCACTTTTCAATATCTCCACTTAGATATTCCATCAGGATTTCAAAGTCAACCTCTTCAAAATGGCATTCATTCCTTCTTCCCTAAACACATTCCTTTTTCAAACTTACTTTTTCTGTTTCAAGCATACTACCATTTTTCTGTTGTCCTATTTGCAACCTTAGAAGCATCTTTGACTCCACTCTACTTCTGCCCTCAATGGCCAATCAACTTTCAAATCTCATTATATCTATGATCATAATATCTCTTATTCCTCTTCTCTACATTGAAAAAGCTTCTATCCTAATTTAGGTCTTAGCTCTTGCTAAGACTAAGATAAACTTTCAATTAGTTGTCTTTCCTCTAGTCTCTCTCTCTATTCCATCCTCTGAACAAGTGCCTAACAGATATTCTTAAAACACAGGAAAGAGACAGAGAGAAAGAAAAAAGGGAGTGAGAGAGTAGGAGAGACAGAGAAACAGAGAGAGAGAGAGAGAGAGAGAGAGAGAGAGAGAGAGAGAGAGACAGAGAGGCAGAGAGGCAGAGAGACACAGAGAAAGAGAGTGAGAGAGAGAAGGAGAGAAAGATAGAAAGAAAGTGATGGGGTGATGGAACCTGACCCTTAAAAGGAAAAAAAAATGTCTTTGAAGGCAACCCAGTCCATGAATTTTCCCATACATAACAGCAGTCCAGATCACTGGTAGGCCTCTGCCTAAGGCACCTGGACCATCCCAGCCCACCTAGGTCACTTAACAAGTGATCACTTGACAGTCCTTTCACAGTAGCTCTTGGCACACCACAGACTACTTACCACTCTTTAATCCCATCCAGACCCTTTCACTCTTCTTTTTGTATATAAGCATAAGTTTCACCCCCAATAAATTGCAGATTCCCTAAGAATCTCACCCCTCCCCTCTCAGCTGAGTTCATCTTCTTTTCTCCCTGCCCCCTCCTGGGGCCCACCCCTTCTCCACCCCTTGGCCTCACACCCTCCTTAAATGGAAGATATGGGAGGAATTCAATACTTCCCACTCTCCACCCTCTCCAATCCAAAGATTACCCTAGAGGCATGACGTGTAGGTTAAATATAAATGGAAGGGAGGAAGTGCCATTCTGAGAAGTGCAGTCACATGGGAAAATGGAGGTCACAAAATTCCTTCCCCAAAACCTTGTGAACTGCAAAGAAAAAAAAAATCAACTTTTGAATAAAAGCATTTGTCTTCACCTTCCTCCTGTTCTTCCCTCAAGTCAATTTAATTCTAACATAGAGGGAGCTTATACTAGAGAAAGATATGGCAAGGTACTTGACAAGCTGTGTGTCTGTCACTGAGAGTATTCTGTTCATTCCCTGGATGTGATGATAAGTAGGGAGGAATTTGATTCAGAGATAGGTAAGATTAAAAAAAGAGCAGCTTTCTAGGTCCACCTAAACTGATTAGATTCTGATTTTTTTTCTTTATTTCAGTTATTGAGAATTTCCAGAACTTTTATATTCAACAAATAAGCAAATGTCTGCATCTCAAATCTGAATGTAATGATATAGAGGATCATAAGGATAGCCATGAAACACAATGGCTGGAGTATAGAGCCCTTAACTTGGGAATACCTGAGTTAAAAAGCTCCAATATTTACTATCTGTATGATGCTAGGCAAGTCATTTAACCTCTATTTGCCTCAGTTTCCTTTTCTATAAAATGTCATAATAGCACCTACCTCCTTGGGTGTGGATCAAGTGAGATAATATGTAAAGCACAGTGCCTGGCAAATAATAAGTACCATATAAAAGTTATCTATTATTCATAAGCAGTTTTTACATGATGTTATTTTTATATCAGAACAATCAAGAGTTTAATTTTAATTCATTAATTTTTTCAAATTATTAATTGAAAATTTGTTTTTATATCATATTCATTTCACATTTTTCTTATTTAAGTTGATATTAAATTGATGGAATAAAAAACATCTGGAGGAGGATTCAGAGAAAGCAAAAGAAGGAAGGCTGGGAGAAGGCAGCAGTAGAGGCATTCTTGGAGAAGGGAGGAGTTTATTTCTCACTGGGGCCCTTGATGGTTGCTGTCCTTTGTGTCTCCTTGAAGAGGACTAAAATTGTTGAGGTTTTGTGGTGCTGGAACTCCAAAATAGCTACACCTGAATCCTGTCTGAATGAATTCGACATAAGCCTTATTTCAGCCAAAGAAAAATAAAGTTTATTAAAGATCTGCCACATTGGGTAGACTTAAAGAATTTGAGCATTTGTATGCCAGCAGGCCAGATCAAATCAGAGCACTTTAATGGAAACAAGATGGATTTTGTATACAGAAAGACTGTGGGAGGGATCTAAGGGTGATCAAGTAGTCTGGGGTGACTGGAGGAGGGGTCCAGGGAGGATCTTGAGGAGGAGTCTAAGAAGGAACTTGATGAGACTGTGGTGATTAGAGGTCAGAGGCCAGGAACCAAGATAAGATTAAGTGTGGGAAGTAGCCAGAGGCAATCTGGAGATAACAGAAAATGGAGGGCTAGGCTAGGTTAAGGATAACAGAGAATGCAGCATAGAGATAATAAAATGCTTATAGCCTCAGGAGAAAGCCAGATCAAGTGGGAAGATTGAAGGGGGTTCCCAGAGGCTGAACCCCATCAAAATCATCATTATGCATCCCACTGCTGTTGATAACGGACCAACATGAGCTCCGAAGGCTCCAGTACAGGTCAGGCACAAATAGTCCATATGAATGTTTAGAATGGAGATGTCTCTAAATTTGTGCATCTCATATTTCTTTTGAACTACTGCAATTCTGCTTTGCTCATAGAGCATAGCACCTTATTTAATGAAGACATGCAATGCTGGGTGGTCCTGTGTCAGTGTCCTCATGACTCATAATTGATTCCAAAGTTCTTCAGAGAGACCAAGAGACTGTCCTTGTATTGCTTCTTCTGGTCTCTGAGCACTTGCATTGGTGTGTTTGGGAGGTTCTGAAGGGAAGTGTGAAAGAGTAGAGGTATTAGGCTGTCTACCAAAACGAAGATCTATAAACCACTGTGTGATGTCACTGTTGTGCTATGCCAGGATACTGAACCACTTCCATTTGAATTGTCTTAGGAAGATTCTAAAGATCACTGGCAAGATAAGGTTCTGGACACTGAAATCCTTTTTCTGATAATTCTGCAATTTGGCTACAATATTCCTTGGTGTTTTAAATTTGGATTCTCTTTCAGGAGGTGATTGGTGGATTACTTCAATGACTATTTTACTCTCTGGCTCTAGGACCTCAGAGCAGTTTTTTTTTTTTTTGGCTTTTTTGATGATGATTTCTTGAAAGATGCTGTTCAGCCTCTCCCCCACCCCTTTTATTTTCATCATTGTTCTCAAGTATACCAATAATTCTTAAATTATCTCTCTTGGATCAATTTTTCAGGTAAGTTGTTTTTCCAATAAGATATTGTCTTTTCTTCTATTTTTTCATTCTTTTGATTTTGATTGACTGATTCTTGGAGTCTCACAAAGTCATTAGCTTCCACTTGCCCAACTCTAATTTTTAATGAATTGTTTTCTTCAATTAGCTTTTGTACTTCCTTTTCCTTTTGGCCCATTCTACTTTTCATGGAGTTGTTTTCTTCAATGTACTTTTTTCCATTTTGTCAATTGTGTGTTTAAATTTTTCTTCTACCTGTCTTATTTGATTTTTAAAATCCTTCTTGAGCTCCTCCAAGAAGGGGTTTTGGGCTTTAGATCAATTCATACTCCCTTTTGAGTTTTGGGTTGTGGGTATATTGAACATGGTGTCCTCTCTTGGATTTGTGTTTTGTTCTTCCCTGTCACCAAGATGTTTTTCTATGGTCATTGTTTTTTCTTTGATTCCTCTTGCTAATGTTGTTTGCCTTTTTTCTGGCTTTTAAATTTGATCTCTGCTTCTGGGGCCCAGGGACCACTAACCCAGACTACTTGTGCTTGGGGCTAGGGGCCTGGTTACTGGTTTACTGTGGTGGGGCCTCAGGTGTTGGCAACTAGATGTTGTAGTGGTCTGGTAGTTTACCCAGTGCTGAGCTGGAGCTGCTAGTGGTGGCTGGTGTGTGTCTGGTGTTGGCACTTATCTGCTCCACCACCCTTGGGCTCAGGATCTCCTGCTGGTTTGCTGAGGTGGGGCTTGCTGCTGGCTTGTTAGACTGCCTCCTATCCTATACTGGTCCCCTTCAGCCACAGCAAAAGGCACCTTTCCCATTAATCCTAGTCTCCTGAGCTAAAAGACTGCTGTACCCTATCTTTCTGTTGTCTCCACTATTAGAGGATTTTTTTCTTGGGACAACAATTTCTGGGTTTTTCAAATTTTAAAAGGGAGGGTGAGAGCAACTTACTACTTACTCCACCATCTTGGCTCCTGAAAGTTTAAATAGGTGACTTTCAAACATTCGGTTTCTGACCTGATAGCTCCAGTTGAAGTCCTTTCTCATTGTGAATGCCAAACATGTTTGCCTAAGAAACTATTTTATAGATAACTCACGCTCAGTCTCTATACCATCTCTGGGGGACCCAAGCCAGGGTCTGGGATCTGGGGAGATGTGGAGGTTTGAGCATAATGCCTGAGAATTTGATATTTCCCAAAGTTTCTTCATCGTGATTATCAAAGAAGCATTAAGCATCAATATGACTATTTGACCCTTATTCTGGGTAAGATCTCAGGGAGAAATGAAAAGAGAAAAACAACTGATTTTGGATGCAGGCTCTGATCAGGTAGAGTTGAAGGTATGGGTTCCATATCCAGCTATTGCAGGGAGCAACAGAGGCCATGACAAAGCAAGTAGCACACAATCACATTTGCTGAATATCCCTTTCCTTTCCAAGTATGTCTCCCCTCTCCAGATATCTACCCTTTGTATCAAAGGGGTGAAAGAGAGTAAGAGACAAAGAAAGACACACAGAGAGATAGAAACCAAGTCAGAGTCAAGAGAAGAGAAACAAAGAGAGTTAGAGAAAGCAGAGAGAAGAGAGACAGAGACAGATATAGTAGCAGAGGTGCAGAGATAGAAATACACACATACAGAGAGAGAGAGAGAGAGAGAGAGAGAGAGAGAGAGAGAGAGAGAGAAAGAGAGAGAGAGAGAGAGAGAAGAAGAAGAAGAAGAAGAAGAAGAAGAAGAAGAAGAAGAAGGAGGAGGAGGAGGAGGAGGAGGAGGAGGAGGAGGAGGAGAAGAGGAAGAAGAATTGTGCAAAACCAACATATTAACCAAGTCTGACTGCATATGTAATATTGTATACCAATATCCTTTTAATTCTGCAAAGAAGGAAGAGAAGTATATATTCCCTCTGTTCTTTGGGGCTGTTTGATCATTACAAGTATGTGAAACTCAGTTTCTTAACGGACATTAATTAATTTTATGCTGTCTTCAAAGCATGGTGCTAGTCACTTGTTATGGTCCAGTCAGCATACATGCACATAGAAGCATCTTGATTAGTTTTGGAAAGGACAATTTTTCATACAGTGTAGATATAAGAGTGAGAACAGGGTGACATTCTATGTCCCTTCCCCAGTTCAGTGTCTGCTTGAGCATGTCCCATTTTAATTAGAATTAATATTTTTCTTGTCCTTCTCCCTGCCCCAAACCTCTTTGGTGGACACAAGTCAACATCATAACAGACTGATAAGCAGACATATACACGTACTGTTCTATAATCCCAGCATTCTGCTTAGTTATCAATATGATGCAATTTATTAGTCATTTCCAAAGATAAATTGTAATTAAATATGAATGTATGATGATATTATCACTAATGATGGAAATACAGATTTAATATTTGCAGGTGGTTTGAGAGGAGGTGTCCAGTAATTATAAAAATGATTAGTTTTTGCTTGCTGTCAAGCTATCACATAACCTGAGTGGGCATTAAGGATGTCCAGAATTTGTAGACTCATATGAGGGTCATCCTGCCATGGAAATGATAACTGAGATATTCTGGATTTATTGGTAAGGGCTACTGTGGGCCTTACAGTGAAGGGAGCTTTTATTTGTAAAGGGAAATTGTTCAGTGTTGACATAGAAGCTCTTACCCAGGTGCTAGGCAGATTTCCCAAGATAATCACAGTGCTTTGAATGAACAAAGCTTCCACCATTGTACTATCTGGAGGGATGGGTGGGGAGGGGAGGAACTGACAAGAATAGACTTGGATTTTATTAATCCCTAGCAAATCACATGAAATTCCAATCACATGCAAAGAGACTGACAAGTAGTAGTGCCTTTTTGGTGCCATTTGCTCTGTCTTTGCTCTCAGTGAATAATATTGCTTTTTTCTTTTTAATGAGAGTCACTCACTCCTTTGGTGTATATTATTACTGGGTCCTAATCAAGCAAGCATATATCAATCAATCAACTAAGAAGTATTTATTAGTGCCTAACATGTGTACTGTGATAGCTACTGCACCATAACTACAAAGAATGGAATATTGCCCACAAAAATGAGTTGACATTCGAAAAAGTGTAAGTAAGCAGTTAGTGGCACAGTGGATAGAGTACTGAAGCTGGAATCAGAAAGACTTTAATTCAGACTTGGCGTCAGATACTAGCTATGTGACCCTGGACAAGTCCTTAGTCTGCTTCACTTATCCTCATCTATAAAATGGCAAATGATAATAATTATCTCTTGGTGTTGCTGGGAGAATAAAATGAGGTATGTGTAAAATGCTTTGTAATACCCAATGCATTATATGATTCTAGATATTATTATAATTCCACATATAAAAATCTTATAATTTGAATCTATGAATATAGTTATAAACTATGAATATATCATATATACAAAGTGAATAAATATGTATATACAAAGTAGTTAAATACAAGGGTTTTTTTTGAGAGAAAATGTACTGTAGCATTTGAGAAAGACTTTATGCAGAAGATGGCTCTTGGATTTATAGGTTACATGTTAAGGGTTAATAATTTTCTTTCAAGTATAACTCAGTGTCAAGGCATCTAGGAGGCATTATGGATAGAGCACAAGGCCTGGAGTCAATAAGAACTGAGTTCAAATCTGACTTCAGAGATTTACTAGCTGTATGACCCTGGACAAGTCACTTAACCTTGTTTGACCCAGTTTTCTCATCTGTAAAATAAGCTAGAGAAGGAAATGGCAAACCAACTGAGTATCTTTGCCAAGAAAATCCCAAATGAGGACATGAAGAGTTGGACATGACTGAACAACAAAAATAACTCCATGTAAATGCATAGTTTGTAAGCTAAAAATTAAAATGTTTTTATTGTGTAGTTAACACAACTAGTCAACAAATATGAAAATTTACATATACAAAGAACAAAACATAAAAACTTGATGTTTTTCTCTCTGAAATTTTTCTTTCAAAAGTTTTTTTTTCTTTTTCTCCTTTGCTTCTCTCTCCACTGAAACACCACTCTAAGAAAATGATAGCTTCTTTTATTGTCATTCTTAGGATAATCAACAATACCTGAACTAGATAGAATGTCTGCTAGGAGATTATTGCCCTTTCTCAAGGTCATTCACTAACTGCTATCCTTAGAATATTTAAGAAATTCTGCTCATCATGGCTTCTTTCCAGATTCAATAGCCCATATTTGCTACTCAGTTGAGATCAGGCCAATTATAATATACCTTCCAATAAATCCTCTGGGAATATATGTTAACAGTCCATTTGTTAGTAATACTTCTGACAAGCCTTGGGTTGGCTGTATTATGGACAGGTATAAGTTACTAGAGATCCTGGGAGGTACATTCCTTCAATATAGCTATCCCTTCCACATCATCGGGCAGGAGTGAGGGTTGGGGTTAGGGGTGAGGAGCCCCCACAATCTAGAAAATCTGCATACTTTTTTTTGGCTTTTCCTTCATATCAGAGAAAAAGTCTGATTTTTCCTTCTTTTGTGAGGTGTTTACAACATCTTATTGTAAAACTTTTGTTGATACTATATAAAACTATACATATATTTTAGGTATTTCTGAGTTTCTAAACTTTTTTCTGTGTTGTCTGCTAGCCTTTTCATTCTGTCTGCAGTTTCCACAAAACTCCCCCCAAAATTCCTATTTGATTTCTTATGCTGACCCTCAATATATTGAAACTGCAATGGGGAAAATTATGATGAGGAAATGATAATTGTATATGGAAGAGAGATAGCTAATGAAGGATCAAAGCTCTAGGGTTTTTTTTAATCTTTTGGGAGACATAAACAGAACACATGCAGAGTACCCCTGTGGTGGTGCTTTCCTCCAGCAATAGGGAGCAGGAACTGACCATCGTCACTGAATCACAGTTTCGGAGTAACAAGGGTGGGTGATGTGGAATCAAGAATTTCCCTTATTCACACCCGTGGTGTATATGGGGGTATGTATCACAAAACAGAGGGGTGAAAACTAAAGGGGAAATAGCAAGCTGTGACTTATTGCTTCTCTTGTAGGTCTTATTTATGCTTGGTGTTGTTCCCCTAGAAGGCTGGAGCACTGAGGACAAAAAACAATCTTATGGCTATATTATAAGGGATGTGTAAAAGGAATGGCACTTATCACATTTTCCTGGTTTACTTCAGGTGAGTGTGACTGGAAGCTGGGCCTAAGTATGCTTTTTTTTTTTTTTTGAGGCCAGAAGGCTCTGCAATTGAGGTTAAGTGTCTGCCCCAAGGTCACACAGCTAGTAAGTATGTCAAGGGTCTGAGGCCAGATATAAACTCAGGTCCTTCTGAATCCAGGTCTGTGCTCTACTCACTGAGCCACCTAACTGCCCCCCTAAGTATACTTTTTATTCTGTTTAAGAAAGCATCTAACCAATTTGATCCTATTTCCCATGAACACTTGCATTTTCTTGTATCCACTGACATGAAGGCATGGGGCAGCTCTGAGAGCCATACAAGAGGAAGTCACCTTTCCTAATACAAGATTGAGACTCCAAACCCCACTCATATTTAGAAAGGTTTAATTAACTGGGGGACAGTCACATGTTTGAAGACCCGATCTCTAATAAATATGAAACCCTTTGTATTTGTGGGGACTTGCTTGAGTTATTGGATTTCCTCATTTGGAATGCACACTGACCTTTTTTTTTTTCCTTCTCCATCCTATTTTAGGCTATACTGTTATAGAATATGTTTCCTTTATATGACACGCAGGTTCATTTTGAGATCATTTTTATATAGTTTAATATTTAAATATTGATAAGGACAGGTATTTATTAGTTTATTAATTGGAACTCTTTGGGCACTCTGACTCAACCAAATATAAACCAATTTAATTCTCCCATAATTTGATCTTCATTTCTTCATCTTAGCCATAAGGATATCATAGGAAGTTCTGATGTCCTGTAACTATAGTATGTATACAATATTTCAATATATGAATACAGCACTTTGATATATCCAGAATCTTTGATTTCTACTAACTTTATAACAACATAAAAGCATTAAGATTAGTTTTATGTAATTCATTCTTAGTGAGCCCACACTGGTCCCTAATGGCTTTATCCTTTTAAATGTTTTTTAAAAGTTATGTGATGCCAAAATTCTTCTAGGGGTGATAGTCAAAGTCACCCCTCTATAAATGCTGAAATAAATATTTTCCTTCCTTTAGAAAATTGGGATTTTTGTTCATTTCTAGTCTTTTGGTTTTTCTTCCAATTTCTACTTCTCCCAATTCCCATTATTCTTCAAAGATTACAAATAACAATCTGTGTAAATATCGATATATTCTTTTGGTAATATGAAAAATAGCATAATCCTTAGACTGATTTATAACTGCTTACCCTATAAATGTGAAAAAGGACATAGTGTTCTGTGGACCATGATAATGAAACATTAAAAGCTCATTAGTTCAGTCTCCACTAATTCAAAATTTGGGATAATTCCAATGGGTATGTCTTCACTTTATCTTTGGACTATTTATGATGAAGTGGTTTGCTGAAGGAAATTAATAGTGTAAACAAGATGGCTACAGAGTTACCTGTTTTCCAGCAATTTTATCTACTTTCAAAGTACCCATTTATATACAATTGATATGCTAATTACCAATCACTTTTATCTATTCATTAAAAGAAAGTCCCTAGAGGAAATCTACTATATTATACTTTATTAGCTTAGTTTTAATTATCTACCCTTAAGGAAAAACACTTCATATCTTTTTCAAATATGCTAAAATTCTGACATTTCAGACTAGCTTTCTAATTAGTAGCGACTAATGATATGTCTCATTGATAGATGTAGACTATGTGATAGATCTGAGATGGCTTAAGAACATACCAGAAACTATTTATTTTTCCTTATTGTGACTTGTGTCTTCATGCCATATTTTCTGAGCTTTCAGAAGCTGATTAAGGGTAGATATACTATTGATTAGAAATAAAAAAAATCAAGATAAACATGTGCTTCAAGGAGTCTTACTTTCCCTCCCCCTAACGAATGATGGGAGTAATGTAATTAGATGGCTCAGTGGATAGAGCACCAGGCCTAGAGTCAGGAAGATTTGACTTCAAATTTGACCTCAGATACTTCCTAGCTGTGTGACCTTAGGTAAGTCACTTAAACCATATTTACCTCAATTTCCTCATCTATAAAATGATGATAACGTTAGTACCTACCTCTCAGGGGTGTTGTGAAGATTTAATGAAGTAATAGTTGTAAAATATTCAACATATTGTCTGGAATATAGTAAGAAATGTATAAATGTTTACTAATATTGCTTCTTCTTCTGCCACAACTGCTACTGCTGCTGCTGCTGCTGCTACTTCTACTATTCCTGCTCTTCCTCTTCCTCTTCTTATTAATTCGAGTGTAGCATTTGTCATGGAATCAGACTCATGGAGCTGGAAGAAACAACAGAAGATCTTGAGTTCTATCTATGTGGTATAACTCATCCCAAATGCCCTATATGTTATACTCTATGAATGATCATTTGGATTCTACTTGAAGAACTCCCTTGAGGTTGAGCCTATGCCTCCTGAATTAGCCCATTCTACTTTTGAATAGCCCTAATTATTAGGAAGTTTATTTTTACCTTAAGCCAAAAAGCTGCCTCTTGGTATCTTTTATCTAATCCTTCTAGCTGAGTCTGAGTAGAATTCACAGGACAGACCTCTAAATAGTAAATATTACCATTATATCTTCTCTACGTCACCTCCTTACAACTTAAAAACCCTAAACTCCTTCAACAGCTCTTGGTTATAGCTTTTACTCCAGTTCTCTGGCATTCTATCCACTAGGTACTTACATGCTCTTCTTTCCCCTATCCTAAAAACAACAACATTCCCTGCCCTGCCCCCCCCCGGAAAAAAAGGAAAAAAAAGCCTCTCACTTCACCCACCCACTTCCCACAGATATTATTCTCTAAATTTTCTCTTTTCAATATCTAAACAACAACAACAAAAATAACAGCTAACTTGTAGAGGGTTTAGTATGTGCCAAGCAACGTGCTAAGTGCTTAACAATTTTCTCATGGGATGCTCACAACGATCCTGAGAAATAGGTTGTATTATTATCTCCATTTTACAAATGAAGAAACTGAAGCGAAGTCATCTATGATTGATGCCTCCACTTCTCTCACTTTCTTCTAAATTGTCTGAAGTCTGACTTAAGATTTCACCATTTAATGGAAACTGCTTTTCCTGTTACTAACAATCTCTTAATTGCAAATCTAATAGTCTTTTCTCAGTTTTCTTCCTCCTTCACCTTTCTATACTCCTTGACACTATTGGTCAACCTCTTTTCCTGGAAAAAAAAATGTCTCCTCTCTAGGTTTTTATGAACTTACTGTCACCTGGTTCTCCTTTTACTTGGCTGATCATTTCTTCTTTGTCTCCTTTGCTGGCTCTTACTCCAGGTACAACTGCTAACTGTCTGTGTCATGCAGGGCTGTTCTGAGCCCTCTTTTCTTCTCAGTCTATACTATTTCACTTGTTGATTTCACT
Organism: Phalanger gymnotis; assembly: GCA_028646595.1. Lineage (NCBI taxonomy): Eukaryota > Metazoa > Chordata > Mammalia > Diprotodontia > Phalangeridae > Phalanger > Phalanger gymnotis. Next base: position 182,012,699 of record CM053622.1, read on the forward strand.
AGTTTTCCATAACTTCAGTTATCTTTTCTATGAAGATGATTCTCAGATCAATTTTTTCCAGCTCTAACTTTTCTCCAGAAAAGTCACCACGTCACCAGCTGCCTACAGGACATCTCAAATAGGATGCCATATAGACATTACAAAATCAGTAGTTCCAAAATAAAAGTATCTTTCTTCCAGAGACCTCCCCTATTCCCAGTTTCCCAGTAACCATTAAGGATACCACTATTCCATGAGTTACCTAGGCTTGAAACTTTGGTATTATCTTCAGCTTCATTCAATTCAGGAACATTCATGGGTTCCCTATGTCCTCATCCTACTACCAAGCCCTATCATTTCTGATTTTTAAATATCTCTCATGTACCCCATTAAGTCACCAAGGACTACTTGATCTTTCTTAAAAACTCCATCTCTTGATTTCATGCCTTTTCATTGAGTCCCTGCAATGTTTTTCCTCCAAATCCCTTTGCATCTTTTAAAACTAAGCTCAAATCCTACAATTTTAAAGGACTTTTCTGCTCTCCACCCTCCCCCAATCCCTTTGAGATAACTTCCCATTTATCCTAATGTTTATCTTGTATGTACATAGTTGTTTGTACATTATTTCCCCTTTAGAATGTGAACTCTAGGTCAGGGACCAAGTTTTTTTTTTCAGCCTTTTATTCAAAGATCTCTAGCATTAGCAGCGTTCTTGACACATAGCGAAGAAATAAATTGAAAATTGCTTGACTTACTGATAGCTTAGATTTTGTCTATATTGCTCTAAAAATTTACAGCAAAGAACTCTACTCATTGCTGAACAGAAGTGAACAAATGTGACCTGACCAGAGCAGAAAACATAAAACAATTACCTCAATTTTTCTGGCCATTATGATTCTTTTAAGGAAGCCTAGGATAGCATTAGCTTTGGGTGCTGCTATGCCACACTGATGACTCTGTTGACCTTGCAATCCACTAAAAACTGCTGATTTATTTATAGGTATATTAGTAATGAGTGAACCCCATCTGTAGAGAAGCCCACATTTTTCAAGGTCTTGCTGTGTGGCTCAATTGGAGGCAGAGTAGATATCTCTACCTTTTTTTTTTCCTCCATTATTCTCCAAGAGGGACTTTAATTCCTGTCAGGAGGGGAAGTAGGATGTTAGGACTTGCTGACACCATTCTTCTCTCCTCAGAGGGAGAGGGCATACAAGACTAGAAATACATCTATCTGTTCTCTCAATATTGTTTGCTTAGGGGATATGATTAGGTTCCATCTTATCCTGAACTTTATATACTGGCTTAACCCATTACCCCCTTAATACCAGTTCCACAAGAAACTCATTTATCTAGATATTAGTAAAACAGAAATCAGAGAAAGTATACATAGGAGAATGTATACCAGACATGATCAAGACTGCCCACTCCTCTCATGTCTTCTCAAAGTCTTTTCCTTCAGCAATCAGAAGTGGGTTTGACTTCTTTTATCTTCTCTCTCAAAGCTGAAAGCCAGGCATGCCTGAAATGATTTAACTCTTGAAGAGTCAAGAAGAAAAAAGCAAAGCTTAATGAGTCCCCAAAAGGGACTTGAGGGGGACTGGCTCTCTCTCTCACTAACTCCACCCTGCTCCAAATCACTAATAATTAGATCAAAGCAAATTAAAGCAACTCTAAAGTTCAACCTCATACCCATCACCTATGGAGCTACTTGATGCAATGGATAGGATACCAGACTTGCAATTGGAAAAATCTCTATTCAAACCCTACCTCAGATACTTAGATACTTAGTATGGGTATGTGACTCTGGTTAAATCATTTAACCTTTGTCTGATTCAGTTTCCTCACCTGGAAAATGGTGAAAACAATAATATTTAGAACCTAAGAATATTGTGAGAATAAAATGAGACAATATGTATAAAGCACTCTGCATGTCTCAAAGAACTATAACCATATCAGCTATTGTTATTAGGAGGTTAGGTTCCCGTGAGCCTCTGGTCACACCATTTACTTTAGCACTTTCTGGAGCAGCCTCACATATAGATCAATGAATTTCCTCTTTCTTTTTCTGGATGTACCACTTTGTTGATTCATTGACATTGAATTCATGGTCAAGAGCATTATAAATTCATGTCTGAACAAATTTATCTAAAACACATATTTTCTCTGTAAGGCATATTATAGCCTTCTTGCTGTGGAATGCTAGACACCACTTCAACACTATACTTGGAGGCCATTTTAAACAGCTAAAACACTAACAAAAGGCACAAAAATACGAAAAATGTGACACTAAATAACAACAAAAAAGACACTTTTACTGTATGAGAGCTGAAACAAGGGCATCTCTTTTTTTGACCTTAAATGAAAACATGTACATCAGGCCACCATTCTGCTTAGGTATGTGAATGACCCCGGAAGCACAAGAAGTATTTATTTTAGGGTTACAACTAAATTTTAGTAAGTAAGAGAACGTGCAAATGTGGCATCCCTGAATAATGAGAACTATCTGTCTATATATGTGTGTATGTATATTGTGTACATATGTATATGCACGCATAAATGTTTATGCATGCATATACATACGTACATACCATATACATATGTACATACCTACATATGCACACAATTTTTATTTGGTCCACTGTTATAGCCTGACATGATCTTTGTAGGCCCATCTTCTGTCATCCTTTATGTTAGTTGTCTTCTCAAGTTGTGCGTCATTGGCACACTTGACATGCATGACTTCTATGACCTGCCAAGTCGGTGATAAAAATGTAAAGCAACATGTTGAATAACTGAAGACATATTACTGGCTTGCACTAGAAATCTCCCTCAAATTTGATATCAAAACTTGAAACACTACTGTTTGCATGTGGTCACTCAGTCAGTTCCAGATTTTCCTAACTGTGTGCTAGGCACTCTGCTAAATGCTAGAGATACAAATAATAATAAGAAAGATACCCTTTGCTTCAAGGAACTTATAATCTAATTGAGGAAAACAATGCAAGATATGAGGCCAGAAAGTAAGGGGGAGGAGGGGATGGGGGTTGTGGTGGTCATTGGAAATTGTGTTGATGAAATTTGAACCAAGTGGAAGGGTTAGTGGGAAAAGGAAAGATGGCAAGAAAATTCTGATACCTCTATAAATGGAGGCTTTGGGAGGAATTTCTCCCTTTCCTCCAGCCCTCAAATCAAAGCAGAGAGGTAAGTGAATGCGCTGAGGTGTATTCAGAACCAAAACTGAAGCAATGAGATTTCTGGAGACGGATTTCTCTTGGAGGGAGTATGATGTTTATGAAGAAACTGGTGCAAAATGGACCATAGAACTGTAACATATTACTATCATGGTATAGCACACTAATTTGTCAAATGTCTTATTGATAACTACTCAAAGTAAGTCTGTAGCATCCACTCTGATTGACCAATCTAGTTATCTTGTCAAAAAAGGAAATAGCTTTAGATAGGCATCACCTGTTTTTGATGAACTCATTCTGGCTTGTACTGATAATGGCTTCTCTTTTAAAGTGCTGATAAATGATTATTTTGTCAGAAATAAATGTTAAGTTCACTCATTTGTAATTTTCAGATGCCTTCCTCCTTTTAAAAAAATTAGAACAATATTTGAACTTTTATGGTCCTTCAGTATCTTCTCAAAGATCTTTCAAATATTACTACTGGCAGTAATTTGGAAATCTCATCCACCAGTTTTTTCAGTACCTCAGGACATAGTTAATCCATAGATATTACCTGATTATTTCCTTACTTGTTTGAGGTTTCTATTCCCTAGAAACCATCTGTTTTTTGTTTGTTTTCCCTAATCCTGACTATATCAAGGATAATTTTCCTTGAAAGAAAAAAAATGAAGCAAAACAAAAGTTGACCTATTGAGTTTTTTCTCTGCAATGATATTACCATTGAGCAACAATCTTTTACTTTCTTTCATTGCTCTATTTTTCCCAATATATCTACACACAGACACCCCCCCTTTTATTGTTCTTACCATTTTTAGCTGGCATCAGTTCATTCTGAGCTTTAGCACTCATAACACTATTCTTACAGGACTTTAACACTTTTAGACTTATCTTCTTACTTATCCTTGCGTATTTCCATTTCATATACATATATATGCATATATATTTAAAAATCTTGCAATTTAAAATGAATTTGATTGATATTTTTTGTTTTCACACTGCCAAGGTTTCCCTCAATATGCTTCATCAGCCCATTTCAGAGAGATGTTACATATAATACATCCACTTTCTAAAATCTATCCACTTTTTCCTCCTGCTTCTAATAGTTTCTACTTATGCATTCAGAATTAAATTCCCAAGGACTTCCCATCCTTTTGGACAGATACTTTTTTCCTGGTAAAATATTATACCATTGGCTCCTGTTCATCTTTTCTTTGGATGTTTTGAAATTTATTCTCTCATATTATAGGATGCATGTCAGACTATGCTCAGCTTTACTTCTTCAGCATGAATTTTATTATTTCCTCTCATTCCTTATCATGAAACCTATCATTTCTAGGTTGGAAGTATTTCATTCTAGTCTGAAGTAGGAATAAAGGGCAATTATGCCCATTTTATAACATTAGGGCATAGAATTGAAACTGGCACTTAGTCATATTCAAATAAATACCAAATTTGACTCAAGGCCTGGAATTCTTTCCACTCTAACATGTAGTCTAGCTTTTTTTTTTTTAAAAACCTCCTGAAATCCTTAGGGCCACGCTTTAGGAGACTTCACCCTTTTCAGTGAGGTACTGATGAACTAGTCTATATTAAGAATGACATTATGTCCTGGACTGGGTAGATGATAACCCCACATGACTGTACCTTACTCAGACTATATTTGGAAATTGTGTTTGGTTCTGGGCACCACATTTTAGGCATCCAAAAAATGTTATTCTTCGTTATTATAAATTTTCAAAGAAATTATGTTCAAAGGGCCTCAAGATCCTCTCACAGGAGAATTGATTGAAGGAAACTAGCAAGGTTTAGCCTGAAGAAGAGTTAATTCTGCCATAGGAAAAGGATTTCCTCGGGTCCTGAGAGTACCTCTAGGTACAGTAGATGAAAATTACAGTTAAATTTAGTCTTGTTATAAGAAAAACATATCCAAATACCTACATGTCTAGAGCCAGCTTGACTTAGTGGAAAGAGTCTTGAAGTCAGGAAGATCTTGATTTGATACCTGCCTCTGTAGAGATGAGAGTTTTGATTGTGTGGAAACTGGGAAGATTTTCTTCTTTGAAAGTAAAATCCTAGTGTCGGTATTGGCAATGAGGAAATAGTTCTAGGTTTCTTTATTTTGTTTTTTGTTTTGTTTTGTTTTGTTTTGGTCTCAGAGGATGGGCAAAGCATCATTTTTGCATGATATACTGAGTCACAACACATGGTGTAAGACTGTAAGGTTGCTGATGCTTCTTCTGTTGTGTGGTATTACTGATTTAGTTGCTAGAGGGAAAATCATGAGATTGGCCCAATTATTTTCCCCAGTGTCTTATCCTTTGAGGAATTAACCTATCTTGAGATCTGCCTGAATGATTCAGGATGTGACTGAGTGTCCAAAACATACTTTAATCTGAATTGAATCTGAAACTGGAAAGGACGCAAAGGACAGAGTTGATTCCCACTTTTCAGATGCCAATGGTGGGTATTAGAAAAGATTTTGATTATTAAAGAATACAGAAACCTAAACTTTTGGAGATAAAAAATAGCATTTTCTTAACATTAGACCACTAATCACATTAGTATTTTCTGTGTTATTTCCTTCGATCTCTAAACCTGCATTTATCATTAATATTTTTTGGAATATTTTAAGTAAATTCAGGATGTCTCAAAGCCACTTACTTGGAAACAAATAAATGTGTTTTCTATTGAGGCAAAATCATGTGTTATGCCTTTTGATTTATTTTAGTCATTAAGGACTTTAGTGCCACATAAAAAAAAAATTTCAAGTTTCCTAATATAGTAATGCTTCCTCCCACAAAAGATAAAAGTATTCTGGTCATGCACAATTATGATTGTAGTGGAGCCAATGCAGAACAGGGCCATTCATCTTTCTCTGCATTTTGAGCAACCTGGCCATTTCTTTGATACTATTACAATCAAGAATAATTCTACTCACAAGTTATTTTTCTCTAATGTAACAGTTCTCAAATTGTGTTCTAGAGCAGGGCTGTCCAACCTTAGGTTATCTTAGAGCCACATTAAAATAAAATAATTATTTGAGGACCACACCCAGAATAAAAAATACACTACACTAGTATAAAGTGGGGGAATGTGTGTCATCATTACAACAGGCGAAGGTGCAAAGAGTGAAAGCAAACACAAAACAAGAAAGGGACAACACAACAGTATACAGGAAGGTGCATACTGACTAGTCTGCATCATACAGATGGAACACATCCCACAAATGGATTGAAAATTCTGTGTGACATGTTCCATCCATAATTCATTCATCTGACATGACAACCATTCTGCTAAAGAAAATCTTTCTAGAGCTCATTGTTGTTTACAGAATAACATTATTAGGTTGGCTTTCAAGACTCCATTCATTTGATCTTAGTTTAGTTTGACTTACAAAACTTCAGATTTATTAAGTGATCCTGTTAAGTATTCTGTTGTCTCTAGGACAGTGTATAAACCCCTCCATACAGCTCATAAAGCACTAGAAAACCTAGCCCTAACCTACATTTCTGGTCTCGTTGGATGTTGCTCTGCCTCCCATTTTCTGTGTTCCAATCAAACTGACTTTCTCTCCATTCTTCACTCATGGTGCACCTTTTCCCTTTGTGTCTTTACATTGACCTTCCCACATACCTAGAATCCCTCGTTGCCTCTGTCTCATAGAGTCTTTCCCTTCCTTTAAGATGAAACTCAAGCACCATCTTTTTCATGAAGCTTTTCTTGATGCCCTGGTATCTACTTCTGCCCTCTCTCTGAAACTGACATGCACATACACATATACATATCTATATATACATATATATTTTTATTCACCTTATATTTTTGCCCTATTTATTTTTATATGTATTTATTGTCTCTCCCATTAAATCGTAAGCTCCTTTGAATAGGGGTTGCTTCATTCTTTGTATTTAGCACATAGTAGGACTTAATTTATTTATCGATTGATACAGTATAATCACTGTGAAGCCAATTCCTTAGCCTCCCTTAGGATGACAACTTCCACTTACAAACTTCCAAATTTTGGGTCTTAGCTCCAAAGACCTTTTGTGTAAGTGCAGTCTGTAGAAGAAGAAACAACCACCTCATCTATTTGTTCTGTAGCATAGTGGCTCTATGGAATTAGAGGGAGGTGCAACTAATTGCCTTTATAGTACTCATATTCTCCCACTATTCATTGAACAGACAAAAACTCAAGACCAGTGTGTTCGTTGTTTTTGTTTTGAATATATTGATGGTTTCTTTATTCCTGGAGGAGTTCAAATGCTGATATACAAGATGCCAAATAAGAAAAGAAAATTCAGACAAAAGTATCCTACTGTTGAGTTGAGTAAACTGGGGTAGAGGCAGGGGAAATAATGTTCCTACAGCTGTATTTCATGTATTTGGAGCAGCCAGAGGTGGAGTTAAATCTCCAGGTTCTCATCCTTGCTGTTTTTTATTATTTAGTAGTGAAGACAGGAAAACAGAGACAACCCATGACTGTTTCTCCTGATTCTTCCCTCTCTAGTCTGTGGCAAGTAGGCAAAGAAATAACCACAAGCTGATTTTTTTTCATTTTTCCCCCAATAGAGAAATATTTTCTCCCTTATATTAGGAAAAAGTCAAAAGCTTAGCAGAGGATATTTTTAAATTGTGCAAATGTATCCTATGTATTCAAAGAGAAAATAATTTATTTAATGCATTTTAAAGAGTGTGCAAAAACTGAAAATTATTTTTAAAGAAAAAAAAGACAAAAGATTACTTTAATCAGCTGAATCCAGAGAATCCCTGACAGCTATAGCTGAAATAGTTTTAGATAATTGCATTTAAGTAAATTATTGATGTTTATGATCAGATATTTATTTTCAATAATTGCTACATGACAAAGAAATTTTCCTTCCTTTACAAATTATTATAAGTTTTTGCATTTCCTTGAAACATGAAGGACTCTTTAAGCAGCTAATTAAGAATAAGGTCATTGCACTGTGTACAGATGGACTTCTGTCACAGAGAGATGCTAGTCAAACCAGCTGCTGATACCAAACCCCTTGTGTCTTCAAAACACTTCCCCAAATGTTTCTTTTTTTCTGAAATGGAAAGATTTGAATTGCATGTAGAATTTAATGTCAAAAGGTTATCTCTGAATATGAAATAGCTTGTTAATTTACAACAGCTGGAAATTGCAAGGCTAGTCATCTTTAGAGAAAATAAAATCACTTGACTGTAACATGTTCATTTTTTGTAGCATCACTGAACAGGTGACATAACACTTGCCTTTCTCTGTGTGGCCTGTCTCTTTGTGGGGGAAGTTGGAAGCGGGGGAAGGTTTGAATGAAATACAATGAGGGGAGAGACCAGAACAACATGAGTATAAAGCATGAACTGCTAAAGATGAAACATTAACAATTCTCAAAATCCCACTGAAACAACTCTAATTGGTCTTTGTTATCAGCTTCATCTTCATTGCCATCACCAAGAGTGAATATTAACTGTAGCTTGCATATGTAGCTGTGCCAGATACTGCCCCTCTCACCTGCTCCTGCCCCACTCCTTAAATTGGAAGGGTTTGTTTGAGCAATTATATTAAAAATCCCAAGCAAGCAGAGGAAAGCATACCCAAATACAATTTATATTTTGAGTTTAGGTTTTCTAGATTGCACTGTCTGACATGAATTCCCTCTATATCCTCAGGAATTCTTATGTTGAAACTATTCATATAAAAGCTAAGAAAACTGACTTTCTCTTGGTAGTTTTTGAGTTTGCTAAAGGTATACTATACTATACTATACTATACTATACTATACTATACTATACTATACTATACTATACTATACTATACTATACTATACTATACTATACTATACTATACTATACTATACTATACTACTATATGGTGTATAAACTGCCTGTACAATTAATGTCTGTAATTAAGGTCTCCATGCAATCTGATCTTAACACATTTTTCTAGCCTTATCATATATTGCTCTGCTATATGACCCTTCCATGCCTGTCAGGCTATCCTACTCAGTCTGTTCTGGGGTCTTGGGAGTACAGAAATAATATGGTTGACAAAGGAGTTTGACTCTATAATGTTAAGTTTTATTTAAGCAAGTACATATAAGTAAACATGGATACTTGTATCAGAGAAGAGTTTGTAATGAATGCTCTACTAACAACCAGTGGCTTCTACCAACCTAACTTCTCTGAGTCTCTCAGTCCCACAGAGACATATGCATTAGGAAACAGGACTTGCACGCAGTAAGACTGGATCAAGTTTGGGAAGCCACTGGGTGCTTCTTAGAGGGAATTTTTTATAAGTCCCGATCCAGGACTTATCCTTGAACCAGTCCAAGCAACCTAGATTCTAATGTGTTCTAGTGAGTTGTGTTTTCATATGGAAAGCTAAATTGTTGAGATTCCTGGAGCATTAGATTGAATAAATTTAATGTTAAGACAAGGGGGTTATGTGAGAAGGTCTCCACTTGGGCATTTAGTCAAATGTTCCTATATATTTCCAATTCATACTCTCACAAACAAGCATTGTGCATTTCCACCTCTGACCCTAGGTTTATGCCATTTTTTTTCCTAAATAGGATATCTTTCTCACTCTTCTCCATTTATATGAAGCCCATCACTCTTTCAAGATTAATTTTAGTGCTAATTCTTCCTTTAAGAAGTCTTCTAGGACTCAACTAGGCCATGTAAGTTTCTCTTCTCAACTACCTTATACCTTCTTGTCTGTGAAACTCATGAGAAATGTATGCAACACTATGTTGTTGTTTAGTAATGTTTGTATGTCCTCTACCCTTTACCTCAACTGGCTTATGATTAATTTGAGGTCATCAACTGCATTTGTATCCTTTTATTCCTCCTTAACACAGAGCCCAGTACCTTCTATATAGTCTATATTTAATCAATATTTTTGGATTGATTTCAGTAACCGAAGGGATTTTAACCTGTAAATTCCAAGCCAATAATTTATTCTACTCTTAAAACAAGGGAAATGGAGCTAAAAGAGAGGGAGGTAATATTAAGCCTCTAACAGAGGTTATATTCTTTTTAAAAAAGTGATTTCCACAAAAGTAATGTCAATAAAATTTTTTGACCCCTATCATTTCATCTTGTCCTTGTATTTCTTTAATGCACTGAAGTAATACCTAATCAGTTTCTCTAGCCATAAGAAAAGAAGAATGAATTCACATGTTGAATTAATTTTATTTTAATTTAGAAATTGAAAATATTTTTATTAATGTTTTCAAAAATTATTTTTTGAAAAATATTTACCAATGTAACCATAGTTACATAATCCTACAAAGTATACTCCATCAAGTTTAATCTGTTGTTTGATAAACTACAAATTATTTTTCTGCATTTATTGAAGTAACCATTTGCTTTTGAATGTTTTTAATATGAATAATTATGTTGATTGCTTTCCTGATGGTGAGTCATACACTTCTATTATGAATATAACTTGGTTACAAACACTCTATTATATTCTACTGTACTAAGCTAACCAAAACAGAAGAATTCCTCTAAAACCATCCACTTTTCTTGGGTACAATTTATTTTAAGAATATATTAAATATTCAAAAATTGAGAAATAATTTTCCTTTTTTTGAATTCCTTCTGAACTTTTTCCCTCTTTTACACTGTATTAATAATTTGAGATCAATTTATTTCCTTGTTTTGCATTGTTATTCCTTTCCATTAACTACATACTAGTTATGCTATATTATTTCTAGGACTATGTCAGCTAAGAGGAGAAAGAGTGTATATTTGCTTTATCTTCTTGGGCAAATTTCTTGTATTTTTCCTTTACAAATAATTATAGCTCTTTTTTAGATAGATGCTCTTACTCACATTAAATATAATTCTCTTTGTTTCTCTACTTTTTATTTTGAATGCTATATTTTACTGGAGAGAGATTTTCCTCATCTATTGAAATAATAATATAATATCTATTATTCATGTTTTAAAAATGATCAATGTTGTTCATTTTTTAGCTAATGTTGAACTGTCTTAGAATTCTTAGTATGCATTAAATTTGTAAAAAATTATATTTTAAGATATATTGTCTATGTTAATATTTTATTTAATGTGTTTATAGAAATACCCATAAGTGATATTGTACTGCAGTATTTTGTCTATGCTTTTATCCAGTTTAGTTGGCATGATGATATTTGTTTAAGAGAAAATATCATGCAAGGTACCTCTGTCTCTGTCTCTGTGTCTGTCTCTCTCTTTTTCTCTCTCTGTGTGTAAAGGTTGGAAAGCATAGGAATTTTTCATTCTTCAAGTATTATATACTTGTCCATTATATACTAGTCCATCTAGAATAAGGTTATAATTCCTCTGTGCACTTCAGGAGTTATTCTGAGGCTTACTTGATTTTTCTTCCTATGATGACATTTCTCTACTTCTCTATTTCCTGTTTTATATTTTGAGGTGTTTGTTTTCATTTTTTATGATCAGGGAATTTCACAACTGGAAGGGTTACAAATAGCTATAGAGTCCAATGCATATATAGAAGAGAATCTCCAAACAACAGCCCCTGTCCAAAGTGGTCATCTATTCTCTTCTGGGAGACCTCTACTGAGAAGGAACCCATTATGCTCTGTGGCAGCCCATTCTATATCTGGATTTCTCTAATTGTCAGGAAGTTTTACTTTGTTTATTTGAAATCAAACTTAAATTTTCATCTCTAAAATTTTTACCAGAAGGTCCTTATTCTGGCCCCTGTGGCCAAGCAGAACAATCTTTCTTTCCCATGACAGCCTTTCAGGTACTTCAACGTAGCTACCATGCTCCCTAATTCTTTCAGCTGATATAAGCTTGATAATAAGGTTAGGCCCTCCAGTATCCTTGTTTTCCTAAACACCATCCAAAGTACATTTTATTTGCTTTAAGTATTATTGGCATATAGTTGGGTATAATTGGTATACACACACATATACACATACACATGTATGTATGTACCTTTACGGGTACATATGTGTATCCATCCAAATAAGTTTCCCCTCAATTTTTTTTGTGAATTTCCTATTCTTTTTAATCCTGATAATTTATTTCTTGAAGCCCCTAGTCTCATTCTGTAGTCTCATCATTATCAGAGACAATGAAATGCTGTGTAGAAATGAAATTTTATATATGAATGTGTTTTCGAAAGTGCTATCCACATTTAAAATTCATTATCATGAATAAAAATCATTATCATGAATAGTAGAGGGAAAAAGGAACATTAAAATTTATAGTAAAAGCTTTTTATTAAACAGTAGTAGAATTTGGAATTGCTTATAAATGGCTTTATTTCATTCATCTTAATCTTTGTTGCTTTTTTTTAAAAAAAAAATCTGCTTCTAAATATGCTATCATCACCTCACATTTAAACTGTTATTGTTTCACAATGATATGAAAAAAGAAAGCAAAATGGTTATTTTATAATATTATTATTCCTGTCTTCTGACTCAGTTTCCATGGAATCATAAAATCTAATATATGATTTATTTCCACCATATTATTTCACAGATAAAGAAATGTAATACTAGTGAGTCTTATTCAAATAAAAGCCCCTGTGAACTGTTAAAATGGAAAAAAACCCCCACAGTTCTAAAAAGGGGGATCTGGAATGAGCCAGAGTTCTACCATCATTAACAAGATTATAAATGCATTTATTGCCTGAGAAGGAGCTTACAAACTTGAATAGTGAGATAGTGTCCACATCTGTTCAAAGTGGGGTTGGAAAGAGTGAGGTATTTATATGTTTTTAAAAAAAGGAAGGCAGAGAATTGGAGAGAATGGTAGGAATTGAGTAGGTCCTAGAAAGGAATGAGGTAGGGAGGCCCATCCCAAGAGTGGGGGGAGATCCATGAAACAGGTAGAATGAACAATTTCAGATGTCTGAGCTGTGGTCCTTTGATATGTAAATCAGAAGGTGTTCTTGGTGATAAACAGTCCTGGCGGTCAAGATTGAGCACAAATGATAAGATAATGATGTGTCTCAGAAAACCATAAAAGAGGATGTGTCTGAGAGCCCCATAACCAACAGTTAAGGGAGTCTCTGAAGATAAGGATATCTACTGAAGGTTTATAAACCACCAAATGGCTCAGGATCTGCTTCCTACCTGGTATGAGCTTAATTGGCTTCAGAGTTGCTGGTAATTTTGCATATCCAGCTGGGTTTACTCTTGGTCACTATAAAGGACTATTGGTATGTCAAGCCATTTTGGATGTCAGAAGTCTTCCTGCTTGACTTGTTGTGATGTTCCATTATCTTGTTCCCCTGTAAAAAAGAGAAGCTCCAGAATATTTAATTGGTTACTACAAGCATTATAGAGCCCATGTTCACAGATTCAATAAATTACTCAAGTCTCCCAAATATTTAGTGGTAGAATAAGCACTAGAATCCTGTCACCTGCCTGCTAGTGTAGTGCCAATTGCTCTACAACTTCCTGCTCTTTCTCCACCTCAAATTCTGTGAATCCCTGAAAGCAATAGATGATGAAGAGAAAATTTATCATTTACTATGGATATATCCCTGTATCTTTCATTTGTTGTATATTTATTTCTTGCTCAACTTTTAAGTATATATATATATATATATATACATATATATATATATATATATATATATATATATATTTGTAGAAAGCTTATTGTCAAGTAGTTAAAGAATCTAGAGTTCTTGGATACCTATCATTTTGGAGGGGGAAATACCGGGGGAAGTTTGAACCGAGGGCAGAGATGCTCTTAGGTGTATAGGAAAATTCTGGAAGAGAGGTGAATGTTAAAAACACCTGATTTTCAGAGAATCACTACTGAATACAGCTCAACCAAATTATACGCCAAATTCAAAGGTCTACAATCTGGCATCACCTTACCTTCCCAAATAATACTTTGTCCCATGCATTCTTTGTTCTTTGAAGTCACTCTAGTGCTCTACGCCTCTATGACCATATTTGGAATGTATTCTTTCACTTTTAATCACCAATAGAATTCCTACTTATCCTTCAAAGTTTAACTCTGTGCAGAATAGGATTCAGCAAATATTTTTAAAGTGAAAAAAATGCACCACCAATGGTTGTAATCCTCTTTCCCTCATAAAACTTCCTTTCTTTACATCTTCCCAAAGTCTTTGTCATGAGCTACTCTTTAACTTTGAAAATTATAAACCTCTATCAATTTGTAAGCTTCAGGAGAATAGGAAATGTGTCTTATCTTAACTTTTTTTCTCAGCACAGTAGAATTTAATATGTCACAATTAAAATAAAAACAATTTGATATGTTATTAGGTTTTATAGCTACTTATCACATATATATTTTTGTTGGTGATAGTCATAGTGATGTTAGAAATATGGAAAGATAAGAGTATTTGTCACAGAAAAATATATGGTTTCTTTGTTTTAATGACAAAGGAGCCATAGAGTTGGTAAGAATGGAGGGTAATTATACATGAGACAATTATGGGAAAATAATAGAATAAAATACAGACCAATTTGTAAAAAACTCAAGGCTGAGTTAAGAAAAAATCCAAAGTAACTAAAGACTTATCAAGGTTCTTCTTTATGTCAAAGTTCCAAATGCTCACCAAGGGATACCTCAGCACTGATAATATTATTTAAATAAGAAAAAGACTAAAATGCAAGCAAAATAAAACTTCTCTTATGTGACTATGGAATAACTTTGTTTCCATGTGGCCATAAATCAGCTTCAAAGTAGGTAATAACAGCTAGAATCATAGATATAGATCTTAGGCACCATCCAGTCCAGATTCTTTATTTTGCATACAAGGAAACTGAGGCTTAGAGAAAATGAGTTATGTTAGGGCTAAAGCAGGATTTGAACTCACTTAATCTTGATTCTAAGGCTACCATGCCACTTAACTGGTGAATATCGTATTTATATTTTCTAGAGTGAGAAGCACAATTTGTTAGTGCCAAGAATGTCCTTGGGTATTGTTGAGGTGGAGTGGGGGGTGTTGATAGAGGCAGAGTTCCAGTGTACTAGATTTATACAACTATAGAATATCTGTAATTCCTAATACCATAATTTATGGCAAGAGTTAAAGTCAGAGGTTAATCTTATTATGCCTAAGCAATCCTAAGGCAATTGGAGACCAAATCTATTGCTTATCACTAAGCTCACCAAACCATTTTCTTGAGTGGAGCTTTGCTAGTGTTAGTTTGCAGAAAGAAATGGTTTTGTCTTAAAGGAAATGGGTTCTCCTCTATTGTCAGACACATTTTTTAGTATAAATAGAAATTTGAGCAATTGTTCTTCTTTTCTGTAGGACTCAGAAATCTAAATTTTTAAATACTTAGAAAGTTTGTAAAATTTAATCCTCTAGGAAAATGGCTTACATATTATCAACAATAATAAGGTATGCAAATTTTTTGAGAGAAAAGACTCTTAGACACACTGCCTGGAAACTATTTTTTGAAACATTTGATTTATGTATTGGAAATGTTTCAAGGAAATTTTAATTTTCAATTTCATTATGGTATTTTAGGTAGCACAAAATGAATTTTCCTTAATGAGTCCTACAGTACTGTAGTTTGTGTAAAACATTGGGAAGTACCTAAAAGATGTTTTCTGTGACTCTGGCATGCACATGTACTTCCATACTTGAAGGATCGATAATTTAATCTATGTGGATACACCCTCTACCCAAGCAGATCCTAGGTCTGCTAAAGCTTATAGTCTTTTGCTCCAAAAATTGCTTTGACTTCAAACATTCATCATTTAATGACTAGCCTTCTGTGATATATTACACCATAAAACAACTTTTGCTATTAGATGTAGCCGAGCATGGTGGCACATAACTGGGATTCCAGCTACTGAGAGACTGAAGCAGGTTGATCATTGGAGCTTGAACTAATTCTGAGCTGAAATGAATTCAGCATCAAAATACAGAGCCTCTGGGAGATGATGGTGGGACCAGTTGTTTGGGGAGGAGTGAGTTGGCACGAATCAGAAAGTATGTCAAGTTCCTATGCTTATCAGAATATGACCCCATCTATTAGTAACCCCCAAATTTCTCAGCCTTGGAAAGATCGAGTCATATGTATGTATGTATGCATGTATGTATCCATGCATGCATTTTGTGTATCTGCATTATGTCTATACGCATTGTATATGTAAGTTGTGTAATGCATGCATGTTCGTGTGTAATTATGCACATATTCCAAAAGTCTTAATGCATTATATATGTACACATATATGCATACTTGTATTAAATGCATATGAAGTGATATTTTATGACTGAATGACTATGATAGTTTATATTTCTGAAAAGTAATATAACTGCAGTGAAATATTATCTGCAGGGAACACAGAGGAAGGTGAATGATATAGCAATAATATTAACCTGAAGACTGAGTAGAAAGTTATTACAAAAATATGAGGCTAGCATAACACTTATCAATGGTTGTTCAAGGTCATTTAGAGGAATTTTGTTTTTAGAACACCATTTTTTGATTCTCCAATAAAAACAAACAATATAATAATGGTGCATATTCTTACAATTCTTTAAAAGGTTGAAGTGTTTTCTAATGTTGTCTCTGCAACAACCTTGTGTAAAAAAAATAAACTTCCATTTTAAGAAAAGTATCCAGACCAGCCACTTTCATTCCTTCCTTCTTTTCCAGGTTACTCTCCTGACTCAAGTAACTTTTTCTATCATACCCCAACTCTTGTCTTTCCAAATTATAACGTAAGCTTCTCAAGGTCTTTCTTTTTGTTTGTATTTTTATTCACAGTACTTAGCACAGTGCCTGGCATATAGCAATCCCTTAAGAAATGCTTGCTCACTTGATGTTTAGATAGATGAAGTGAATTCTGTATTGTGATAAAGTTAGTAAGTATCAGAGCTGGGAGTCAAAACCAGGTCTTTAACCTCTATGATTATTAAAACACACTGACTTCTAGGCTAATAGAGAGGAACAGACTAGGCAATAGAAGAACCAGATCATTGTATTTGTCCTGTAAATTATGTGGCCTTGTGTAGTAGGAAGGCCGAATTTATATTCTCAAATATAATCGTGTATATGTTTGAATGGTTCAAAATTGCAAGGTATGAGAGATTCTCTAAGTAGAAAACAAGAAAAAATTTATTTAGGCCCCACCGCAGCTGATCCGTGAACCAGCCTCCCCATTCCGACATGTTGACAATAAGACTCCAGGCCCAGAAAGCCCTCCTCACAAGAGTAACCAGGAGGCCACAGAAAAACAAGATAGTATTTAGCCAAATCATTTTACTGGCCTCAAGTTCGTGCTCGAACTCCTGGGTCACACACGGGTTAGCCCTGCTTCCGCAGCTTCCTGCTTCTGCAGCTTCCTGCTTCCACAGCTTCCACTGTAGTCGTCTCTTGGCTCACCTTTCCTCGCAGCCGAGCTTCTGGCGTTCTCAAGCCCTGCCTCAAAACGACCAGAGACCATTGATTCCCCAGTTGGCCCTTCTTAAGTCATTAATCTACACTCACACAGGTTTCACACCTGATAGGGCTTTGGGCCTGGGGCTTAGCACTTAACAGCTGAAAGTACTTCCACTCAAAAGAAACAAAAGCTATGCTAAGGAGACAATTTTGCTTAACAACACACCTTGGGCAAGTCCATCATTTCTTTGTTTCTCAGTCTCAGAATTACACAGCACAGAATGTTAAAGTTGGATGAGTCCTTAAAAATCATGCTGCCCAGTTTCTTCTTTTACAACTATACCATGTTCAATAATATTTAGCCAACATTCACTTTTCTTTTTAGTAATATAAGACATACATATAGGAGGAGCTTAAAAAGGAAATTAAATCATTTTTGACTGTGACTATTTTGCTTTTTTTTTTTAGCCTTCTTGCTATGATTCTCCTTTTGTCTCTCTTTACTATGAACAAAATTAAAGATATATACCTTGTCATCACCATTTCTTACAGAAGTTAAGAAAATTGGAGAGCTAAAAGCCATACTATATTTCCATAATTACCCTGTCAAGGTGAAATGCATGCCCTGTCTGAGTTTCTAGTCACTTGGATCTAACCATGTTTTACCTGTCCCTGTGTCTCTATTTGTCTCTGTCTCTCTTTATGTCTCTCAGTCTGTCTCTGTCTCTGTTTCTCTCTGTCTCTCCCTCTCTTTCTCTCTCTCTCCATATTTCTACTCACTCTCCAATCTTTTAAAAAACCAGGATTCTCAGTGTTTATCTATCACTTAAAGAGCAAAGAGATATGGAAACTCTGATTCCACTTCTTATTTCTTTATGCTATTCATCTCATCTCAATGGACTGCTTATTTTTGTCTGTATCTATTTTTTGGGTAAAATAGGATTAATAACACAGACCTTTTATACTGGGCAGTTTAATGAAATTCAAATGAAGAATAATTTTCAAAGATTTTGTTTATTTTTAATTATAATTACAATAATCATTGAATTCAGTCCTTTTTTAAAAAGTAATTTAAAAGAATCTATAATTCCTTGCTAGTCCCATATAAGAGATGCTCAATAAGTACTGAATGAATTAAATTGTTTGAGGTATTATTTCCTTATCCATAAGATACATGTCATTTCTTATTCCTATTGCTTTTTTCACTGAATATTTGTCTTAATCTTTGCTCTATCTGAGCAAACTGTACCACTCTCAAATTGGTTTTGGTGCTCCTTTATAGCTTTTCAGGAGGTAAGGTGAAGAATGTTACACTTTCCTGCAGCATAGGCAGAATAATTCATCCCCATGGCCCTTTTAACTGGGCATAATTCCTGAGATTTAGCCCTTAAAATGAATGAGCCTTCTCAGGTTGGGTGGTGCCTCAGCAAAGCTCAGTAGGAAATAACCTGTTCCTGTTACTTTTCAGCTAAATATGTGCCCTTCTCACTCTATGCTGTGGCCCATCTGTGATATTTTCATTGTGTACCTCTGAATTTATTGTAATGTTATTATCTTCAGTGAGGTATAAGCCTGTTTACTCTCGGAAACCTTCTGGAGTGCTGGAAGTAGGTTACTGTCTTGTGCCTTGAAGAGTATACAGCAAATTTTCTGGAGATAAAGGAGAGCAGTCCCACAGTTTCCCAAGTTATTGTCACTCTTTACTTTATTATGAGCCTTACTTTATTTCCTAAATGAGCTAAATAATAAATGAAGTTACAGAGGTATTATGGTGTTTTGGATAAAACCCTAGATTTGGAGTCAAAGAAATCTTCTCAGACTCTTACTAACTGGGAAGTCTTTTCAAATATTTAGGCAAAATTTTCTTCATCTGTAAAAGAAGTGACTTGGACACAGCAGCTTTCAAGTTTCATTCAAGAGCTAAATGTATCCCCTGAAAATAAATGACGGTCTCCTCTTTCCTCTTTTCTTTTCCTCTTCTTCTTTCTGGATCTCTCTATCTCACTCAGGCTGGAAGTACAATTGGTAACTCCTGGGCCTGGCCCGGGCTGGTTTATTCTTGGGGTTCACCATATTGGTGTAAGACTGAGTGGGGAACCCCATCAACTTCTGCCTTACTGTTAAGAATTCATGAACTCAAGAAATACATCTGCTTCAGTCATTCCAGTAGCAAGGACTACAGGCATGTAATTTTACACCCAGCTCCAGATGCTGTTTTGCACTTAACTCAAATGAGGAGAGTTGTTCAAACTATAGATTCAAATGATCTAAGCCATTCTTTTGCTCAGGGAATATGCCAGGTATAGATGAACATCAAGTCCTTCACCTTTAATTAGAAAGATCCTGCCCTTTGGTCCTTTTTTGTTGCTCTAGCCATAGTATTTTTTGCCTTGAGCCAACACAGCTTTTTCCTATGTTTTGCCTTCAGTTTCCAGATATAGGTAGGTGGTATCTTTGACCTGTTCTTCACAGTCTCCCACTGGTTCTGTCTGGAATGGCCTCAAGTTATTATTCTCTTGGTTGACTTTGTCTGTTTGTTTCCTGGGCTAATTAAAAGTAGCAGGTCCAAAGTGGGTGTGGATGAAGCAATGCAGTACATGGTTATGTGAATGAATACTTTCTAAAGGCAGCTCTTGACTTGTACTTTCCAGTTCCCTAGCTCCTGAGCAATTAAAGATATATTTATTTTTTCTGGCACCCACATTTACTGAGTTCTCCACAAGTGTTTAAATACAAGTGTAGCTTGTACTATGCAGTATCCCAACATGTTCTCTCTTAGTGTAGGTAGCATATTATGGTACCTGCATGAAAGG
The DNA here is from genome assembly GCA_028646595.1 of Phalanger gymnotis. Classification (NCBI taxonomy): domain Eukaryota; kingdom Metazoa; phylum Chordata; class Mammalia; order Diprotodontia; family Phalangeridae; genus Phalanger; species Phalanger gymnotis. Next base: position 182,033,030 of record CM053622.1, read on the forward strand.
GAATAAAACAACATTATGCTTTTCTGTGTTAGACATGGCAGTCTTACAAGTGGTATTGCTTATAGGGAAAACTAACTTCTTATACGAATCAATTTTAATTTTTTGTTTTACTCTTTTGAATCTGTTAAGAGTTTTCTCAAAAAGGTAATGATTACAGACAATTTTGGGGAAAGCATTATTTTACTTCTTACTAGAATTGCCTTTCAGAGCAAAAGAGAAGCTGAGTAAAGCATGATTTCAGGGTATGTCTAAAGGAGTTAGCTTATGACCTTTGCATATATTCTCATTGTTGGAGTAGGAAGAATGCTGGACTTAGAGTCAGAAGGACCTGGATTCATATTCTGTCACTAGGACTTACTAGCTGTGTGACTCTGGGCAAGTGGCTAAGATTTTCTGGGCCTCAATTTCTTCAACATCAAAGTGAAGGAGTTGGAATCAATGATGTTTAAGGTAACTTCCAGTAAAGCTCCTATGATACTATAGAAAAATTAAACACAATATGCCTATAACTCATAATGATATTTACAGATTTATCATTATTTAAAATGTATGATTTTTTTTTTAGTTTTTACCAAACTGAAGATCTACAGAGCTATTGTGCTAATTTCGTTATTGTATGCCTGTGAAATCTGGACAGTATACCAGCACTGTGTCAGGAAACTGAATTGCTTTCATTTGAATTGTTTTAGGAAGATTCTGTAGATCATCTCACGGGATGAGATACCAGACACTGAGTTCCTTTCTTGAACTAAACTGCCAAGCATTCAAACTCTGCTTCAGAGAATGCAACTCTGATGTGCTGGCCATGTTGCTCAAATGCCAAATGCGTGTTTGCCTAAAAGACGATTTTATGGAGAACTTACACAAGGTAAGTGCTCACATACTGGTCAGAAAAAGCAATACAAGGATATTCAAGGTCTCTCTTAAGAACTTTGGAAATGGTTTTGTGACACGGAGAGACTGGCACAGAACCATCCAGCATGACGTACCTTCATCAGAGAATGTGCTGTACTCCGTGAGCAAAGAAGAATTGAAGTAGCTCAAAACAAACATGAGATGCACGAATTTAGAGAATCCAAATGTTCACATGTACTGTTTGTACCTGACTTGTGGTAGAGCATTCTGATCTTGTACTGGTTTGAACAGCCACAGTCTGACACACTATAACTCAACTCTAACATAGTGATGTCATTTTGGCCTCTTCAAGAATGAAGGACAGAAATAATTATCCTCAGCTCTAGGCCCTGAGAATCACAGTTCTTTTTTCCCCCACTACATTTCTTTTTAATGTATTTTTTATTTTAGTTTGCAACACTCAATTCCACAAGTTTTTGAGTTCCAAAATTTTCTCTCCCTCTTTCTTTTCCCCCCTCTCCCTGAAGACAGCATGTATTCCAATATAGGTTCTACATATACCTTCACATTAAACTTATTTGCACAATAGTCAAGTTGAAAAGAATTATACCCAATGGAATGAATCATGAGGAAGAAGAAACAAAACCAAAAAAGTATGGCTGAGGAGAGCCAAGTCTATCAAAGTTAGTCATCACAGAGACCATGTGTCTGTAATCACGTATAATGTTCTCCTGGTTCTGCACCCCTCACTCAGCATCAGATCATACAGATCTTTCCAGGTTGAGAATCAGAGTTCTTCCAGTGGTAGCATCTTGCTGTCAGTTCCAGTGGTAATCTTGCCCTTATTAGCTAGAGTTCTGTCACCCCCAAGAGGGTTGTGTGTGTGCGTGTGTGTGTTCCTGTGTATCAATCTCTTTAATTGTACTTTTTTGAGATTCAAAAAATATTTGTTAATCATCTCAGTAGGCAAGGCACTCACTGTCTTAGATACGAGGGGATGGGGGGGATGGATACACAGATTGAATAGGACACAGAATTTACAATCTGGTAATGGAATGTGATAGGTTGCACTGCTATATTTGGGTGGGGCCAGGAAATCCAGGCTGCCTGTGAATTTAGTCAACTACCAGCTAATTAGCTACTGGTTCACTTTCTTTCCTCCACCTGCTCTCTTTTATGTTTCAGCTTCTGAATCTATCCAGTTCTCCACAAATACACAGAGATCAAAGGGGATGATACTTCAGGTAAATTTTGGTGCTCTTAGGGGTGATGGTGGGAATGGCAGTAAAGCATCCACAGTTTTCCAGACATATCTTTTCTGAACCAATGCATAAGGCTCTGGCTAGAAGGAAAACATATACAATCACAATCCTAGGTAAAGAAAGACTAGCCAATAGGTTTTACTAGGTAAAATTTTCTGAGAAAAATGAATCTTTCAACCACTGGCATTTATGTAGTATTTTAACATGTATAAAAGTGTATAAAATACTTTGAAAATGAAACCTGTAACAGAGAGGATGGGTTTTATATGAAGTCCTATATTTCTATTCTTATTTGTATATGGAAATGATCATGCTTGTTAACTAAGCGTTCCAAGTTCATTATGTTGTTTGAAAGTCAAAAGACTTGGAAAGTGGCTAAGCATAAGGATTAGAGTTGTGATTTTTTTGATGTAGGAAAGTCCAAAATGAATGTAAACTCCATCTATGGATGAAGTACCTCCTCTGGGAAATAGTATTAGAGTATTTTCTTGAGCACTGAGAGATTAAACAATATGTCTAATGTCATAGAATCAGTACTTGGCAGAGGAAATTTGAATCCAGGTCTTCTTGGCTCTAAAGCCAGAACTTATACAATAAATAACTCCTTCCCCATTTTTGCAGATGAGGAAACCAAAGCTCGAGGAGCTTGTGTTTTACCCAAGGTTGTACTCTTGGTAGATGTCAGAGATATATATTTAAACCATAGTCTTCCTTAATTCTACATTCAGTCCTTTTTCTACTCTACTGCACTGACCTACTAAAAGATAGTCAGCAGTTATGCTGGAGAATATCCAATGAACCAATAAGAAATAACAGATCCTGTCTAGATTTATAGGTGTGAATACACCAACCACACCTGGATGAGTAAGAATACACTTCATCTAAAATCGTTGTTATAGTGAGTGATGTTTACAGGCTCTATATTTTTACGTAGGCCTCAGAGAGCTCACAAGCACTGACGATCTTTGGGACCTGGGAAAGTCCAGAACCATAAACGGATCCTTTCTGTAATTAAGTTTATAGCGTAATAAATGCTATTGGGACTATAATTCCCAACAGGCATTTGATTATATGCTTATTGCTTTTCTAACCAATCTAAAATTTCAGAGGAAAACTCTACACATATTTGATATAATCAATTTGAGAAAGCAATTAAAATAAAGATTAAAATTGGTTCAGACCAATAATCTATTCTGTTGGAAGTTATATCTCTGACAGGAGTAGGAAACAGATACTATCTCCAAATCTAAACTGGAGAAATCCTAATTCTACTTCAATAGAAAACCTCCTCAGTTTCTCTATCTTTACAACATAAAGAGGGAGAAGGAAAAGGAGAAGGATTATTTCTTGGTTTTTGGACTAGCCCTTCCAATTGTGCCAATTATCAAAATCTTCTATCTTTTTTTTTGAAATTTCCTGACCTCATGCCCATCCAAAGCACTTTATTTTCCTTCTATATGATCTTCCAGGGGGGTTACCTTGAGAATGTATTCTTTTAAATTCCCCATTAAAAAGTTAGGGTCCACTTAACAGCTGGTGCACTTCAACTAGGGTTGGTCCTATTTCATTGGCTACAACACTTTCACTTACCTCAAAAATGCCCAGGCATGCCAAACATAATGGATTCATATGCCTAAAATGCTTCATGAAGCTTAAAGAAAATGTGCTATAGAAAAACTAATTCTAGTTGCATTTTAAATGGAAGGTATAGTTCACAATGAAATACATCCTATAACTTTGAACATTCTATATATAGAAAGAAGAGGGTATTTTTTAAAAAAAAACTGAATGCAGATAACAAGATTTTCTAACCACTAAGTTGTGAATTAGAAAGAAGCAAAAATGAAATCAGATTACAAAGGTCCACCACATTTAATTTCTGAAGGGAAAGAAAATTAAGGGCAGAATATTGGACTAGATGTTAAAGGTGTTTATGATCTTTGTAACAGCAAACATTTTAGGCTCATGAGAATTGTGGCTTTGTATCAGATGGATCTGTTGATTTGTAGATTTTCTTTTGGTGGGGTGAGTTGAAGGGGAGAAGAAAGTTAGAAAATAGTGGATTTTTTTTTATTTTCACTACCTGCACATATAATTGTATTTATTAGGGCTCTACAGTAGCCTTGCTCCAAGGCAGTTCACCAAGATTTTCAGACTCACAATATTTGGTGCTGCAAAGCTGGAAATGAGAAAAAAAAATATGGAAAGAAAGGTTTAGGATAGAATAAATGCCAGGAAACTCAGATCTAGGGAAAATAATCTCTGGACCTAGGTTTTGGAAGATGCTATTTGCGATGCAGTAGAATGAACAAACATTTATCTAACTCCTTTGCTTTTGACAATTCTGCTCACAATACATGCAAACGGAGTGGTCAACAGACAGGTCATAGTATCTTACATTTAGAACTAGAAAGGGAAGTTATCAAGTCTAATACTCTGATTAAGGTAAGTAAAGATTCAGAGTGTTTAAGTACTTTGGCCAAGGCCACAAAGATAATAAGTAGCATATCTGGGATTTGGAATCAAATCCTCTGATCTCAAATTCAGCACACTTTATCCCTATACTCTGCCTCTTATAAACTGCTTTTTAATATAATAGAAAGCTTAATTCTCTTACAAAAATTTGATCTTGTAGTTTTGGTGTCACTGAAATAGGGATCCCAGACGTAGAGGATACTGTGGCAATTCATTCACATTAACTGTAGTGTGTTGCATAAAGACTCAAGAAGCTAATTTGAGTTTTATATCACCTCTTTGTGATTTCCTAAGTCTAAACTCTCTACTTTGAGACTTCAGGTTCTAATGTGCAGAGAATAGTTAGGACACATAGATTCTACTTTGGCTCTATTAGTATGATGGACAAGTTATGTCTCCCTCACTGTTTGTTTCCTCACTGGCTAAAAGTCACACAACATGCCATATGATCAACTAAATACTAGAGACGCATTGGCATAGAGTAGATGAAAGCACTGTACTTGGACCGAGAACACTTGGTTTTGAACCCCACCTTTGAGATTTAAATGGCTGTGTGACACTGGCTAAGTCACTTTGTCTCTCTTAGCCCATTTCCTAATTTGTAAAATGGGAGAACAATACCTTCAGTAACTACCTCACAGAGTTGTGAGGCTCAAAAGAAATAATGGATAAGTGCTTAATAAATGTCAACTAATATTAAGAAATTTCTGGAAATCTTGTAGGAATATTTATGGTAATATTTATAAAAGATTCTCAAGTTGGTGGCAATTAGAAACTCGAGCAATGTGGCATATAATCACCAACCTTTGAAATGCCTATATTACTATTTTAATACAATTAAAATAATTAATCTCTCTTTCTTTTATTTGTTATTTGTCATTTTTTTTGTATGATGGAAGGTTCATAGTCACTGGCTGGTGTCTGTCTCTGTGTTCTGTCTAACACCATTGTCTGTGAATAAGTGTACAACAGCACGTTTTTTTTTTTTTTTGTCACATGAATGAGGTCTGGATTTGGAGGTAGATGAGCTGGCTTCCAATCTCGTATTTTCAATTTCATAATTATCAGCTCTATGCTGATGATTTTCAGCTCTACTTATCCATCCCTAATCTCTTTTCTGCTGACCTCCAGACTCAAATACCTATCAGACATCTTAAGCAGATATCTCGTAGATATTTTAAGATCTAGATGTTTAAAACTGAACTTACTATCTTTCACCAAAATTCCTTTTGTCAAGGCAGTTAATTGGCATAATGGAATAGATCACTGAGCCTAAAGGCGTAAAAGTCTCGCCTCAGACACCGGCTAGTTGTGTGATTCTGGGAAAGTCACTTGCTTTCTTCCTCAGTTTCCTCAATAATGAAATCAGAATAATAATAGCTTCTACTTCACAAGGTTGTTGTGAGAATGAAATAAGATATTATTGGGAAAGTGCTTAGCAAAATATCTGGCACACAATAAGAGCTTAATAAATGCATATTCTTCATGTCCCTCCCCTCTACCTAGCTTCCATCTTATTTGCAGGACACCATAATCCTCTCAGTCACCCAAGGGTCCCAATCTAAGTGTTACATTCAACTCTTCACTTTCTTTCATTTCTATCTCTCTCCACCTCCAAACCCATATCCGATCTGTGGCCAGGTTCTGTTGATTTTACCTCAGTAGCATCTCTCACATATGCCTCTACTTTTCGCTGACACTGCTATCAGCATGCACCTCATCACCTTATGCCTGAACTATTATAATTGCCTACTGGTTGATCTGCTTGCCACAAGTCTCTCTCCACTCCAATCCATCTTCCATAAGAGGACAATCTTCCCCTTCCTACATTTCCAGTCTTATACCTTAGACCTCTCTCCCATATGTACCCTTAAGTCTTATGACATTGGCCTCCTTGATCCTCAAACAAGATATATCTGATTCCAGGGCCTGTCCTTTTTTCCAGTAATGTTCTACCTCCTCATCTCTCTCCTAGGTTTCTGGCTTATTTCAAATCTCAGATAAAAATCCTACTTCCCCCCGCCATACACACACATACACACACACGCATACACATATACGCGCAAAAACCCCTCCTTTTCCCCTCTCTGTTCTCCGTCCTTACCTCTTGATCATTTCAAACCTATCTTGAATATGTCTTTTTTTGTAGGTAGTTGTTTGCACATTGTGCCCCCCCCATTTGACTGTGAGATTCTTGAGAGCAAGGACTATATTTTATGGGTTTTTTTTTTTTTTCTGTAGCCAGTACTTAGCATAGTGCCTGACCTATAGGAAGAACTTAATACATGTTTATTGGCTGACTAGGTAATTACTGTGTGAAACTGTACACCTCACTTCCATGATCTATAAAATTTGGGATGTTGGACCAGATTATCTTCTATTTTCCTTTGAGCACTAAATCTATGATCCTAAATTCCTATGATACTAACAACTACCTATGCTCCTGATGATTTTAAAAATGTGGCCAGCTCCCTAAAGTCACATCCTATTTGCAGACTCCTGTGGGTTTGAATCAGGGAAGTTGCTGATTTTTATCATCTGAGTAGAATTTAGCACACCTTATATAGAAGTGGGTTTTTTTGTATTTTTCCAAGTAGTACTTTTGTGAGACTTTGTTGTCTTTAACTTGCACTAGCTCTATGAAAAAAAAAAATCTATGATCCTAGAGAGATCAATAAATAATTCATTTAACAGCTTTTGTAGTCACCTGCCACAATTCTGTAATTATTTCACAAATATGCATTTGCTTTTGAGAATCAATTGCCTGTTGATTGAATTTTGCAGACAGTGCTGGTGGACTGCTTATAGCTATTTCAAGTTGATTTTTTTTTTTTTAGGGATTTTACTATTTTTTTCAAGTTTTTCTGTCAGATATTATTGATGGGCTATAGGAAATGAGGCCAACTACATGTGTTTTAGATTTAATTCCCACTTGGCTATGGAAGAAGACTTTACTGGTTGTGGGTACAATAATTCAGGGAATAATTCCTGTGTCCTTGGAACTGGGAATTGGTCCATTAGATGTCAAAGAAGTCTTAAATAACTCCTATTGGTAAAGTGGCTTTATTGATGTTACCAAGCTGTTTTTAATAGATTCATCAGCATGTTTGAAAAGTATTAGATTACAAATTTGATTATCATGCATTAGATATCAATAAAATTAGAAAAAAAGCCATTATACTGTGTAATAGCATTTGTATAACATTTCAATTTACAAAGGCCTTTCACATTCATTATCTCATTTGAAGTACCCAACAGTTCTTTGGTGTAGTTAGGTAGGTAGGAAGGGCATAACTCAATGTGGTATTTGAGTATAGGAACCAGTGCAAGGAATTTGAAACTATTCAATGGGATAAAATTAAGCAGCTTTAACTCTAACTGGTAGGGCTCTGGCTATTGAATCAGGACAAAATAAAGTTATGAATAAGTTATGAATTTGGAGTCAAAGAATATATGTTGGATTCTAATCCTAGCTCAAATGCTTCCCACCAGTGTGACTTTTATATATGATCGTAGATTTAAAATAATCTTAAAGTGACCTATACAGTCTTGTCTAGCTCTAAATAAATGAGGCATTTTAAGGTAACTGAATGGATGACTTTAGGCACTTTAAAAGTGTTTCATTTACAAACATAGTGTTATAGTACAAAGAGTGTCTTGTAATTGCTAATACTAAATTCAATTTGCCATTTCTTAAACCATTCTGTAATATCTGAAACTGTCAATCACAAACTCCGCTGAGGATATGTCCTCCTTAATTTTCAGTTATCCTCATATCTCCCTAGATGGGTTTCCCCTGAGGTTAATGGAGCACAAGAGAACATTGAGTTACAACATAGCATTGGTGTCTTCTGTACAAAATCATGTCCCAATTTCATTGATATGACATTTTATTCCTAATTTTTATGACAATTGTTTATGGACTATTTGGATATGATGTTATATACAATTTTGAAATCTCTTCTCTTTCAAATATTGCATTACTTTCATTTTAATCTAAAACAAGGACATAAAAACTTTACCTTTTTTGAACTATTTCTACAGTAATACAGTACAAAGTTATGTCAAATCACTTTCCTTTATTTCCCAATTTTTATTTTAACAAACTGTGCACAAGGAACCAGCCACTTTGCATTATCTAACCTTAACGATGAATTCTAATTTTAGTTTTCATCATTATTTCTAGGTGTTGACAATATCAAAATTATGGGCATATATAATTTATGGATTTTTATCCTGACTACAAAAGGTCATCTCATTTTTTTTAAGCGAAGAGAGTCATACCAAGTACTTTTTACTGTTATTGCTCAGGAGAGAATTCTTAACCAAGCAAGGGATAAAAGGGACCCTAAAAGCCAATTTGTATGTTTTTCATAGGATATCAGTGATTAGACAAAATATTATCACAAAAATATCTGAAAAAATAGTACATATATATATATATGAAATTAACATAAATACATGATAAAAATCCATTGTCCAGGGAATAACACTTCAAAGGATATTAGAGAGAAGTTCTCAAAAGAATAAATAAAAACTTTAAAATCCATATGAAAGATGCTCAAAATCACTAATGATAAACAGAAATAAAAATAACTTACAATTTAATTTTTGTCCACCAAAAACTGAAATAATATTTAAGTAATTATGATAAAATAGCCACACTGATTAAC
>CM053622.1:182042794-182060482 GCA_028646595.1 Phalanger gymnotis
AATGTGGACTTTGAATAAGATAGAGGACTTTCAAGCTTTCTCAGTGAAAAGACCAGAGCTGAATAGAAAATTTAACTTTCAAACACAAGAATCAAGAGAAGCATGAAAAGGTAATCAAGAAAAAGAACAAGAAAAAGAAATTGCAAGGGACTTACTAAAGTTGAATTATTTTGTTTACATTCCTACATGGAAAGGTGATGTGTTTGATTCATGAGACCTCAGTATTAGAGTAGCTGAAAGGAATATGCATATTTATCTATATGTGTATATATATATATATATATATATATATATATATACATACATATATATATATATATACCTGTATGTATATGGAAGTATATATATGTATATATATATATACATATGTGCATATATGTGTATATATATATATACACATATATATGGAGAGAGAGAGAGATAGATAGAGAGAGAGAGAGAGAGAGAGAGTGAGCACAGGGTGATTTGAGATGATATCTAAAAGAAATAAAATGAAATTAAGGGATGAGAGAGGAATATATTGAGAAAGGGAGAAAGGGAGAGATAGAATGGAGTAAATTATGTCACATAAAAGTGGCAAGAAAAAGCAGTTCTGTAGGAAGAGAAGAGAAGGCAGGTGAGGGGGAATGAGTGAATCTTGCTCTCATCAGATTTGACCTGAGGAAGGAATACCATACACACTCAATTGGGTTTCTTACTCCACAGGAAAGAAGGAGGAAGAAGATTAAAAAAGGGGTGAGATAATAGAAGAGAGGGCTGATGGGGAAGGAGGTAATCAAAAACAAACACTTTAGAAAAGGGACAGGGTCAAGGGAGAAAATTGGATAAAGGGGGATAGGTTAGGAAGGAGCAAAATATAGTTAGTCTTTCACAACATGAGTATTGTGGAAGGGTTATACATAATGATACACATGTGGCCTATGTTGAATTGCTTGACTTCTTAGGGAGGTTGGGTGGGAAGGGAAGAGGGATTTGGAACTGAAAGCTTTAAAAACAGATGTTTAAAAACCACAACAAAAAAGTTTTTTGCATGCAACTAGGAAATAAGATACTCAGGCAACGGGGCGTAGAAATTTATCTTGCCCTAAAAGAAAGGAAGGGAAAAGGAGATGCGAGGGGAGTGGGATGACGGAAGGGAGGGCTGACTGGGGAACAGGGCAACCAGAATATACACCATCTTGGAGTGGGGGGGAGGGTAGAAATGGGGAGAAAATTTGTAATTCAAACTCTTGTGAAAATCAATGCTAAAAACTAAATATATTAAATAAATTAAATTTATACCAAAAAAATGAAATTAAAAATCCAACCAACTGACATTTTAAATTTCTTCTTTTATATTTTTCTTTCTTTTTAACCATCAGACATCATAAAAGCTAACCAGATTGTTTTGGTTTTTTTTTTTTCCCACAGAATTGACTACCTGTGTTTGGTATCCTGGGCAAATATAACCTTATTAGTTAACAGCATTTTCACTCTGGAGATTTCACTTGACCACATGCCAGGTACTGATTCTGTCCTCAAACATTGAAAACACCAGTGTGAGACTGTCAGTTGTTATATATTTTTGATTGACTACTACGTTACAATTTCATTGTATAGGAAATATCTCTAGACAGACCATTGCCTTGCCAGATGGATTTAGAATCATGAGTGATTTTTTTTTCCTTTTTTTATCTCCAGTCTGAAGGGAGGAGTGGCAGTGATGGTGGTATTGGTAGCCATTATTCTTTATTACTTGAGGTTTTCTTTACTACAGTTCTATAATTTCTTCAAGGACTACTCTGCACACAATTTCTTGTTCTACTCAGTATTTTATTCTCATCTTAGAGTATTGTTGCTGGCTTGCTGAATGTTTCGCATTGATTAGTTCTTTCCTTCTACCTTCATGTTTGACTGCCCAGTGTTCTTCTTTTCATTCCACTTTCACTTTCCCTCATTAGACTCAGAATGGGTTACCTGATATTCCTAAGCAATTCTTTTTTGTGTGTTGGCTCTTTTATCTGTGAATCTTTTGTTCACCATTTTTAAAATCCAAAGTTTTATACTAATTGTTTCTTAAAAATCTTTGTAAAGTCCGACTTTAACTTTTTTTTTCTCCATATACCTCTTAAAGTAAGTGTGAAATGCTTCAGCATCTTATTATCATGGAATCCTCTTCTGTTTGGCCCATAATGGAGTAGACCACGCTATTAATGTTCATGCTCTCTAATTATAACTTGCTACTTGCATATGATAGCTACTACATAGTCGTGCTCTTTCTGCCTCATTAATTTCCTAGATCATGCCCTACTGAGTCTGTTCTAAAGCTTCTCTTCTCCGTTTAACCTCTTATTCTTTCCCATTTATTCCTTTTAGCCCTGATTCCTAGCTTCAGTGATTAGGTCTATATGGATTATCCCCCAATTGGCATCACTAGTTCTAACCTTATCCTTTCTCTAAGCTTAATATTCAATCTTTTAATAGCCTATCTGAATATACTAGTAATACCTAATGTTGAATGTCTATCATTCTTCTTATATGGCAGGCTAACAGCCATTGAGTGGTCTGCTATTCCTCTTATTCCCGTCAGTAACCAAACAAAGGCATAATGGCTCTTCCACCAAAAATTCTCCTAGAATTGCATCTTCTTTTTGATTCTCATTGCCAACACACAATTCAAACCTTAATTAACAAGAAACTCCTGGCAGGTTCTAGGAACATAAGCAACAAGATGGTGGACTCCAGGCCTCACTAACTATGCCCAAACTCTCACATTGGAATTATGCGCTAGAGGAAGTACAATTACCGCTCAGCCTACAGGATAAAAAAGCAAAAAGCAGAACTTAGGGGTGAGAAAGCTGTGGCCTCAAGGTCACATGTGGTCCTCCAGGTCCTCAAGTGCAGACATTTGACCAAATCCTAACTTCAGAAAACAAATCCCTCCCCACCTTTTTTCCATGTAAAAAGTGTGTTTCTTTATTCTGCACACTTTAATTTCAGAACAAAATAAACATTAACAGCCCTCAATACCCAACATCCTACAAGGACCCTGTAAGTGCTTCCCTAATACACTGGAAAACAGGAGGAAAAAAAAATACTGGACATTGGCAGATGGAGCCAGGCAAGGACAGGACCTCTACTGCTGCTGTGGGAAAACATACAGAACTATACAGAGGGTGGGGGTCTGATGCAGAGGTTCATCTAATCCACCTCCTCCATGAAGGATGCATCTTCATCTCCTTCAAAAAAGGGGATCTCATCAGGAATAGCAGCACTGGGTTCTTCTGCTATCACCTAATCCTCATCATTGCCAAGACTTAGCTTAATCGTGTGGTAAATTTGATTTGAGTGAGTCTGGGGATCTTCAAGGGAGAACCCCGAAGGTAGCAAAGCTGTTTCAAAAAGTAGCACTACCAGGCCTTTCACAGCCTTGTCCTTCTTGTCAGCCTCAGCCTTCTGCCTGAGAGTCTCCACAATGGGGTGATCTGGGTTTATTTCCAGGTGCTTCTTGGCCATCATGTAACCCATTGTAGCGTTGTCTCTCAATACCTGGGCCTTCATGATGCATTGCAACAGGGTGAGGATACCAGCTATTTGGAGATTGTCACTTTCTCGACCTTCTTATCCAGAATTTCCTTCATTAGCTTGCACAAGTTCTCAAATTTTGCCTTGCTCTCCTCCATTTTCTTTTCTTTTCTTCTTTGTCCTCTGGAAGGTCTTCCATTCCAATGGTCTTCCCATTGAATTCCTTTAGCTGCTGCATGCAATACTCATTAATGGGCTCTGTCGTGCATACTACTTCAAAACTGCATTTCTGTACCTGTTCCACAAAAGCAGAGTTGGCCACTTGCTCTTTGTTCTCTCCAGTGATAAAGTAGATGAATTTCTGTGTTTCCTTCATTCTAGACACATATTCACACAAGGAAGTCATCTCCTCTCCTGCTTGAGATGTGTGGTAATGTAACAGTTCAGATAGATGGCACCTGTTGGCTGAGTCCTCATGGATTCCAAGCTTCAGGTTTTTTGAAAAGGCCCCGGAGAACTTTTGTAATTCTCTTTGTCTTCTGACACTTCAGAGAAGAGCTCTAGACACTTCTTGACAATGGTCTTATGGATGACCTTCAAGATCTTACTCTGCTGTAGCATCTCTCTGGAAATGTTGAGGGGCAGATCCTCAGAGTGTACCACACCTTGGATAAAATTAAGATACTCAAGAATAAGCTCATCACAACTTTCCATGATGAGTACACACTGCACATACAGCTTAATGTTGTTCTTCTTTTTGTTTTCAAAGGGATCAAAAGGAGTCTGGTGAGGGATGAAGAGCAGAGCTCTGAATTCCAACTGACCTTCCACAGAGAAATGCTTTATCGCCAAATGATCTTCCCAATCATTGGTGAGGCTCTTATAGAACTTGCCATATTCCTCTTGGCTGATGTCATCAGGGTTACATGTCCAGATGAGCTTGATTTTGTTCAACCCTTCCTGATCAATGTATTTCTCCTTGATCTTCTTGGTTTTCTTCTTCTTGTCCTTGCCTTCATCTTTTTCATCAGATCCTACATCTTCAATCTTGGGTTTCTCCTCATCTTTAGCTGGATCTTCCTCTTCTTTCTCTTTGCCTTCCTCTGTTTCATCACCATTGATGTCTTTCTCTCCTTTTTTCTCCAAATAAAGTGTGATAAGATAGCCAATTAATTAGTGCTTCTTTACACCCTCCTTGACCCACCTCTCTTCCAGATTCTCTGTCTGGTCTTCTTTCAGATGTAAGATCATTTTGGTGCCCCTGCCAATATGCTCACCATGGTCAGCACAAACTGTGAAAAAGCCACCAGCAAAAGACTTTCAGTCATACTGTTCCTCGTGATTGTGCTTAGTGATGACAACTACCTTCTCTACCACCAAGTAAGCGGAATAGAAACCTATACCAAACTGGAGATGTCTGTTCCAGCCTGCAAAGCCTCCATTGCTAGACTTGGCAATGGTTCTCAAGTTATTGATCAAATCAACTTTTGTCATGTCAATGCTAGTGTTCACCAAATTCAGAGTATATTCCTGAGCATTGAGGATGATGTCAATCTTTAGCTCTTTACCACTGTTCAATTTGGAATGACCTGTCAGACTGTCATAGCAGATATTGTTCAGGGCATCTGAGCCATTGGAAATGATTTCTGGAAGGAAGATTCCCTTATTAGAATAAAAGATGTTGATCATCAAGAACATAAGCTGGGCAATCTCTGCCTGGAAGGCAAAGGTCTCCACCTCCTTTTTCTCCATGCTGTACTTCCTCAGGCATCTTGAGTAATTGCTGATAAGAAGGCCAGTTCAGGCAAGTGCTGAGTCCAGTAGCTCCACAGACTGGCTACCTTGAGGAGCTTGGCATAAGAGAACAAATCCCCTTAATAAAAGGATTTGTTCTGTAAAACTTGGATTCAGTCAAAAGGCCATTTGTGACCTTCAGGCCACAGGTTCCCCACCCCTGCTCCAACTAGTAAATACCCTTATCACTGAATATTCCATCATGCTAATCATTAAAGCACTCAACACCCCTTCCTGAAAAGAAGAGAAAAACAACAACAACAACAAAATAAACAAAAAAAAATACTACAATCTAGCTGGGTGTACAAAGTTACCCAGAAACTTGTGTTTGCTATGCATTCATGAAATCCTTTCCTGCTTCAGTCTATGCCAATGTACTCCAGTTCTTCCCTGTTCTATACTCACTTTCAGTAAGCAATAAACAGAGATGCTGAGGCATGTGAAGAGACAATAGAAATCCTTCTAGGGAGATCACACTTCCCCTCTGCCCAAGCAGTATGAGGTCTAGTGGTGAGTAATTTAGGGAACTGCAAGGCTAAAGAATATCCACATCTTCCCCCAACACTGCAAAATGTAACAAAAGACAGGGATGGAAAGAATTAGAAATAGGAGTGGAAATGGGGAGGTTCAGTATGAGTTGCTGTACTGGCATAATAGAAAGAAGATTAAAATCTAACTGGGGCTAGTTCTCCCTCTTCTACCACTCAGCCCCCTTATGTATGGTGGGATGTGAATAAGGTTGGTGAAAAATTAGTTCCTCAACATTGGGAAGATGCTGAGGCAGTGATGTTAGGAAGCCTTGGGAGAGGGAAGATATATGCAAAGATAAAGGGGGAGGAATGAGGAAATGAATAGAAGTGAAATATAAGGGGAGAAAAAGGCTAAAACCACCTTAGATCTTAAGGGGAAGAACATTTGGTCCAAAATCTAGAGCATGATTAAAACATCATGGACTAAAGTCCATAGTCTTCCAATCAACACATCAATGTATTTTGCATGAAAAAAATGTGTAACAGCTGGGTGGGTAAATGGGGTGATGGTATGTAGAGACACAAAGTTCATGAGTGGAAAACTAAAGGAAGATAAATTTAGTCTCTCAATAAGAAGAGCAACTATTGGAGAATAAAAGAAGTCAAAGAAGAAAAGGATTGATACAAACGGGAATGAAAGACTTAAATCCAAATGGACAAGGAGTTCCAATTGGAGAGTAGTCCCATGTAAGAAGAGCAATGTATCTATAACTGGAGATTGGGACATTGAATGAATCCAGTCTGAGAGGAAGTGTAGTATAGGAAGACCCCTTCCTCAGATGAAAGGTTGTTCTTCCAGGAACAATATTTCCAAGAAAAGGGAAATTGGAGCTCCTGGGGGCAACTGACACCCAGAATGGTACAACATGGATGTAGAGATAACACTGTACAATGAAAGCAAAAAAGAATGATCATGCAGAAGGCACGATATGGAACTGGATATCATATTGGACACAAAAAAAACCTGATTTTTTTCTTCCGTTTTTCCTCATGAAGTGACATTAATAAGGGTGAGACATAACATAAAGCAGTGACAATAGGGGAAGATATACATAGTAAATAACATGGAAATTGGTTGGCAGAGGGATCTTAAACTTGGTTCTTTAGAAGCTTTAATTTCCATGAGGATTTCAAAGAGATTAAACTAAAAAAAAATAAACAAGTATATAAAAATGAATTAAAGAATTGAAACTTCAGAATTATAAGAAAAGGAAAATTAATGAAAAAGCAAGATAAAGATATCATCCTTGGAAAAAAAGCATAGACGAAGAAAAAGCAATTTAAAAAGAGTGGAAAGGTAGTAGATGGTGTGCAATTTTGAGCCAATCACTTAATTAAGAGCAGAAAAAAAACAAGGGAAAAAAATCACTTAAAATTAGAAACCAAATAAAAGAAATAAAAAAATAAACCACTAAATAAAGAAAACCTCTACAATTATGAAAGGTTTTGACAAATAACAGGCATAAGGGAGGAAAGAGCCTATGACAGTGTATTGGGAATCAAGATAGGCTCTTAGCACATATTCAACCAAGTGCCCTTGAAGAGTTTGGCCTTTGTTTGCTTGATTAAATTAGGAGTCCTTGATGACCTCCTTGCCTCAAGGGAAAGCCTAGTTTACATGGGTTTGAGTGACATGTTTGTGACATCAGAGGCTTTTAAACCACATGGGTTTAAGTCCCATTTTTGTGATGAATTTAGGTCATGTGGGTAAATTGCATTCGTGACTCATTTTCAAACCTGAACAAGATATGCAAATCCAGAGGTTGGCTTTCTCTTTTGGAGCTCTGAGCCACAGCAGGAGTGGTGTGTGACTCCAGGCCAGCTGTTGTTATGAGCTCCCCAGCTTTGATGTTTATGCTTCTCTGGTAACTGTATATTGTGATTTTGTCAGACAGAAATCTGTCTGTTGATTTGTCTTTATTTGCTCTGTTTGTATTTGCTCTGAAGCTCAGAGTGCTGGCTTTCCCCCCTGAGCTGAGTGAATGATATTCGTATGTTGGATTAAAGTAAGATAGTTAACCCCTTAACATTGCTCTCATCCTTAGTAAAGCAGATCAAAAGAACTTGGGCTTACAGCATTCTTATTGTTGGGCTTGTGTTGGTTTTTCACCCCCACAGCAGCTGCTAGCTGAATTGTTGAAACAGGCAAAAGGGTGATGGCAAAGTCAATGAAGGAAAGCTAATTATAGAGTAAAAATATTGACTTAAAAAAGGAGACACCTAAAATGCAAAAAAAAAAAAAGTCATATATACAAACATGTATAAATGCATATATATATATATATAATGTATGTGTATGCACATGTATAATATAGCTCCAAATAAAGTTAAACCTAAATCTAACTGATAAATTTAATATAAATCGATTAAACAATCCAATAAAACAAAAATGAGTGAAAGAATGAAATAGAAAGCAAAACTCCCAAAATCTGTTGTTCATAAAAAATAAACCCAAAAGGCAAAGAAATATGTAGAATGAATATGAAAGGGTAGAACAGAATTGATTATTATTGGGTAACTAAGAAATGAATGAGTTGCAAGCATATTATCAAAGGAAAATGAAATAAAATTTCACAAAATAAACATAGACAAAAAAAAAGAAAATTACATTATACTTAGAGAGATCATGGACAACAAATTGATATCCAGATTAAACTTATATACTCTAAGAAGCAATATATTTAAATTTATAAAACCAAGCTGCATTATAAAAAGGACCATAGACTAATGAAATCACACTAGGAAGCATTGATATCCATTCAACAAATGTAATAGCAAGATAACCAAAGGGAAAATATGAAATTGAACAAATTCTCAGATAACATAGCCAAAATTGTATATTTTGAATGGGAAGACTAAAGAATACACTAAATAGTCCTTTGTAAAGACTTCAAATTTAGGAAAAGAAACCATTATGTTAGAAAACATTCCCAAATCATGTGATTATCTTTATAGAATCAGATAAAGTTTTGACAAAGTAAAACATTCATGCTGAAAATCCTAAAAAAGTATGACATGTGGAGACCTATATATTTAAACAGTAGATAAATATAATAGAGTAGATGAGAAGGAATCAAAAGTAATTGAACTTAAAAAAAAGCATTTTTATGAAACCTCAAATATAAATTACTTGAGAACTCACCAATTGACAAGAGTTTCTTGGAAAAGTGGAAAGAAGTCCAATAGAAATTTAGTCTTGACTAACATATTACTCTATATTCCACACAAATTCCAAATGGATATATGTGAATAATATAGGAGATAGTAACAGAAAAATAGCTAGAATAGAAACAAATAATACATACATACATATATATATACATATATATAATTATACATATATATTTGTACCTACAGATAGAAGATGAATCCCTAATCAAAAAAAAAGAAAGAACTAGTGGCAATTATAAAAGATAAAATAGGTAATTTCATTTATATAGAATTGAAAAGTATTCCCAAAGAAAATAATAGGGCATAGATTAAGAAGGGAGGTTATAAGCCAAGAGGTAGGAAGAAATCTTTGTATGTTTAAATTCACTAATAAAAGAAATGCAAATCCAATGAACTCTGAGACTTCATGTTTCAACAATCTGGCTAACAGCTGCCATGGGGGTGAAAAAACCAACAACAACCAGCTCACAGAATGCTGCAAGCCCAGGTTCTTTTGATCTGCTTTACTAAGGAAAGCAACATTAAGGGGTTAACCATCCTACTTTAATCCAGCATACAAGCACCATTCACTTAGTTCAGAGGAAAAAGCCAGCACCCTGAACTTCAGAGCAAATACAAACAAATTACAAACAGACCAAATACAATTCATAGTTACCAAGAAAACCATCAACATCTGAGTTCAATCGGAAGGCCCTTACAGTGGCTGCCCAGAGTCCTGCACCTCCAGGAGTGAAAGCCTTAAGCAAATAGCTCTGTTCTCCTTTTTCATACAGTTTCAGACATCATAGAATGTCATCTGAGGAGCTAGAACTTAGGCTTCTATGATTGGCTCTGGTGTTAGCCCTACCTGGAGCCCCATCTTAGTCACCAATTCATACCCACATAGGCTTTTCTCCTAATAGATAGGGGTTTGGGTCTGGGGTTTAGCACCTAATAAGACTCAATCAAAGACACTGAATTAATCAAAGGAAACAAAGGCCAAACTCTTCAAGGATCCCTAATACACTTCATCTCAGGCCCAGCAAATTGACAAAATGGCAAAACACAGAAATATTCAATTTTCAAAGACTTGTAGAAATATAGGCACTCTACTCTTTGGTTGCTAGAGCTGTATATTACTCCAAACATTCTAGAAAGAAGTTTTACATTAAAAAAAAAATAATGTGATTAAAATGTAAATACCCTTTTGCCTGGAGATTCCGTTTTCCCAAAGGTGGGGAACCTGTGATCTGGAGGCCACATGTGGCCCTTTGACTGAATCCAAACTTCATAGAACAAATCCCCTTAATAAAAGGATTTAGAACAATTAACAATAAAGAATTTTAGAACTTTTATTAAAGGGATTTGTTCTACGAAGTTTGGATTCAGTCACAGGGCTACACTTAAGGACCTAGAGGGCCATAAGTTCCCCACCCCTCTTTCTAAGCATACACTCCCAAGGAAGTCACTAACCAAAAGAAAGGCTCTATATAGAGCAAGATATTTACAGCAAGACCTTTTGTGGTTACATATAACAAGAAACAAAGTAGAGAACTATCAATTGGGGAATAGTTAAGCAGATTGTGGTTCATGAATGTAATGGAATATAGAACTGGCAAAAGTGATGAATACAGAGAAATGTAGAAAGATGTATATGAATTACTACAGAATAAAATAAGCAGGCCCAAGAAAACATACACATAACTGCAACAATGTACAGAAAGAACAAATAAAAAAGCCATTGTCACAAAATTATAAACAATATGTCTTGAAAGAAAGAACTCCGATAGCTTTAAAGAGGAGATAAGAGAAGATACTGCCATCTCAACTGATGGACATCTGCTTTCTTTCTAATTCTTTGCTGTCACAAAAATACATTGCTATGGCAAAGAATGCTGTTCTTGAATTAAGGGAAGAGCTGAGATCATATTTGTGACTATGCGCAAAATAATGAGTTTCTCTGAACTTCAGTTTTCTCATCTGTAAATTGTAGATGTTAATAGTGCCTACCTTAAAATGTTGCAATGAGTGACAAATGAGGAAGTGTATGTAAAGGGCTTTGTAAAACTCAAATCTTAAAATACTATTTTTACCTATTATTTACTATATATTGTTTCCCTAGAACACCTAGTAGTTTTCTGAGCATATAGTAGGTTCGCAAATATTTTTTAAAGGAGGAATGATTTAATACTGTCTGGGATGAAAATTTGCTATAAATGTTTCTTTTTTGTCCTATTGACCATAATTTACAGAAAGCAGAAATATAAAATAAAATCATAAACTAAGCTGTGAAGCAATACATCATCCTGAAGGGCTTTGGCTAAACAGCGTGTTTTTAAATATGGCCTTAAAGAGAATTTTCTTTCTTGAGGGAGGTCTTGAAAAAAAAACGTTTCTTTTCTCTGCCCATTTTTGGTTATGTTTTTATATCCTGAGATGTATATATCCTCAAAAAACACATGATTCTTTTTCATAGTGCAGAGAAATGGATATTAAAGGCTTTCCAAATTTCTAAATGTAGGTCTTCCTAAATCCTTCTGCTATGTATCTTTTTTTGCCCACATGATGTTCCAGTTATCAGTAACTTGAAAAATTCATACATGTGAGTGAATTTGTCTAACTAAAAAATTAAATGAAAGTGTTCCATAGCCCTATCACATCATTAGAATATATTATGTTATTTAAAAAATCCTGAAAGATGGCTTAAAGTTCTTATGGATAAAAACAAAATCAATGCCCATCACTTCTGTGTTTAAACGAACAAGGAGGGAAAAAAACTAGAACATAATAGAGGAAATAACAATAACCTCAGAAACAACCACGATAGCAGGAGTGACAACAACAAGTATAACCACACCTGGAAAAATTTGATGAAGAACTGAAGATATCTGAGAGCAGCATCAGCTACTTAGCTACCCTGCCCCGAAGTCCTGAATTATGAACCTACATTAACTCTTCGGTTAGCAACTCCTTTATACTACTCAAAACAGAAGCTATCCACCTTACCAACTCCATCTTCCAGCCTGTTAAGAGTTTAGATAAGGTAGGAGTGTCAAAGGCTTTATTTTACCTCCCTTCCTATTGCATGTATCAGACCACAGGTCTCAAATAAGTGGATTTCAAATACCTATTTATGCATGGGCTCCAAAGAGGGAATTCCTTTGTACCCACTAATCCAAGCCAAGTGGGGAGCAGAGATGCATCCTCTGCCCTGCTGGAGTGCATCCCTGATCCAGTTAATAAAAAAACCCAGATGATATTTAGCCTGCCTAGATATCCTCAAAAGGAACTTTCCAAAAATTTCTTCCCTCATTATTCCTAGCCCAAGGAGGTTTTTTGTTAGAGGATCTCACTATCCATATGCATATCTATAACTATACCCATACCCATACCAATACCTATTTCCATCAATCTAAATCTATTTTTCTATAAATAGTTTAGTACAGTGATGTATCATTTACCTATACATATCTTTTTGGCTATGTATGTATACATATATGGATAGATAGATAGATAGATAGATAGATATGGATATATATATATATATATATATATATAGTAATTAATAGACACATGCAGCTGCTAGAAAAACTCTACATAGCTATCTGTCTTCCCATTGAAACAGTAGCCTCAGCTCTTATATCTGCCTATCTATCTATCTATCTATCTATCTATCTATCTATCTATCTATCTATCTATCTGTCTGTCTGTCTGTCTGTCTGTCTGTCTGTCTATCTATCTAATCTCTTAATATACAAATATGCACATATAGAAATATACACATATAGTGAAATCTATAGCTATGTATGTACACTTGAACATACATATATTTATTATATATTATTTGAGTGAATATATCATATATAATGCAATATTATATTTTATTAGAAATAGTTTATACAATATATTTATATTATATATACATATATACGTACAGACATGATGGAATGGATAATATTCTCTCATAAGTTCATGTTGAATCAATGAATGGAGTGAAGGAAATGCAAAGGAATTAAGTCAATTATATCAGGACTTAATTTTAGTTTAAAAAATAACAGATGATGGAATAATTAGGGAAGTAGCAAAAATACACATCTAAGTATTTAAATTATCAATGGAAAATGCATATATCAGAACAAACAAAAAAAGTTAAAAATTAAAGAAAAAGTCCAATCCTAATGATACTCAACAAACATCTCATGAGTATGTGCATGAAAAACAGGAGATTCTGACAATCAGCAAGGCAAATAAACATTAGCAAAAGATATAAGAAAAAATATTTTTATATTATATTTGAGTATCAAAATAGAGATTAAATTAGTATGCAGATTAAATTTAAAAGCTCTCTTTTAATTTATAAAATATATAGGTTATCAGCAAGTAGAAATCTTAAACATGATTCAATAACGCATACATTTCAAAATTATATATAAATTAGTATTGATGAAGAAATTTTAAAAAATACAAATTAGAAAGCATTTGATTTTCAAAAACAATAAAGGAAATATTTCTAATTTTGTAAAAAGTAAAAAAAAAATAGGGAATTCCCCCCCTCAAGTTGCATACTCCACAAAAACAATATTATTTGATAATAGAAGAATTTACTTCAAAGACAAATAAGAAATAGAAGAATTCACCAGCAAAACAGTAATGCAGCAGCAATAGACATACCCATGTACATTAGAAACTAATACTCTAGATGTGACTGAAAAAAAACATAATGATATATTCAAAACCTACTATTTTATATTGAGGTTTTTATATATTCATATGCCTTAAAATAAGAATAGTGCATATAAATTTTCTTAATGGTAAGAAAAAATTAGTTTTTAGGAGAAAATATAAGTTACAATTAGCCAAGAATAGTAAATAACTCTCAAATACATCCTTTTTGTTTTTTCACTAATAATAGCTATTTATCAAAGATAAGTTGCACAAGTATGAAAAAAGTGAGAAAGGGAATAAAATAGCAACACTAAAAGTAAAACATCTATACCAATATAAAAGTATGAGAGATAAGCTCCAAAGAATATAAGATCCAATAATCAAAAAATGGCAAATAACCCCCAAATCCAATATGCCTTACTTGCTATTTGGATTTAGAATAGTCCTGATGATTAAAAATTTAAAACTGAATTTACTCTGTCTAAATTATGTCCACAACAACAACAGAAAGAAAAATAAATTCATTTTTTCTATTACATTTTGAAGAGGTAGCATGGCATACTATGTAACAAATTGGCTTCAAAGTGAGGGAATCCTGAGTTCAAGCCCTGCATCTATCAATGTGCTGGTTGTGTGAATCCTCTGAGACTCTATTTTGCAGAGCAGGTGCAAATCTGCATTAGTATAGGGAATCTTCCTCTCTACTATCTATCTATCTATCTATCTATCTATCTATCTATCTATCTATCTATCTATCTATCTATCTATCCACATATATGTATGCATATGTATATGTATGTGTGTATAAAACATTTATATATAAAGAACAATATAAAAATGCGAACATATTAAATTCTATTTAAAAGCAAAAATAGTCAAACAAAAATGTAGCAATATGTTGTTTTGTAGGAATACATCAATGAAAGGGACAATTTGACTAAAATTATATGATTGGTCTAAAATTTAATGTGCAATGCTGTGTTCAAGAAATAAAAGGGGTTGCCAGTAATGATATCTTGTAAAATATAATTCAGATAGAAGGAAAAAAAAACTATGAAAACAGAAAGCAAGGACCTTTGACAGTTAAATTCACAAAAGATCATCAGTGATGTGTAAGGGTGGTGATCCACCTCACACCAACTAAACACAGAAGGCCCAGACTTCTTACTGAATCAATCAAGCAAAAGTTTATACTAGGCTTTAATAAGTCTTAGAAACTTTCATTAAATCAACAAATCAAAGGCATAGACTGAGTACAAATGAGTCCTTAATTTGGGAGGAGAGAAGTGCTTTTGAATTGAAATCAGATTCCACTATTTTATGCCTATGTATATATAAGCTGGAAGGCAGTCAAGCTGCAGGAGAAGCTTAAGGAAGTATAACCTTTGGGCTTTTGGGGTATCAGAGAGTGAGAATGGCAGATGAAGTGTAATGAGAATATCATAACCCCTTCCTCCAATTGACTCAATTGCAACTTTTGTGTGAGCTCTGAAATGTTGAAGATCTGGACTTTCTACCAAAATGAACAGCAGTGTTTGATGGCAGGGTCTGCATCAGGATCAGAAAGAAAGGATGAAAGACAGCCTCAGGACTCTATAGAGGAGTCCTGTAGAGTGCCACACATAAAGGCAACTTCATGAGGACCTCACAGATGGAGGAAAAAGATTTTCAGCAAACAGATGCTATAAATTTATCCTTAGGCCACATGTGATCTTTAAAGTTGACCCCAGTATCCTCAAAGACTTTGTGTTTGAAAGGTGATGGTGTACCCCAAGTTTGTTATAAACTACTTAATTAAACTATTTCTAAAAAATTGAGGGACAGGAAATCAAGTTTTGAGTTGGGATGTCTATAATTCAGAATTATAAGGATTTTGCACAGAGGCATGGAGTAGTAAATTGTCACATTATGCAAACAAAAATAATATTTATTTAGTTATCAATCTCTGCTGTGATGGCTATCTTCAAGTATTCAAAAAGCTATTATGGGAAAAGGAGATCAGATTTAGTATGCTTGGCTACAATCTGAAGAAATAAAACCAATGGATAGAAGTTTCAGAGGGACAGGTCCATTTAATATTAAGAAAATTTTCCCAATAATTTTAGCAATCCAAAAGTTAAATGGGCTGACTGAGGAAATACTTGGTTTTTGAATCTTTAAGCAAAGGCAAGATAAACACCTCTTGGAGATGATATAGAAAAAGGTATTAACTGAAGTATGTGATGGACCATAACAGAGCTGTCAAAAATGTGACCCAGCAAAAACAGATTAAAATGGAATTGGTAAATATTTTAAAAAAAATAAATAAAAATATGGGACAGCTAGGTGGTACAGTGAATAGAGTGCTGGGCCTGGAGTCAAAAAGACCTGAGTCTACCTTCAGACACCTACTAGCTGTGTGACCCTGGGAAAGTCACTTAACCCTGTTTGCCTCAATTTCCTCACCCATAAAAGGAGCTAGAGAGGGAAATGACAAAGCACTCTAGCATCTTTGCCAAGAAAACCCCCAATGGGTTCAAGAAAAGTCAAACACAACTGAAATGACTCGACAACAATAACAATGCTAACATGTGGTTTTCCAGGTCAATATGTTGCCCTGATGGGTCCTTATGTATGGTTTGGTGGCCTAAGTTTCTATTTCGGTTTGACACTACTGGACTAGATGACCTGAATGTCTTTTCTAATACCAAGATTCTATGATTCTATGAGTATTTGGTAGGGAATGGAAATGAATCATAGGATATTTTCAGCAGAGGATTGATATTATCAGGTCTGGACAATAATATGATCCACAGATTTAATATTAATCTCATTAAAGGAAGAGAAAATCTGAATTGCAGCCAGGGCACAGATAAGAGTTATAGCTGTATTTCAGGTTGTTGGTAATGAGAAGATTTATGAATATGATGGCAATAATAAAGAAGAGATTATCTTTATGATAATTTGTGGGGGAGAAGACTGATTATATACATATTGGATGGACTTAACATAGGACCAAGGAGAGTATAGATTCTCTCTACTTAGGACTTACAACATGGTGCAACCTTAAAATGTCATCTATGTTCCATAATACAAAAAATAACAACAGCACTTGGATAATGATTGCTAGATGGCACAGTGAATAGAGTGCCATGGGGTCATGAAGAGTCAGACATGACTGAAATGACTGAAAAATGATGATATTATAGAGTGATAGTAATTTTGTGAAGTTTTTGGTTGTGGATTGAAAATATAATTTTGTTTCAAAAGTATTTGGAATAAATGCATATTCATTCTTTCTAAATATTTGTCCTCTAAAGAGTGAAATAAATGGATGCTGAATTCCTGCCTATACGCATGTAGAAATACTAAGTCAGAAAAAAAATGGCAGTTCTAGAAGAACTCTTTTTGTTCTTTCCTTCCTCACTGCAGAGGAATTAAGATTTAGCTCCACATGATTTCCTTGACATTCGCTAAACCCAAATGCCAAGCTTTGAATGGTAGATTTCCACTGGTAGCACAGTTGATTGCTAGCTTGTTTCTTCAGTCTTTTTGCCTTTCTATATGTGGCTTTCTAAATGCTTGGATACTTGTAGGCTTTTTCTTGAATGCATCATGGGCATGAGCCTGATCTCATTCAGTCTTGCTAAATATCATATTTTATTATGAATTTATGGAAGGATATGTTTATCATGAAAACTTTCAAGTTTCCTTGTAATAGCTGAACTTCATTATAAACTTCTTTTCATTCCTTAAAAATTTATTTATCTAATGCATTCATAGCTCTCTGTTATATGCTGTGTTAGGAGTAGGGGAGATTAGGAGTCAAAGGATGAAACCAGGAAATATTAGCCAAGGTCCTTGCCTTAAATAAACATAGTCTAGTGTGTAGGAGGTAATGAGAAATATACATGATTTAATATTATAATGGATCAGTGATTTCACCAGTGAGAGGCTACTTTATCCAAAAGTAAAGTTGTATCATAAACAATAAAATTTTATTGATAGAAATGACATTAAAGAAAAATGTATTACCATCTTTTTTGATTCTGTATTCTAAAGACTA
>CM053622.1:182060982-182076791 GCA_028646595.1 Phalanger gymnotis
AAAAAAAAATGAGTCAACAGTTTGGTAAAGGAGATACAAAAAATACTGAAGAAAGTAACACCTTAAAAAATAGACTAGGTCAAATGGTAAAAGAGGTCCAAAAAGCCAATGAGGAAACAATGGCTTTAAAAAGCGGAATCGACCAAATGGAAAAAGAGGTCCAAAAGCTCACTGAAGAAAATAATTCCTTAAAAGTTAGAATAGAGCAAATGGAATCTAATGACTTTATGAGAACTCGAGAAACAATAATAGAAAACCAAAAGAATGAAAAAATAGAAGACAATATAACTATCTCACTGAAACAAAACAGACCTAGGAAATAGATTCAGGAGAGATAATTTAAAAATTATTGGACTACCTGAAAGCCATGGCCAAAAAAAGCCTAGACATCATTATTCAAGAAATTATCAAGTAAAACTGCCTTGCTATTCTAGAACCAGAGGGAAAAATAGAAATTGAAAAAATCCACTGATCACCTCCTGAAAGAGATTCCAAAATGAAAAATCTTAGGAATATTATAGCCAAATTCCAGAGTTCTAAGGTCAAAATATTGCAAGCAGCAAAAAGAAACAATTCAAGTGTCATGGAGCAACAATGAAGATAACAAAAGATTTAGCAGCTTCTCCATTAAAGAATTGAAAAGTTTAGAATATGATATTCCAGAAAGCAAGGGAGATATGATTACAAAAAAGAATCACTTATGCAGCAACACTGAGTATGATCCTTTGGGGGGAAAATGGATATTCAATGAAACAGAGAACTTTTAAGCATTCTTGAGAAAAGACTAGAGCTAAACAGAAAATTTGACTTTCAAATACAAGATTCAAGAGAAGCACAAAAAGGTAAACAGGAAAGAGAAATCTTAAGAGATTTATTAAAGTTAAACTGTTTATGTTCCTACATGGTAAGATGATATTTGTAACTCAGAAGCCTTCTCTCATTATTAGGGTATTTAGAAGGAATATATATATAGACAGAAGGCACAGGTGTGAGTTGATTATGAAGGGATGATATCTCAAAAAATAAAATTAATGGATGAGAGAGGAATATACTGGGAGAAAAGAAAAGGAAGAGGTACAATGGGGTATATTATCTCACATATAAAAGGCAAGAAAAAGATTTAACCGCAGAGTGGAAGAGGGGGTAGATGAGGGGAAGTGAGTGAACCTTACTCTCATTGAAATTGGCTTAAAGATAGAATAATATACACACTCAATTAGGTATAGAAATCTATCTCACCCCACAGGGAAGTAGATAAGAGAAGGTGGGGGGTGATAGAAGGGAAGGCAGATTGGGGCAGAGGGTAGTCCTCCCTCAATCAACTATTTTTGAAGAGAGACAGAATGAAATAAATGAGAAAGAATAGAATAAATGAGGAGAGGAGGAATAAGACAGATGGAAATACAGCCAGCAATAGCAACTGTGGAAAAAAAAAATTAAAGCAACTTTCTCTCAAAAAGCCTTTATTTCCCAAATATAGAGAGAATTGGGTCAAATTTATAAAAATGAGAGCCATTCCGCAATTGATAAATGATAAAAAGGTATGATCAGTTTTCTGATAGTAATCAAAGCTATTTATAGCCATATGAAAAATTATTCTAACTAACTACTGATTAGAGAAATTCTGAGGTACTTCCTCATACCAATTAGATTGGCTAATAGGATGGAAAAGGTAAATGAGAAATGTTGGAGGGGATGTGGGGAAAAAATGAGATATTAATGCATTGTTAATGTAGTTGCAAAGGGATCCAACCATTCTGTAGAACAAATTGGATCTATGCCCAATAGATATAAAACCATACATACCCTCTCAGCTAGCAATACCCCTACTAGGTCTGTATCTCAAAAAGAGATAAAAAAAGAAAAGGAACTATTTGTACAAAAAATATTTATGGCAGCTCTTTTCTGAGGGTAAAGAATTAGAAACTGAGGGGATTCCCATTAATTGGGGAATGGCTGAACAAATTGTGGTATGTGATTTTGATGGAATACTGCTGTACTACAGGAAATGATGAGCAGAATGCTCTCAGAGAAACCTAGAAAGATTTCTATGAGTTGATGCAAAGTGAAATGTACTGTGTACAAAATGACAGCAATATTATGCAATGATCAAATGTGAATGACTCAGTTATTCTTAGCAATTCAACAATCCAAGACAGCTCTGAAGGACTTAAGATGAAAAATGCTATCCATCTCCAGACAAATACTGATTGTATCTGAAAACAGATTGAAGCATATTCTTTTTTACTTTCTTTGTTTTTCTTGAGATTTTTTTTTGTCCGTGTGTTTTTTTTTCCCCCACAACATGACTATTATGGAGGTATTTTGCATCACTACACATGTATGCCTTCTCAATGTGGGGCTGTAGGGAGGGAGGAAGAGAGAGAATTTGAAACTTTGTTAATGTTAAAATTATTTTTACATGCATCTGGGGAAAATAAATTAAATAAAAAAGAAGAAAAAAGATGTATGCTTTCTCCACCTGAACCCAAACTTTGAGCAAGTTTTCCTCCCAATACATCTCCCACCTCCTTGTGCTGGGTGAGGTTTTTGTATCTGTGGGGAGAAACCTCTGTCTGTTTATCTATGCCATATAGTATGTGCTTTTTTGTCTGCTTGCTGTGCTGAATAATGATGAAGCCTTTTTTTGGTATCAGCTTCCTGAGTACCAATTTCCTATAAATTCAAAACCCAGGTCTTTGCTTTAACCTGAGCTATGAAGCCTTAAAGCAGTGCTCTTTTACTATCTTCTAATTTATCTTCGGTATCATCTCCCAGTTAGATATTTTAAGTGAAAAGGTAATTTTCCTTTTTAGTGAAAATAAGAATAATATGAGAATTTAACAGCTTTTCCTTTTTTTCCATCCAGGCAGTGTAATCCCTTCCTACCTTCTTTGACCATCACCCAAATGATCTCTATCATAATCCCTGCCCCTTCATACAGATCCTGTGGTATATATTCTAAATATATAATACAAAACCCCCTCCATTTTATCTGTCCTCTTTATTCTGAAATTCATCCAGAACCAAAGAACAGTTGTGGTTTTCCTGTCAAGGCTCAGTTATAATTGCAAGATCACATTTATGTCTTTGTGTTAGAGTCTCTAGTTCATTTTGTTTATTGCCTAAATTTCCAAAATTTGTGTATAGACTCTCAAGATGATGGGCTTAAGTATTGATTATTTTATTGGATTTTTGTCTCTTGTGAATTTCTGCCTCTCTCAATGCTACAGTAATTAGGGTGGGACTTTTTTGGTGTTCTCTTTTGGAATGCTAAGGTCATCAATTACCTTGATGAGTCTTGCCTTTCAAATGTAATGGCAAGCAAAGTGGATGTCTTATTGTCTTTGTTTTGGAGTGCTTGTCATCACTAAGGAGTCTTTGACTGAATCAGGAGTCTTTGATGACCTGCTGAGGTCAAGAGAAGGCCTAGTTCACATGGGTTTGAGTCACATGGTTGTGATGCCCTTTGACCCTGAAGAAGTATAACTCAGAGGTTAGCATTTTGCCTTTGGGGGCACATTCATTGAAAGAGTGTTGATGACAAGACTTTGGGTAGCTGTTGAAGCTGCACCCCCTCCCCAAGCTTTGAAAACCCAGATAATAGTGCTTCTTTCTGGTAACTCTGTATGTAATCTGATTTGGTCAGACAACTAAAAGCCTGTCTGTTGATCTGTTTGTAATTTCTGTTTGTATTTGCTCTGAAGTTCAGGGTGCTGGCTTTTCCCCCTGAACTAAGTGAATGGTATATATATGTTTAATTAATGTAAGATTGTTAACCTCTTAAAGCTGCTTTCCTTAGAAAAGCAGACCAAAGGACTTGTGCTAGAAGCCCTCCTGTGTACCCTTGTTGGTATTGTGGTTGGTCTTTCACCTCCACAGCAGCTGGTAGCAAGATTGTTGTAATACTCAACTGAAATTCTTCCTTCTTTGTGGCTATTCTCTACTTAGTCTTTAAGTTTGAGAAAACATCTATGCAGACTTTTCTCTCTAATTCTTCCTTTGTTTTTTTAGTTTAAAGACCATTTAATTTAGTTCAAAAGTTTCTAGGCAAATATATTTTGCCAGTTTTTTGTTAGGGCTGTTTCATCTCTGGGGCAGGAATCCATCAACACTCTATTTTAAGCTGTGATCCAGACATCCAAATCCCATTCTCAGATATTAACTTCTTGATCAGTGATTCACTTCCCAAATTACTTTTTTTTTCTCTTCTGCATCATGTGTTGCTTTCAACGAGTGACAGAGAGGGGAAAAATATGCCCTTGTGGTCTTCAGTTTCTTGCCTGAGACTGCAAAATCATTGACAATAATACTGTCCTAGGGGTTCCTCTTGAAAATGTTCTCTTTGCCCACTTGCATCAGTAAAATATGTAGTTATCATTTGTTTAGATAAATCTTAAAAGTTTCAGTATTTGTGTCTTTGATACATGCCGCAGGAAGATAACATATGTCTTTACCATTACACCAAGCTAACAAATAGCTACCTTTCTACTACTGGTCAGAAAATCACTAACTAATGCCACTTTTCCTTTCTTCCTCTGACAAACACTGGATAATTTCTTGCCTGATAGTTTCTGTGGCTCTAATATATCATTATCTAGAAGACAAGAAGCTTCTTCCCCTTCTGAGAATCATCTCTCTTCTCTTCAAGAGCTTAAATATCTTTTAAGCTTAATTGCACAAATATCTTTTCCTTTACCTTTATACCTCCTAGTTGTTGCTTGGTGGTACAGCAGTTAGATTACCAAGCCTTAAGTCAGGAAAAGCCTGAGTTCAATCCAGCCTCAGACTTTCCCTAGATGTGTGAACCTGTACAAGTCATTTAACCGCTATCTGCCTCAGTTTCCTCCACTGTAAAATGGAGATAATAATAGTGCCTAACCCTGAGGTTTATTCTGAGAATCATATGAGATAATGGTTGTAAGGCAGTTAGCACAATGCCAGGAACACTGTAGACACTTAATGAATGCTTTTTTCCTTCTTTCCTCCTCTCTACAACATTCTTTCATTTTCAATCATCCTGACAAGACTCAAGATTCTCAACTTTAGATTGTCCTTTTTTTCTCATTGATACCTTGTTCCTGTTTCTTTTAAGACCCTTATTTCTCCCTAACGACCTGGAGTGTAGAGAAAGGATTCCTCAAGTTCCAATATGTAATATGGTACTGTGTAATATTATACTCAGCTATGGCAGATAGGCAAGCTACACACTCAATGAAAGTCACCACACAATTTCCCCTACTCTCCATTATGATTATATTTTCACTCTTGTTCCTTGGAAGCGATCGAGAAAATCTTCACATCAGAGGGGATATATGAGCTGAACATTGAAAGACGTGATGTATTATAAGATGTAAGGTTACAGTGAATGCATTCTAGGTTCGGGGGAAAGCAAAGTCTCCATACGTTGAGAGGACGGAATGTCGTTTTCAGGGAATAATGAATAAGGTGAGTTTGACTGAAATCTAGACTGAAGAATAAGGTGATATGTCTAGAAATGTAGGTGAGAGAAAGTTTGTGTATAACTTTGAATCCAGACTAGAGAGTCTGTATTTTATCTTAGAAGCAATAGGGAGCTACTAAGGATTTCTGTTTTAGTACAGGAGTGACAATTTCAAAATTGTGAATTAGG
Organism: Phalanger gymnotis; assembly: GCA_028646595.1. Classification (NCBI taxonomy): domain Eukaryota; kingdom Metazoa; phylum Chordata; class Mammalia; order Diprotodontia; family Phalangeridae; genus Phalanger; species Phalanger gymnotis. Next base: position 182,066,615 of record CM053622.1, read on the forward strand.
AATACATAATTTTGGCAAGTATAGGAAAGAGAGATTGACAAGGCAGAGACTAGAAACAAGAACAACAGTGAGGAGGGAGGATATTGCCAATAGTCCAGTCGAAAGCTATGAAATTCTGAACTAGGATAGTGTCTCTGGTAATGGAGAAAAAGGGATGAATATGAGATATTGTAGAGATAGAATATGTTAAGCTTAGATAATGAATTGGATATAGGGAAGATAGGGAATATCATCAATTATACTACAGTTGTAGGTAACTGCTCTGTGTGTGTGTGTGTGTGTGTGTGTGTGTGGCCTAGGTGACTGGAAGCATGGCAGCAACATCAACAAAATGAGGAGGAGGTTGGAGGAGGGATACATTTAGATAAAGTTAATTCATTTTGTTTTGGATATATAAATCTTGAAGTGTCTATAGTAATTCCAGGCATAGATGGAATTTTTAGTAGTCATCTAGTGATGAGGGACTGAAGATCAGTAAGGCGATTAGGATTAGACATGTACATTTGCGTAGACATTGTCATTGTACTCATGAAAGCTGATGAAATGATCAAGGGGGAGACTGAAGACTGTTAAGTGAGTGACAATGGCAAAAGTTATAGAGAGTTAAAGTAGAATAAAGATTAAGACAAGTAATTGTCAAGTAATTATATATCATAGTTAAAGATTATCATTGTCTGACAAAGAAAAGGTTACATTTAGTGGTGAGGTCAGAAGTCAGAGAAGCTAGATAGCATAGTGGATAGAGCACCAGACCTGAAATCAGGAAGATCTGAGTTCAAATCTGACCTTAGACACATATGCACTGTGTTACCCTGGGCAAGTCACATAACCCTGTTAGCTTCAGTTTCCTCACCTGTAAAATAAACTGGAGTAGGAAATGGCAAACCACTCTAGCTAAGAGAACCCTAAATGGGGTCACAGTGTCAGGTACAACTGAAACAATTGCACATGAAATAAGCTGGAGTAGGAAATGGCAAACCGCTCTGGCCAAAAGAACCCTAAATGGGGTCACAAAGAGTCAGGCACAACTGAAACAATTGAACAACAGAAGTCAGGTTGTAAGGCAAGCAAGAGTGTGAAGTGGGAAACTAGAGGCATCAGATATAAATAATTCTTTCTTGGAGTGTAGCTGTGAAAAGCAAAGTACTATACCAAAGAAAAAAGTTATAGAAAGTCAAAACAATGTGAATGTGTGTGTGTTTGTGTTTATATGTGTATAATAAGGAAGATATATTTGGTTGTAGGAAGCAGGAAAAGAGCTAATGAATTAGGAAAAAATTAAACAAAACAAAAAGAAAGGAAATGATTGAGAATCAAGGTCCCAGAGGAGATAGGAGGTAATGGAATCCAGGGCATGAGTAGAAGGCATGGTCTTAACAAGAAGAAAAGACAATTTTTTTTCTACAAGTAGCATAAAGAAGAAAATGTGGATCGATGTAGAGGGATTATGAGGTGATAAATGAGGGAAAGAGGAAATTTACAATGGACTTATTAGACACTTACAGAGGCTGGCTCATAGTAAACATGCAATCAGTACTTGCTGGCTGACTGGCTGAATGGCTTCTATTATCTTTCAGGAAAGCAATAAATAATAATAATAATAATAATAACTCACATACATAAAGCGCATTTACTATGTGCCAGTCACTATGCTAAGTGCCTTCAGTGTTGCAGTGAAGGCCCAGGTGAGATTACAGTAGACTATTCCTGTCTTTGAAAAAACATGACTCAGCATAGAAACCTTTTTAATAAATGCCTATAGCATTAAAACCAAATTGAATGAATGACTTCTTGGGCTCTTCTCTAAGTTGATTTGATCTCAAATACTTTACTTTCATCCTATACTCTGTGATTAAATACTCGAGACATCTTTATTGCTCTAATTTAATACATATTAAGCTCTATTAAATATTAAAAAATATTCTAAGAAGTCCATTTCAAGTTGTTCATGTGTAACCGAAAACACCAATCAAAGCAAAATAATATGACACATGTGGAAGAGCCAAAATATTTCAAAATACTGAGTCACAGCGTTTAAAGCTGAAAAGTACTTGCAGTCATGTAATCTGCATCTCTCATTTTATATACAATAATACTGAAATCTAAAAAGATGAAATATCTCGCCAATGATATCACACATTGTAAAATGGCAATGACAGTATCTGTTTTGATTCTCAAATGAGATATGTAAGCAACATATTAATACATGAAAGTAGAACCAACAGGAATAACTATATTAGAGTTGAATTCAAATGCAGTTATGTTTGAAACAAGGGGAAAAATCATTTATTGCATGCCTATTAAATGTCAGGCATTGTGCTAAGCATTTTAAATAAAGAAATTGTCACATTCTTTCAAGTAACATTTTTAAAGAACAATCTTAATATCTCCTCAATCAAAAAATTAATAAAGAAAAATTGTAATAATGTAGGAAAATAAAAGTACAATACAAACATTTATAAAATGTTCACATATTTTTGTTTATAAGCTAAATGTCAGGAGAGATAATTTTCTTATGCATTATAGTATGAAGAACAATTTGCCCTTACTAGGTATGTAAGAAACAGAAAAAATAAAGCATTTTTTATTCCCAGGTTAGTAATAGGATAAAAATAGATGCTAGGTAGATATCATTTATCCTAAATAGAAGACAGCATTGAAGTTCCTACCCATGCCCTTCTAAAATTTCCCAAATGTTAAAGATAACACTGGATAAAATCCAGATAGCTTTTTAAGTTTGTGCCATGTCACTGATGATATAATTTATTTTACCTATTTTTAATATATTATCTTAATTGGTAATCATGCTTCCTGCATTTGTCTTCTTCATGGCCATTCTATAACATTCTGTCCAGAGATAATGTTGTTAAAGGTTTTATTTCTTGGCATTTGTACTCTAAGTTGTATAAAATTTATGAGGTAGCACAGAATGAATAAGGCTTAAAATGCATCTGTACAAAAACATTATCCATTTTATCAAATAAATGCATACAATAGCAAGTCATTTCATTAGATAATAAAATGCATCTTTTTCTATGATCTCACTCATTCTAATATTCTGAGTGTTATGATGTTTATTTTCCCCTGATGTTTGATGCAGTTTCCAAAGAAAATCCTAGAAGTAGTGATTCAGAATGTAGCAATTCTCTATTAACAAACTAAAGGATTCATTGCCAGAAATCAAAATAGCTAGTGCATATTGATATACTTACTGCCAGAAAATTAATTCCCTGAATGTCTTTTAATAAATCACCATTATGTTACATGTTATGTTATATTATGTCATGTCATATATTACATTGTGTCACATTGTGTCATATGATATCACTTCATGTGATGTCATATGACATTAGGTCATGTCATGTTATTTGATGTTATGTTATAGTAAATTATACTTAGAGAAGAAGAATAGAAAGATAATGGGCTAATTTATGTGTATGTACATTTATATATACAAATCTGCATATATGTGTATTTTTATGTCATTCCTATACAAAGATACACTATTTGAGATGGGAGGAACCTTTGGGATAAATGAGTCAAACACTCTCTTTTTACAGATAGCAAAACTGAGCCCCAGAAAGCTTAAATAACTCTCCCAGTGTCACACAGTTACCAAGTATATGTAATAGGATTCAAACTCAGGATTTCCAGATTCTAGGTCCAACACCTTCAGTACTGTGGCCCAGGGCCTTCACACCTGTATGAATGAATGTGTTACTACATCACTGATATACAAATGGGGGCCATCTCCAGTCATCATGAAGACTATCTTGCCAATAGGTCCAGAGAGTTCCAGAAGATAAAGTGAGGCTGGTGACTTTGCACAGCCCTCCCTCACTTAAATCCAATTCACTTGCAAGTCATGGTGTCACTTTCCTCATGACATGGTCCTCTTCAAGAATGAAGGGTAAGAACAACAAATAACAAAGAAAATAGAACATGAAGTAGTGCAACTATAATTTGTTAATTTATTTAGATTTTTCATTGGAAATACAGTTTTTAGTTAACAAACAGTGGATTTTTCTTTCGATAAAAATGGATGGGAAGCATGAGTGAGTTCCTCCAAAGAAACATTTTCACTTTATGTATATTATAATAAGACAAAAATAGGATGCAAATATTGATTTGTATTATTGATTTGTTTCTTTTCTATGAAATTTATGAAAAGCCATGTTATAGCACTCAACAAATTTACTAACTCAGAAACATTAATCAATGTTTCCAAGTTAATGCAGTTTGTCAAAACTTCTCAGCCCATTCTGCCAGTGAAAAACATTTTTTTGACAAGTGGATTGATTAGTGAACCAAGAGTATTTGACTTAGGGTTGTCTATCCCAACATTCTTTTAAAAAGTTGGTAAATGCAATTATAAATGTTCACACATAGACTGGCATAAAGTATTTTTATGAGGCAAAACGTCACTTGAATGATGAAACAGCTATAAGAAATTCTCTTTCAAATCTGATGTTATTCTCTTTGTGAAATAATTAATAACAACTTTAAAAGGGGGGAGAGCAGGGCTCAAATGAAAGATCCCTAATAGAGTTGAATGATAAACACAATAGGCAATCTTGTTTAGCTTATAGACTTCGGGATGGAAGCTTCTCTAACTTTCAGTATTAAATAACAGGCTTTTTTATCTCAAATATCATGGTCAAGGTATGTCTATAACTACATTATAGAACACTGCAATTTAAAGGAAATATTTAGAATGTAGTAAATGAGTTCATTTAAAGCAACTGCAAAATGGAGGGGAATGAAGACAAAAAAAAACAAATAAAAACAGTCTAACAAGTAACAATAAGAAAGTAGAATAAACATCATAAGGAAATTATGATGCCATAGAAATATATCCTCTAAATGCACGAAATGACCATAATTCCAGGACTTAAAAATTACGCAGGCCCCATGGCTGAAAGGTAAAAGTACCAGTCAAAGATCGTTTTTATAAAATGAAAAAAACACAAAAGATAAAATTGGGAAGGGGTCCTTTGAGGTGATCTAGCCCAAATGAGAACCATAGAGGGAAATCTTTCTACAAAAGCCCTCACAAGTAAGGGACAAAAAGCCAGGCTCATTACCCCTAAGAAATACTATTTCATTTTTTAAAATCTTATGTAAGATGGAAGTCAAATCATGTAGATAGAAATGAAGAAAAAATTCAACTTTGGCCATGTGACATAAACAGCAGCCAATCCAATAAACTATTATTTCAACAATCTGGCTAGCAGCTGTTGTGGGAGTGAAAGACCAACACAATCCCAACAACAAGAATGCTGCAAAATCCCAGGTTCTTTTGATCTGCTTCACTAAGGAAAGCAACATTAAGAGGTGGACAAACTTTCTTTAATCCAGCATACAAATATTACTCACTTAGTTCAGAGCAAAATACAAACAAAGTACAAACGTCGACAGACAGACATTGTCTCATTCAAATCCCAATATATAGTTACCAGAGTTTAACAAAGTTCCAACATCTGGGTTACGAGCTGGAGGGCTCTTAGCTACAGCTGCCCAGAATCTCCGCATCAGCTCACCAGCACAAGTGAGAGCCCTGCGCAAATGGCTCTGTCTTCTCTTCTTATAGTATTTCTGAAGTTATCAAATGTCATCTGAATGACCAGAACTTAGGCTGCTATGATTGGCTCTTGAGTTAGCCCCTCCCCTTAGGACCCTGGGAGGTTCACACATGCATAGGTTAGGTTAACACCTAGTAGGGGCTAGAGCCGGGGCTTAGCACTTAGTAAGACTCAATGAAATACACTGAATTACTCAAAAGAAACAAAAGCCAAACTCTTCAAGGGCACTTGGTTGAACTAAGTATTAAAAGCCCATTTTGCTTACCAACACAACTATAAACCATCAACCATTCCCATTTGACTTTCATAATTGTGAAGAAACAGTAAATTAAAAAGATCATTTGCTTTTTTGTTGAAGATAAATATCAAAGGTCATGTCAGAATGTCGTGTTACTTGTTCTCACCACCACACGCTCCCCAACTCAGAAAAATCCAGGGGTGCCCAAGTCATCTGTAAGATGAAATATAAATTGCTCTCTGCTATTTAAAACACTCACAATCTGACTCTGGCTTCTATTTCCAAGTTGATTTAAATGAACATACCACCTCTACCCCACACAAAGACACACACTCTACACCAGAGCTGTTAAACATGACAGCAAGTGGTCCACAAGTCTTCCAAGTGGAACCAGATTAAAATGTAATTGGGAAATAATTTACAAAACAAATAAAAACACAATAAAATAGATAATACTACATTTTAACACTAATTCAATATGCAGTCTGCAGGGAACTTATGTTTGGTTTAGTGATGTTCCCCTCACATTTCTCTTTGAGTTTCATACCACTGCTCTACACTCTAGCCAAACTCTCCTACATGACATTTTCTTTATATATATATATATATATATATATATATATATATATATATATATATATATTTTCAGTTTTCAGTATTCACTTCCGCGAGATTCTGAATTCCAAATTTTCTCCCTATCTTTCCCTTCTCCCGGCCCCAGGACATGATACATTTTGGTTACCCCTTCCTCCAATATGCCCTCCCTTCTATTACCCCCCTTCTCTTAACCCCTTCCCTTCTATTTTTCTGTGTGGCAAGATAGATTTCTATACCCCATTGCTTGTATATCTTATTTCCCAGTTGCATGTAAAAAGAATTTTTAACATTCATTTTTAAAGCTTTGAGTTCCACATCCTCTCCCTTCCTCCTTCCCCACCCACACTCAATTAGAAAGCAAGCAATTTGATACCAGTTATACATGTGTAGCCATGCCAAACACTTCCATAACAGTCATATTGTGAAAGATTAACTATATTACCCTCTATCCTGACCCACCCTCCATTTATTCTATTCTCTCCTTTGACCTTTCCTTCCACAAAAGTGTTTGCTTCTTATTGCTCCTTCCCCCAATCTGCCATCCCTTCCATTATCTCCCCTCTCTTATCTCCTTCCTCCCAGCTTTCAAGTAAGATAAGATAGATTTCCATACTCAATTGAATGTGTATGTTTTTGCCTACCTAAGCCAAACCTGATGAGAGTAAGGCTCACTTATTTCCTCTCACCTACCTCCTCTTCCCCTCCATTGTAGGAGCTCTTTCTTGCCTCTTTTATGTGAGATGATTTATTACATTCTACCTCTCCCTTTCTCTTTCTCCCAGTACATTCCTCTCAACACTTAATTTTATTTTTGGGGTACCATCCCTTCATATTCAGCTCATTCTGTGTCCTCTATCTACATATATAATACATATATGCACATATATATATAAATGCACATATGCATACATACATATGCGTATATGTATATCTGTGTGTATGTGTGTGTATATTTCTTCTAACTACTCTGATACTGAGAAAGGTCTCTTGAGTTACAAAAATCATCTTTCCATGTAGGAATGTAAACAGTTCAACTTTAATCAGTCCCTTATGGCTTCTCTTTCCTGTTTACCTTTTCATGTTTCTCTTGATTCTTGTATTTTAAAATCAGATTTTCTATTCAGCTCTGGTCTTTTCAACAAGAATGCTTGGAAGTCTTCTATTTCATTGAAATTCCATTTTTTCCTTGAAATATTATACTCAGTTTTTCTGGGTAGGTGATTTTTGGTTTTAATCCTTTCTCCTTTGACTTCTAATCCCTCCTATCTGGTAGTGTAGAAGCTGATGAATCTTGTGTTATCCTGATTCTTTTTCTACAATACTCAAATTGTTTCTTTCTGGCTGCTTGAAATATTTTCTCCTTGACCTGGGAACTCTGGAATTTGGCTGCAATATTCCTAGTAATTTTCCTTTTGGGATCTCTTTCAGAAGGTGATCAGTATATTCTTTCCATTTCTATTTTATCCTCTGGTTCTAGAATACAAGGATAGTTTTCCTTGATAGTTTCTTGAAAGATGACATCTATGCTCTTTTTTTTTTTTTGATCATGGTTTTCAGGTAGTCCAATAATTTTAAATTATCTTTCCTGGATCTATTCTCCAGGTCAGTTGTTTTCCCAATGACATATTTCACATTGTCTTCCATTTTTTCATTCTTTTGTTTCTGTTTTATAATCTCTTGACTTCTCCTGCTTCCATTTGCTCCATTCTAATTTTTAAGGAATTATTTTCTTCAGTGAGCTTTTGGACTTCCTTTTCCATTTAGCCATTTCTGCTTTTCATGGCATTCTTATCTTCATTGCCTTTTTGGACCATTTTTGCCATTTGGGTTAGCCTATTTTTAAAGGTGCTTTCTTCAGCTTTTTTGGGCATCTCCTTTAGCAACTATTGACTTGTTTTTCATGATTTTCTTGCATCACTCTCATTTCCCTTCCAAATTTTCCCTCCACTTCTCTTACTTTATTTTCTAAATATTTTTGAGTTCTTCCATGGCCTGAGACCATTTCGATTTTTTCTTGGAGGCTTTGGATATAGGATCCTTGACCTTGTTGTATTTCTCTGGCTGTATGCCTTGATCTTCCTCGTGAGTAAAGGTGTAAGAAAATGTCTTTTTAACAAGAAAGTAACCTTCTATAGTCTTATTCATTTTCCCCTGTTTGATCATTTTTCCAGTCAATTATTTGACTTTTGAGCTCTTTGTTAAGTGGAGGGTGTATTGCCCCAAGTTTCAGGGGTTTTGTGCAGCTATTTTCAGAGATATCTCTAGAGACCTGTCGGTTCTCAGTTCTTCCAAAGTGGTATGGTCTGGACTGTGCTTGGATCCATGAGCAACCACAAGCACTCTTTTCTATGCTGGAACTGCGAAGGGAGTTTCCTCTTCCCAGCAGCCACCAGCTCCACTGTGCCAGAACTCCTCCTCATCTCAGGACCACGAACCAGGACTGTGACTCAGATCACCTGCTTGGTTCTCCCACCATTAGTAGGACAAGAGCTCTAGAAGAATCCACCACTCCAGAAGAAGCCACAGCTTTAGCAATGGCTGCCACCCTGGGGCTGGGGCCGGGGATGTGGCTGGACCATGCTTCCCTCCTCCCAAGTAAGAGAGCTTTCCCATCTTTGAAGCTCTGTTTGCCATTTGTGGGTTGAGAAATCTGGAAACTGATGCAGCTACCAGTGTCCTGAGGTTTGCTCCAGTCCTGTCTGTACTCACGTGGCCCAGACTGGACTGTGTTCTGCTCCAAGAATGGTGCAACAGAGCCTTCTTGTTGGCCTTCCATATTGTCCTAGGCTGAAAATCTGCTTCACTCTGTCATTTTGTGGATTCTACTGCTCTAGAATTTCTTCAGAATCATTTTTACAGGTATTTTGAGGGGCTTGGGGAGAGAGCTCAATCAGGTCCCTACTTCTACTCTGCCATCTTGGTTCTTCCCCCCTTGACATTTTTCTCCATACATAGTACTTTAGCTCTACTTCCATGTCTTTGCACATGTTATCCTTCCTCATCTATAACTTGTAATTCTTAACTTCCTTCATGACTTAGTTCAAATTCTCCCTTCTTCAAAAGTCTTTACCTCATTTCCCCTAATCATTATTATCATCTCTAAAATCTGTATTTGCTGTATGTGTATACATGTATGTATGTATGTACACACACATTACTGCATATGTGCGTATACACATGTGTTTTGAAGCATTGCATACCTATATACCTATTTGTATATGTGTATGCTATAATTGCTGTACTGTAAATGGATTTGTAGCTACACTCATACTGCTTTTGTTACCCTTAAGGAAAAAAAAAAGCCCTTTGAGGGGCAAGGACAATCTCACATTTGTATATGAATCCATCAACTCTGGCACACAGCAGGTAATGAATGAATTTGTGTTGTTACTTGGTCAAAATTTTGTCAAAGATCACTTTCTCTCCACCTTTGTTCCTAAATTCCCATCTTCTTTATGTGAGCACTGTATCCCAAATTAGATTCTCCCTCTGAATATTCAATGCCTAAACTATACACTTGGAACTATAATATATTGTGGTTTGAATTACTATTCTGCTTGTTCCTTATGAATGATGTCGGTATTCTGCTGCTGATGCTATGTGAATACCACAAACCCCTAAAATAAAATGAAAAAGAAAAACAATTCTAGTCACCCAAAGGATATTAGAGAGGTTTGTGATAAGTATAAATAAACTAGATTATTTACTCTATTGCATACATACATATATATTATCACTAATCATGATATTAATAAAAAAA
>CM053622.1:182077291-182098355 GCA_028646595.1 Phalanger gymnotis
CTCACATTCAGTGTAAAATGGTGAGTTGAATCATCTTTGCAAAAGTTTTCAAACTTTTTTATGTGTTTTGACCTCATTGTAAAATCTCTGCCTGCTGAAGTAGCAGGCCAGATTTAGGTTACGTGAAGCAGATGGATTTTAGGGCAACTTTTCTAGCCCATTTCTTTCTTTTCTTTTCTTTTTTTGACATTACTTGATGGTTTCTTGCCCAGTTCTAAGTTTTTAATTTTTTTTTTTATTTTTAGTTTACAACATTCAGTTCCACAAGTATTTGAGTTCCACTTTTGTCCCTTCCCTCTCTTCCTCCTCTCCCCTGCAAGATGGCATGTAATCCAATATAGTTTCTACATATATCTTCACATTAAACTTATTTACACAACAATTGAGTCATAAAGAAGAATTATAACCAATGGAATGAACCACAAGAAAGAAGAAACAAAACCAAAAAAGAGGGGGAAAAAAGAGAGAGCAAATAGTTTGCCTCAATCTGCATTCAGACTCCATAGTTATTTCTCTGGATGTGGATAACTTTTTCCATCTTGAGTCTTTTGGAGCTGTCTTTGAACCCTGTATTGCTGAGAAGAGCCAAGTCTATCAAAGTTAGTTGTCAAAGATGCCATGTGTTTGTAATTGTGCATAATGTTCTGGCTCTGCTCCCCTCACTCAGAATCAATCATGTAAGTCTTTCCAGGTTAATATGAAGTCCATCTGCTCCTCATTTCTTATAGCACAACAGTAATCCATTACATTCATATACCACAACTTGTTTAGCCATTCCCCAATTGATGGACATTCCCTTGATTTCCAATTCTTTGCCACCACAAAAAGAGCCACTATAAATATTACTTGCAGCTACTGTGAAGATGTATGGCCAGTCACACATGCACACAGAAGGGCTGCTAGCACAGGTTCTTTGATCTGCTTTTCTGAGGGAAACCAACTTTAAGGGGTTAACAATCTTACTTTAATTAAACATAGATATATCATTCACTTAGTTTAGGGGGAAAAATCAGCACCCTGAACTTCAGAGCAAATACAAACAGAAATTACAAAGAAAACAACACAAATCAATAGACGGGCTTCTAACTGTCTGACTATAGCAATACGTACATAGTTACCAGAGAGAGAAGCACCATCATATGGTTTTCAAAGCCAGGGGGCTCCTTAACAGCTACTCAGAGTATCATCTGTCCAAATCATATGTATACTCTTCCAATGAGTGAGCCCCAAAGCAAAATGCTAAACTCAGAGTATATATATGTGTGTGTGTGTGTGCGCACATATATATGTATGTATATATGTGTGTATGTATATGTGTATGTACATATATGTGTATATAAATATTAATATATGTATATATATGTATATATATATACATATATATACACATATATATATACATATATATATATACATATATATATATACTATTTCTAGTCAAGGACTCTTGATTCTAACAAAAGCAAGACTCAATCAAAGGCACTTGATTGCCTTAGTGTTCAGAAGCACTCCAAAAGAAAAAAAAAACAGCAGAAAGTCCCTCTTTGCTTGACATTACAATTGGTCCATTTCCCATTTGTGTGATCTCTTTGGGATAGAGCCCTAAAAATGGTATTGCTGGGTCAAAGGATTTGCATATTTTATAGCCCTTTGGGCATAGTTTCAAATTGCTCTCCAGAATGGCTGGTCTAGTCCCTTTCTCATGACAAGAGGTGAGTGGATGCGGCCCTTAATAAAGGCTTCTTAGAAAGCCAAGGGGCTGTTAAATCCCACTGCTGCTTTAGTCCAGTGAGAAGCTAACATCATAGTTTGGGCTGTGTTCAGGGTTGTGAGTACAGCTCCCACTGTATGCACACCTGCTGCTTTGTCACTTGCTCATCACCATAGGCCTTCAAAGTAGGGAAAAATGTTAATATGGTATGGGTAATATCTTTTGACTCAGGCATAAATTGGATTGAAGTGAGGCAGAGCTGAACAAAGCTGTCAGCCTCATTTTCTCTTCCAGAGTCATCACACTCCAGTGTTAAACCAAAAATCACGATGAGAGGTAATGGCTCAGGATGCAGTGAATGACCTTGGTGTCTTTTATTTCTAACCAGGCTCTAAGTGCTCCACTGCATCTAATTCTGCTGCCTTCAAGGTCCGTTGGAACAAATTATTCACATCTGCTTATTTTGCTGTGGAGTCTTCACATTTGGAGTAGAAACGTGTACCTTCCCTTCCCCCAATTCACCGAACATTTTGAGATTCTTCCATCACCTTCAACCTGGTTTAGCCCTTCTGTGAATTTTTTTTCTTTTTCTTTTTTTTAATATGATATGGTCACTACAAATGCTGCAGCTTCTTGGAGCCACAGGTGAGAATTGAGTGGCAGGGAGACACCAAAGGTAGAAAGCAGCCCTGAAAACCAGCTTGGCCGCTCTCATACCAGAGGTGCTAGTCTTTTTTTTAACACCCCTGTACCTCAAACCCAAAGTTACAACCTCGGAGGCACTATTGATTCTTTACCTTCCCTACCACCCCTATTCAATTATGTATCTTTAATTACATTGCAAAATATCTCTCATGCTTCTTTCTCTCTACTAATAATACAACCACCCTATTCCATTTGTTCTTAACTTGAACTATTACGTAGCTTTCAAATCGGTCTCTCTCCTCACTAATCTCTCCTTGACATCTTCATTGCCTTAAGGAAATAAAAATCCCTCTGTTTGATATTTAATGTCAGTTATACAATCTAACCCCAACCCACGTATCTAGGCTAAAATGATTATGATTCTCCTAAAGTAGTAGTGTCAGATTTAATTATAAATGGGGGCCACAAAACCACATACAAGAATCCCTATTAGTAGCATGTTGATTTAGAAAACTATTTTTAACATTATTTATGTTCCATCATATTTTTGTTTTGTTAAATATTTCCTAATTTGATTTTAATCTGATTTTAGCTGTACTGGAGACTCTTGTCTACTTCATTGGCCCATTGATACCTCTGCACTAAGAGTCTAAAATATACTGCATTCTTGCCATAGCACTGAACATTCTTCACCTCAACCTTTTGGAGCCCTTAGCCCCTTTCAAGGCTTAGCCTAAATGCTACCTCCATTAAGATATCTTTTTTGATTTCCCCAGCTTTTAGAACACCTCCACTATCACAGATGCTTTTTTTGAAAATTAATATACTGCATTTAATTATGTAAGTACATTTTGTAACCTTTCTACTGCCAGCAGAATGGATTCTTGTTGAAAGGAGGAACTTACAGTACTTAATATAAATTCTTATTTATTAAGAACTGTTATAGCAAGAAATCAAATATACTGATGATATAGCTCATTTAGAAGTTCCCCTTAGTGTTGTTAGAAGGAAGCTGCCTGACTTCTAACTCCCACAACAGCACAAGAGGTATGAAATGAATATTGAGTACAGGATAATATTTGTCCCCACCCCCAAAAATTAATAAAATGCAAGAAAATTTCATAAACAGACACAGGAAAACACAAAGTTCTAATTCATTTATTCATTTTGCACCTCCTGAAATAAAGCTGAACTTACACTTTATGTGGAAAAATTCTTTGTAATTTTGTGAGTCCATGGGTACCCTGTGATACTGTCCATCACCCTCTTCTCTTTGACACTTTCTTTAAGGTTTAGTGATACTATTCTCTCTTGCTTCTCTTCCTACTTATTTGATCATTCCTTTTCAATCTCCTTTGCTGATTCTTCATCTAGGTCAATGGCTGTCCCAAAGGGCTTTGTACTACCTAGACTGTCTTCTCCCTCTACACTATTTTGCTTGGTGATCTCATCAGCTCTCATGGGTTCAATTATCATCTCTATGATGATGATTCTGCTGCCCATCTCTAGTCTAATATCATCAACTATTTATTATCATCTCAAACAAGATGTCCTATAGACATAAACTTAACATGTCCAAAAGGAATTCACTCTTTCCACTCAAAATCTCTTCATTTCCAGACTTTCCATTGCTCTTGAGGACAGGGCAGTCCTCCTAGTCACCTAGATTTGTAGTCTACTAATCATCCTCTATTTTTACTCACTCTCTTCCTTCTCTCATCCAATATGTTGTCAGCTCCTGCCGATTTTACCTTCATAATATCTTTTGCATATGTCCCCTTCTCTCCTCTGACCTTCCCACTACAGTGATGGTGCAGGCCCTTATCATCATTCCTGGACTGCTGAAAAAGCTTGCTGGATGATCTGACTACCATAAATCTCTCCCCTCTTCAGGCCATTCTTGACTTAGCTGCCAAAAAAGTTTTCCTAAAACACAAGTCTCACCATGCTTTCTCTACTCAACAAACTTCAGTTGCTCCCTATCACCTACAAGATCAAATATAAAATCCTCTGTTTGAAATTCAAAGTTCTTTGTAACAGGCCCCACTCCTCTTTAAACTTCTTTCTTACATTTACATCTTCCCCCACCCCCTAACCAAATCAGTCAATGACACAAGGCCTTCTTGCTGTTCCTTAAGCAAAACATTCTGCTTCTGACTCTGGGCATTTTCACCGGCTAACCACTATGCCTGCAAATCTCTGTCCCCTCGTCACTGTCTACTGGCTTTCCTGCCTTCCTTTAAGTCCAACTTAAAATCTTAACTTTTATGGGAAATTTTTCCTGGCCCCTCTTAATTTTAGTAACTTTCCTCTTTTGGTTACAAATTTGTTAGTAGTACAGTGGGAAAAAGTTATGAATGGAAATGTGGTATGGTTAATAACAAACAAAACCAAAACACAATGGGTTTGTAACCAAAATATGAATGAAATGAAAAATGAAAAATGAAATGAAACACTTGGGAAAGTAACCAATAGCTGATAAAAAGTAAACTAAAATTTTAAATGTTTGACAAGGCCATAGGACATTTAATTTCCTTCTCTAGACCTCTGGTACTTGTCTTTGAAATGGAGGGATTAGATTAGATGATTTCTAGAGTTTCTTTTAATTTTCAGCCTTACAAGCCTACTCTTTAAATCACTTAAACATATTACATATGTATACATATGTGTGTATATATGTATACATAAATATATACATGTGTGTATATATACATATATGTATATATATGCATGTATATGTATGTATGTACATATATATGCATATATATACATATATACATACACACACACACACACACATATATATATATATATATACACACATATATATATATATATATATATAAACTTTAGAGACATAATCTGAACCTGAACAATTTTACTCTGTTATTTGTCTTATTACTGACTAGGAATGTTTCTTATCTTATTATTGACTAGGAATGCACCAGCCTAGAAGGAAGATTCCATAGCCTGAGAAAACACTTCAAAATGGAAGCCTTCCTTCCTAGTGTGATTCTACACAAACTTTTACATTTATCATTTTATATTTACATTTTACATTTATCCACATTTGCAAGGGCAAAAAAGAGAAGCCCCATGACCTAAGGTTCCTGGCCTTAGTATGCTAGAATAACTTCTTGAAAAATGCAAAGAGAGTGAATTACATTCCATCCTCACAGAATCAATCCTTTTTTTTCTTGTAATATAGGTGGTCTCTAAAAAATTCTAGTGTTTCAAAACATGCAGAAAAATGAGGAACTGAGAATGATTTGGCCACTGTAGATTGTGTACTGGGCAATTGCAGTACTACCCATATCAAAATGAGGTGATCATCAGATCATCCCAGAAAAAAATAATAATCTCAACAAATTTGATTTTCAATTACTTGGAAGTTATCAGCTACTCTATCAAGGAAAGAATAGATTTTTCTGCCTGATGCCCTGGATGCAGCAAACAGTTTAGACTTTAATGTGAAGGAGAAATGAAATTGTAAAATGCAAACAAACTAGCATTTGGGGAAAAAACAATAAGAAAGGGAATAGAGGCCATTGTAAATTCCTCTTCCCATTTTATTGTTGTCTTTGACTTTATCTTTAAGGCTAGAGCAGAAAGAAGTAAGAAGAAGAAAGCAAGAAGTATCATTTACAAAAACTACATCGTTGTAGTTGAAACTGCATCTTTCAATGATCACTGCTTTTCTTTCTTCCCTTATTTTACTAGTAAATGGTCACTTGAATAAAAGAAAAGTGGCAGAGATCTCATACTCACATGAGACTTAACTAGTATAATTTATTAGTGCGGCAAATGGCATCCAGATTCCTTTTGTCCTAACCTGGGACACGTCACAGCATCCTAGAATTCTGACCAGGATGCTGTCAGAATTACAAACTGTTCTCAGTGGCTTTGAAAGTTTGGGCTTATATTGTTTTATAATTAGGAGGACACAGAGAGATTGAAAGGTGGCATTGGGTAAGACTTCTAGTCAGGAGAGAACAGGGTTTAACTCCTGATTTTAACATTTGCTAGTTCTGAGATCATTACCAAGTTACTTAACCTTCCAAATTAATTTTTCTTATGTGTAAAATTAGGCCAACAATGCCTTTAATAGTTACTTTATAATGTTTACAAAGGGGTCAAATGGAATAATTTATGCAAAGTACTAAGTAAAGGTCAGTTATTAGTATTACCGAATGTAACAATCTAGCATTAACAGGCACAGATACCTTTGAATATAACAGTTACGAGTAAGCGATAGAGAAGTACAAAAAGGTTGAAAAATTTCTTGGGTTTAGTGATACTCGATACACTGATCCATCATTTTAGCTGTTTACATCTATGCATCCCCAGTCCACCTCCCTTCTTGTCTAGAGGAAGCATCCTATCCTGAACAGACTGCATAAATTTAAAAATGTGTGAAATACATATCTTTTTTTAAAAAGCCATATCAAAACATTAATGGCAAGAAAACATGCTTGCAGTCAAGCAACAATGTGGCATGGTGAATGGACTACTGGATTTGAAGTAAAAAAAAAGAATCCTTCCTCTGATACATACTAGGTATATATACATGGACAAATTAATTCATCTCAAGCATTAGTTTCCTATAAAATAAGGACAATATCACTTATACTATTTAGTTCACAGGTTTGGTGGGGGTGGGGAACATGATATCACATATGTACAGTGCTATATAAATGTCATATGTCAACATTTTTCTGTGGAGCTACATCATGTTCACAGGTAAGTAAATACAAAGAAATTTCAGGTGATAGAAAGTTCTAATAACTGGATGATTATAAAATGATTTAGGTAGAACTTAGCACAAGAGTTGAGGCTCAAAGGAAACTAGGAGTTCTAAGAGACAAATAAGAAATACATGATTTTAAGGTGTGGGAGTCAAACTGTCCAAAGACATTGAGACATAAGGTAACATGTTGAGGTTACACATTCAGCAATATGGCAAAAAATTGTTTTCCATAAAACTCTCCAAACTCAAATCCTCCAGAGAAGGAAATGTAGTCCAAATTTATAGCAAGTATTAAACTGAAGTGATTGTAGTAGATGATATTGATGGTCACTTCCAAACCTCAGTCTATAGGATAAGAAGACAGAAATACTACACAAAGTATAAGCTGAATAAAATGAAATCAGAAAATTGAGATGCTTAAAGCTACCATTCCTTTCCCTATCTTCAGGTGCTATGGGATTGGCCAGTTAAAACAGCCTTATATTCTTGGACTTCAAGATTTAGCTGGGGAGGAAAGGGTTGCTCATTTCTTCCATGATATTGATTGAGTCTGAACCACCTGACACAACACAAGAGGTAGACAAAACTGATTTTACTAAACCACATGAAAGAAAAAAAAAAGATTGCCAATATTAGAGAGTGGGGAGGAGGTGTTTGGTGTGGTGGGAAATGACTAGAGGGGAAGGGTTTACCATATCAAAGAGAAAGAAGACTACAAACCTCCATGAGGTCAGTCTTTTCATCATATAGAGTTTATTCTGGCCAGAGGAATAATTGAGTCTCTACATTGCCCAATTGTAAAAGATTTAAGAAACTCACCTTGGGAGTCTATTCAGGAAAGTCACAGGACTATCCCTTAGTATAATGGCCTCATGTTACAGTAGAAGAAGGTCTTAGAGCTTGTTCAGGGTCATACAGGAAGTGCCAGAGTCCAAATTTGAGCACAGTCTGTCAATAAACATTTGTTAAGCACCTAGTATGTGCCAGGAATTGTGCTAAGTCCTAGGGATGTGAAAGAGGTTCGAAGCAGTCCAAAATAAACAAACAAGAGAGATGTTTGAAAAAGAAAAATGATTTATAAGGCAAAATGACTGACTCTGAAGAAAGGATGCATATATATAACTTAAGGACCATAAATATTCCAGAAGCAAAGCAAAACAAAATGACAATTAAAAAAAGCCCAAACACTATAATGCAGGAAATAATAGCAATGCTCAGAGTTTTATACAGCGCTAAGAAAGCAGTGATTGATCAATTCCAGAAATTGTGAGTAATGAAAAAAACATTCCTGAAAGTCTGGGACATTTAGTGTTTAAATTTCAGAATTTCAATGCCAAACAACAACTTTTGCAAATATCCAGGGGAAAGGCCTTTGGCTATGTAGGAACCTCAACTCAAGAAACATAGGATCAAATCAAACATATAGAAATCAAGGAAAAGAATGGAATGTCATTTGAAAAAGCAAAGGAATTTGAATTGTCACCTCAAATAATCTTCCTATAAAGATGATACTAACCGTGAAAGAAAATGAATGCTAGAATTTCAAATATAGAGAGGCATTTTAGTAGTACCTGGGGTGAAAAGCAAAAATAGAAGGAAAAGCAAAGCAAAAAAACAAAACGGATTTTGATAGAACATTTGACTTGTAAAAACTGCAAACAAAATAAACATGGGGAGGGCAATAATTACCATTCTTTAGAGAGGAACAAGCAAATAAATTATCTCTAATATTTTTAGACTCTGGTTAAAAGGGAGGGAAATGAAATAAAAAGAGGATAGATCAAAGGGTTAAAAACAACAAAACAGAAATTTGAAGGAAAAAAAATCTAATTGCCTAAAGATTTAATGGAATATTAAAATGTCTGAAGAAGTGAAGGAGAAAGAATTGAATTAATAGTCAACTGACTAAGTCCCATGCTCATTTATAAGTGAATCGATATCTTTTGGATAGTAGGTAGGGAGTAGATAGGAAAGATCTAGATCTAAGTATAAAAAGGCATGAGACAGAGGATGGCTATAAAGAACCTATTCACAAAAAAAACCCAAGGATGCATATAGAAGGAGAACTTTCTTTATCTAAAATAAAAGGATGAAGAGATGAGAGAAAGGGTAAGGGTAAAATACTATGATGTTGAAAGGAGGAAAGCAGGTTTTACCCTAAAAGTGGAAATGCCAGAATGTTATTAAACACTGAATGACAAGACACATCAGTTGATGGGCAACTCAGATTCATTATGTTGCTTTTCCTTGGCAATTGTCATACTATGATCCTACACTCCTACCTCTGCCATATACCTGCTACTCCAGCTGCTGCTCTCTGAATGTGGGCTTCTGATTTGTGAGACTCTACTCTGTGTCGCTTGACCTAAGACAATCATACTACTTATTTCCCAGCAGTCTTCATGGAATTCTATCATGTCATACATTCTCCCATACTTCCACCTAACAATATTGGAACTATAATAAAATCACCACTTTTTTCCCTAGAAAAAGCACATCAATCAATGTCTTTGTCTTCACTTACCATCCTTGTTATTTCCCTGTCTAAAATATGCCATCCATGATCCTCCACTATTGCTTGTATTTATTAGAATATGGTTCTTGGAGTAAGGTAGTATATTGGCTTTTGTGTTTGTATCCCCAGTGCCTAGTCCACTATAAGGCATATAATACATGCTTAATAAATATTTTTCTGTTCATTCATTCTTTTCCAAGCGGTATAATTCTAGGAAGACATGGACAAAAGAGAAGAACCCATATCTAGCAAAATATTTATAAAATGACATTTTCTGGTAAGAAGTAACTAGAAAAAAATGGGTACTGGTAAATTTGGAAATGGCTAAAATGCATGAGGTCCATTAATTTTGTGGAATATTAAATTATATTAAAAACATGAAGGTGAGTTAGAAAAAAGATGTGGAGTAAGTAGGATTTAGAAAGCAATATATACAATATACAGCTAGGTGGTGCAATGCCAGGCTTGGAGTCAGGAAGACTCATCTTCCTAAGTTCAGTCTGGCCTCAGACTCTTACTAGTTGCATGATCCAGGGTAAATCACTTAACCCTATTTGCCTCAGTTTCCTCATCTATAAAATGAGCTGGGGAAGAAAATGTCAAACTACTCCAGCATTTTTGCCAAAAAAAACCCAAAGGTAGTAACAAATATTTGGACATGATAGAAAGATGAGTGAAAAAATATGCTACTATAATAGTGAAAAATAAAAAGGAGAATACAATGAAATTGCATTCTTTACAACATATGATCTGGGCTAGTTTGGCCACAGAAAAGGAGATAAGGAAATGTCTCCCTCTTTTAACTGAAAAACGTTTAGAGCTAAGGATATGGAGATTGGTATACATGCTGTCAGATGTGTCAGTGTCATTGGGTTTACTTAATTATTTTTGTCCCTACTTACTAGGAAGAAGAGGCAATAGGTATATAATAAAAACTGTAACATTAAAGATGCATCGATGAAACTTAAAACAAAAAAAGGTATCATGGTGAATTAAAAAAAAGATGTATCACAAATTTGACTATAATATAGATGGTATAAAGGGGAATAAGAAGAAATGAGTCTAAATGGGTGGATGGGGGCTGACTGTAAGAATGTAAATGTCTGACAGTACTTTGTAGTTTATTCCAGAGATAATATGGAGATCCTTGAAAATAAGAAACAAAGAATAAAAAAACTATACATTCTTGGATAGAAATATGCTCTGGCCAAGAGTGAGCCCTGCTACATCTTCCTGCCCTTCTCCTCAAATGGATCCTAGGGGTCTCTGAGAAGTTGGCTGTCTCATCTCTATTGCTATTAACTTGAGATCCCACTGACTTTGTTTCCTCCATTGTTATCCATTATTAATGACTTGTCTTTTATTTCCATATAACCACTTAACATTAATTAGTTTTAACAAAAGGATATTTACATCAAAGATATAAGAATCATAGAAGTACATTCACCCCACTTCTCTCACAACATCTCACTAAAATTTCCTTAAATCTCCTCATCTCTAGGGTGAGTAGTCTAACTCTTCGAATATTTTCCACCATACATGGTCTACCTAGTTTACACCTAACTTCATGATGACTGCTGAGGTAGTCTAATTCTCATATATGAATGGGTTGATTTCCAAAGGTCACTCCTTGGTACTCAGGGAACTGATGAAGAGTTTTCTGCAAAATTCAGCATGGGGTCAGACTTGTAGATTTCCAGAAGATTGCTATCCTGATCTTTAAAATTCATAAGATTAGAGCCTCCTTTACTCATGGTGGAAAAAATACATGGGAATGGAAAGAATCAAAACTAGTTTTCATAGAAAGCAGGTGAAGAGAAAATAGACAAAGTTTTGATCACTATTAGCTTTTTAAACTATCCTTAGTCAAAAATGTCTCCTTCTTACTACATTTAAACCAAATCAGAACCAGTTACTATTTTACAGGCTTTCTCCAGTGCCTCTATAAGGTACCTCCACTACATGTCATCATAACTATCCCGGAAGCAGGTTCTCAAGATTCTTGCACAAGAAGAAAAGCCATCAGAGGCTCTTTATATATGTATCAGTCATTGTCATATGTTACACTGGGATATCCTAGCTCCATTGGCACCCTGAAAAACCACAAAATATAATAAGCCTCTTTGCCATCTCAGAAAGAGGACTAAGTTTCCCAATATCCTGGTAAGGGCAACTCAATAAAAAGGAGTCCATTTTAAATACTTAATCTATATTTAGGATTGAATACCAGTGTTTTCTTTTCCTTCAGCCCTTTCAAATAAATTAATATAATTTAATGTATTTAAATATGTCTTTTGACAGGAATGTGTCATTTTTTTATATGTCCACTACAATGAGTTCTGCCCAGGGGAAAAGAGCCAACACATTCAGTATTTGAAACATATGGAATTCCTTAAGAATCGAATGGTTGTGATTATAATCATTTCTGGAGACTCAGGCTATGTCAGGTCTTTTAGTGTGGAAGTACATACTATGGAAATGAACACAAACTCAGACAGGGGAAAATATTTATTTGTTTTTTGTTGTTGTCAAATGTTAAATTTATTGCAATAGTCTCCTTTGTAGCTTTTAACTTGCTGGGCATTCAATAGCACCACTATTGATGTCATCAATGACATCATGAGGGTATTTGCCATCAATGTTGCAGCCCACAGACTGGGCTGTTCCAAATATCTCTTTAATGGTTCCAGAGAGATCTCTTGCCACAGATCGGTGCCTCATCTGTCGAGCAATGTTGACAATGTCATCGAAACTGATGTTTCCATTGTGTTTAATATTTTTCTGCTTCTTTCTGTCCCGAGGAGGTTCCTTTAGGGCTTTGATGATCAAGGCTGAGGCAGAAGGTACAACCTCAATCTGGGCCTGTTTGTTCTGAATGGTAAGTTTCACTGTGATTCTTAGCCCTTTCCAGTTACCAATTGCTTTGGCAATGTCATCACCAACCTTTTTGGGAGACAAACCCAAGGGACCAATTTTGGGGGCCAGAGCTGATGAGGCACCAACTTCACCACCTGTGCACCTTAAAAACAAGACTTTAATTTCATTAGGGTCAAACTTGGGTGGCATGGCGTCGATGAAGGTGGTGGCTTGGCCTGGATGCTGCGAGGTGGCTGCCAGTGTCGGATGAACCCGGATTTGGGACAACTGAAAGAAGTTGCACCTTCACCACCACGAGCTGGGAGCCAAAAGCAAAAATATTTAATTTTTTAAACTAGGCATTTAAATGTTTTCAAGCTTAGTGTAGGGGAAAATAAAGTTGAATTTTTAAGGTTCCAACCATACACAAAGTAGGGTTTCCTATTTGAAATATATTGTTTTTAATTATTAAGACTAATAATGACTTGAGGACCTTGTTGATGCCCCATGGCACTACTGTTGAAGATGGAACTTGGAAACACTGATGGATGCTGTACAGAAAAATAAAATAAAACAGTAGGAGGGCTATGGAAGTATTCATCAAGATCAAATTGAGAAACATTCAGGTACTGACTAAGAATCTGTGAAAAGAAATCTTAATTGAGGAGATGGCAATTCAGAGACACAGGCAAATGAAATTATTGTAAGTCATTTAGCTTTTGCCCTATAGGAAGAAAACAATTTAATGGGAAAGACATTGCTGCTACAGTTCGTCTCAGGTATCTATTAGAACATCCGCTTGTGTCTGAGTCAATGATAAGCTTCAGTAAGACTGTGTTTTAGGAAATGCACATAGGTTATTACAGCTATCTAAAAATAGTGATGTGCTGAAATAGTTCTAATATTTCATATTTTAAAGAAACTTTAATTAAAGCAATTCAATACATATTTATTAAATACTTCCATATGCCAAGAAATGTGCTCCATAATAGAAGTCCAAAGGTTAGATAAGGCATGGTCCCTTCAGTTAATCAGGGATCAGCCTGCTGTAGTTGAAAGAACACTTAGCTTGGCAATTTTCTAAGCATTTCTCCTCTTATTCCAAAACCATATAGTTCAATGATTAGCCTCCAGTACTTTTACAGAAGCAGAGTAGGGCTTCAAGCTTCTTCAGCACTCTACATGAGATGTTCAACTCAGGATCATATCATAATAGATTTAAGGCCACACAGGACCTAAAAAACTTACCTAGTCCCATTTTCTCATTTTGCAGATGAAGAAATATAAGTTCCAGAGTGATTTGTGCAGGGTTAAACAGAAAACAATTGATGGGGCAAAAATTTAACTTAGGTCCCATCATTCCAAAGAAACTATTCTTTCTAGTTTCCATACATATCATGTCTCATGAAACTCAACATCGTATATATGTAATAAATTAACATTTGAATATACCCCTAGGTTACCTTATAACTCAGGATAATGAGAATGAAAATTGACTGTATCAAGTGTCAGGCTACTTCTTTGTAGCCATGTAGATTATATGTGAGTTATGATCAAAATCTAAAAACCTAATACTCGTTTCTCTTCTGAGATACTTCCAAAATAAACTCTGAATTATATATAGTAAATTTCTCTTTAGAGAAATATATTCCCACCACCACCTTCCCTCAAGAAAACAAGCAAAGCAAAATCTATCCTTTAGCAAGAAATAGGAATTAGACAGTTCTTGCACTCCATTGTGTATTAAGAGAATATGAGGAAGGCCCCCAGTACGTTTGGTGGATAATCCATGATATGTTTATGGGAGGACAAGGATAAGGCTCACATAGGATGACCAGCATGGATAGACTGTAATCTGCATAGATGGAAGGATTATTCACTCACATTGATGAAATAACAGATTGATTGGAATTGGGTATTAGAATGTGCTGAGATTTGTAGAGTAATTCAACACACCGAAGCTTCACGAGTATCCTCTGTTTCTAACCTCCTAATCTGCAAAAATTAAAACCGCTGTTTTTAATATTAATAAGAATATTTAAAAAGCCTTAGAAAGGGATCTAGCAGCATGATTTATGTCTATAAAGAGCACACAGTATACCAGAAAATCTAGTGAATGTATGAACTTTTGAGAAGAGTAGAACTGGAGTAACCTGAGAAGAGTAGAACTGGAGTTAACTGATAATCTTATCAGTATGAGTGACATGGAAACTATTTAGACACAAATTAACCCTAAGTTCTCTCTAGGGAAATTATCCTTCCATTTTGGTGGTGCGATCAGTATGACTAGGTTTTCTGGTTCTATAAAAATATGTGTTCTGTGGAAACAGAACACAATTAATAGATTTACTTTAAGCTATAGTCGGAAGTGTTCTCTCAACTCTTCTATTATTAGGAACACAAACATTAATTATCATAGGTGGATGAGCCCGATAATAGTTATGCACCTCTAAACTAAACCTAATGAATACTTATATAACATTCACTCAAATGCCTTGTAACCTTCAATTTCCAAATGTTGTTCTCTCCAACGGTCTCAACAAATCCTGATGCTATAGTAATCTATTTACTTAAATTAGTGTCCTGCCTCAGAGAACATCAAAGTGCTTCACAAGCATTTGTGAAACATTATGCTGGGTAAGGCTGTGACTTGCTTTAGGGTAGTGCAATGAGTCCAGCCAGAGTTGTTGCAAATCATTACCATGTTTTGTCATGGTTCTGCTTGGTGCTAAGCATTAGACCTAAGTACTGACTATGAAAGGCTAGAGTTATTTTTTTTTACTTTTCTTAAAAGATAATATTTTTGTTTTTGTGTATTTTCTTATAATTTTATTCCCTTAAATGAGGGAAGAAAAAAGTGATTATGTATGTATGTGTTCATATTTGTGTGTCTATCTATCATCTATCTATCATCTATCTATCTATCTATCTATCTATCTATCTATCTATCTATCTATCTATCATCTATCTATCTATCTATCTATCTATCTATCTATCTATCTATCTATCTATATTTATCTATCTTTTATGTGCCTTTTATGCCCAGCAAAGTGTAGAGACTTAATAAAGGCTTGTTGAATGCTTGACCACAGAGGAGATAGAATTTTCTTCCCCCCAACTCCCTTTCAGAGATGAGGAGTCCACCAGTGTGAAACATTGCTTTTATGGTAAGATTTTTTTAATATATTGATGGATTTTGCTGAGTTTCCCCTTCTTCCTCTTTTTGTATTTTTTTCAAGTCATTGTTATATGCAATGTTACTAGGAGGAGAGGAGAGAAAAAAGCATGGAGGGAAAAATGTAGGCCACGTAAAAACAAAATATTAGGATAAAATTATTTTCAAAAGAAAATTCTTCTTAAAATTCAATTCTTTTTGAGTAGAATAGGATTGGATTGAATTGAACTGAATATTTTAAAAGACTTAGTAATTGAGATTTCCTTATGAAGCTGATGAGTCAACCAGAGTAATAGGAAGATAAGTTTATGAATGTATTAAGGCACTAACAAAAACTATCATGATCCTGTTTTATTGCCTTTTAAGGGTATCCCTGGTAGGCTATTTGCTTATTCTTAATGAGGCCTTTTCAGTTTTATGGCCCCTATAACTCTGGACAGCTGGAGCCTTGCCCTCTAATGTGGATCTTACAAGTGTCAGTGCACTCTGGGAGGGAGGACAAGGGTAAGTATCTAAATCTTTAATAATCTTCTGAAAAGGATCCATGCAAAATTAATCAGTAAAGTTCTATCTTTTATTTCAGAAAGATTTACAGTATTTGCATTAGAATTAGCCTCTTTTCTAAGATGTTACATTTGTCCTTGGCAGCTGCTATGGGACTATCTATCCATTCCTCCCAGGAAATGTTCAATTAGGTGGCAAACAATATCCAAAGTCCAAGTGCTATTTGTATTAATGTGCTTTTAATGTTGTCCACAGGAGAAAACAAGTAAAAGACCATGGGCCATTTTGCTGAGCCAGCAATGCTTTGGATCAAACTAACCCTGAAAAAGCCTGGGATCTGATCTATTCCAGGGAATCTTGTTATATAACAAAATATTTATGTCCTTTTGTCTCCTTAGAATTGACAATGGTCAGCAAATGTGAATAACACAGTTCCTCTGATTAGAATTGAAAGAAAGAACATAATATTGTAGATTTAGGGACCTCTTTAGAGGTCATCAAGATTAACTCTCTCATTTTAAGTAGCCTGAGGCCCAGAGTGGTTAAATGACTTGTCAAAGGAAGGGCAGCTAGCAGGAATCTGGGGCAAATTTGAACCCAGCTTTTGTTCACTAGGAGTCTAGCAATATCCTATGCATTACAGTAGAATACCTAGATCAGGGGTGGGGAACCTGTGGCTTTGAGGCCACATGTGGCCCTCTAGGTCCTCAACTGAGGCTCTTTGACTGAATCCAAACTTCACAGAAATTCATCACTTTATAGTAATAATGCACAGATTTGACCATGTTACTTCCCTTCTCCAAAATCTTTTATAGATCCCTATTCTATCACTAGAATAAAATATAAACTTCTTAGTCTAACAATTAGTGCCCTGAAATCTATCTCCAGACTTTTTTTAGGCTAATTTTTCATCACCCCCCTTCATGTTTCCTAATTACCAGTCAAATTGACCTACCTCCTGTTCCCCAAACTCAGTATACTGTTTCCATTTCTTTTCATAGACTATCCCACATGTTTGTAATGTATGGCCTCCTCAATTCCAAGTCTTATAATCCATGTAGTTTTATTTGGTCATTTCAGTCATGTCCAACTCTTTGTGACTCCATTTGGGTTTTCTTTTTACCAAAGATATTGGAATTGTTTGCCATTTCATTCTGCAGCTCAGGTTTACAGATGATGAAACTGAGGCAAACAGATTTAAGTGACTTGCCCAAGGTCACACAAGCTAGTAAACATATGAGGCCAGATTTGAATTTAGGAAGATGAGTCTTCCTGACTTTAGGTCTCAAACTCTATCCATTGTGCCACCTAGCTTCCACATATAATCTTTAAAGCTCAGTTCAGGTATTACCATTTTCTGGAGGACTTTTTTCTTGATTCCTTTTCATCATTAGTGCTATCTCATGCTTCAGTTTATCTCATATTGTGCTTCCTTATCTTTGCAAAGGTTATACGCTCCCAACAGACCATATGCTTACTGAGGACAGGAAAGATTTTCACATTTGTCTTTAAATTACCAGCACCTAGTATATTGCAGGTGTGTGTGTGTGTATGTGTGTAGGTTGAACAGATATCTCATTTGTGTGAAATGCTCTTTTCCCCAACACTTTTTGCATATGTTTGTGTACACATCATTACAATTAGGTGCCTTTTCTGTTACAATCTTAGAGAGTTAACCTAAGATAGAGAGAGACCAAAGGACTTGTTGATGGTCACACAGCTAATATGTCTGAACACCAGGACATGCACCCAGGTCTTCCTGACTCCAAGTCCAATCTTTTATTATGTATTGTTGCTCCTCATCTTACCCTCACCACATACTTTTGTAAATGCATGGAAAAATGAATGTAATGGCATGTGAGACTAGGATGGTCAGAAGGAACACTTGAAGCACTCAAATTCTAGGAATATCTTATAGCTATAAAATAATGGTAAAGATGAGCAATACACATGAAAACGATGTGCAATAGGTTGGAGATGAAGTGGCTTTGGTGAGTAAAGGCTTGTTGTAGACTGAAGCTAATCTGTAATTATTCCTCTAAAATTAGGTGGTATTGTAGATAGAGTACTGGGCCTGAAGTAATGATAGACCTGAGTTCAAATCCTGCCTCACACACTTACTACTGTGTGACTCTGGGTAAGATTGAAATTCCACCAGACTCAGCTTTCTCAACTATAAAATGAGATTAATAATACCCTCTCTCTCAAAGATCAAAGGAGATATTTGTAAAGTGCTTAGCACAGTGCCTAGCATAGGTTCTCAATAAATGGTATGTGGTCTACATGTGAATATGATAAAATCTCTTTAAATTGGTTTATTAATATTTATATCAATTAATATTGGATAATATCCTTTTAGTAAGCTATCTCTGGGAAACAAACCTTTATAGGTTTCATTGTTCCTTTCTTTTTCTTTTCCTCTTCACTCTCAACTTAAACATATGGAGAAAGAAGAAAAAAATCATTTGAAATTGGAAATGAAAGTCCAAAATTACCATGCAGTATAGACTTACAAAATATTGTATTCTTTGGGTGCAAAGAGATCTTCAAAGTCTTCTAGTCTAGTTAACCTCCATACCTCAATAAAGGATTGCCTTCTACAATAATACATAATGATTTGTAACTCAATTGGTTAACAAAAGCCAGAACTCAGCTATCCAAACAAGTCTAGTCTCCTTCATTATCAGCATGTAATATTCCTGTGATTCCACTGGTAAAGCATGTTATGATGTTGCACTTTTAGAGTTGCCTTCAGAGCCAGTGGAATGCTCATTCGAATATCCTCATTGCTGTCAAATCTTTATATTTCAGTGTAGAATTAACTCTGGACAAAGGCTAAACATTGCTATGATCCAAGTCTGGCAGATAAAATGGGTTATCAAACTTGATTAGACCATTTAAGATCTTCCAAAGAGGTCTAACTAATATAATAATAAAGCCAATTTTCTTGTCTGATAGCTTTTGAGGGCAATTATACAAAAGAACTTGACAAAAATATTTGGAGTTATGTAAGGGTCCCTAGTATAAAAGTATAGGCTCCTGAGGTGACTACTTTGAAGGACTATTATTGTTTGTTCTTTGATTCAAAGAGGACCAATGACACCACAGGGTGATGTCCTGACTTGCTTGTGAATTGGATTTAAGTGAGGCAATTGCACAAAGTTGTCAACCTCATTCTCTCTTCCAGAATCATCAAAGTCAAGTGGCAAGACAGAAGTCAAGGTAGCTAGCAATGACCCTGGATGGAGTGAATAACTTTGGCATCTTCAATGTCTGACCATGATTTAAGATCTCCACAGCACTTGCTTAAGTTGCCTTCATGACCCTTAGAAAAAAAAATTTCTCATTTGCCCATTCCATCAGGGGCAGTTTTCACATGCATGGGGTAGACATATCACTAACTCACTGACAGTTTTGAGGCTTGTCAGTTTCCCTCAACCTGTTTTAGCCCCATCTGCTGAGCCAATTTTATTGGGGTGTGGCCAATGAGTATGATACAGTTTCTTGGGGCCACAAATGAGAGTTGAGTGACAAATAGACACCAAAGGTGGGCTAGCAGTCTTGAAAAGGGCTCAGAAGCCCTCATACCAGTGGTGCTAGTGTTCTCTAAACACCCCATACAATCTGAAGGATAAGTCAGTTAAACATAGAAGTTCTAATATATTTGCTGAGAAATTAGTACATTTCTATAATGCTTTGACATCTGCAAAGACGCAAGTAACATGCATTATTACATCAGTTTAGTAGATGTGAAAACTGAGACTCAAAGCATTTAAATAAGTTCTTCACATTTCAAAACTAGAATATGTCAGCAGTTTTTCCAAGCCTTTTCATTCCTCTTCAAACCTCTTATCCCCCCTCGCCATTTTCAGATGAAAACCTTGCTTCATAATCTACAGAAAAAAATGGAGGCCATCCACTGTGAGCTTCCTCTTCCACCCTCTTCCTCATCTCCTATCACTGAGATACCTTCTACAGCTTTCTCCTCCTTTACCCCATCTCGCATGATGAAGTGGCCTTACTCTTTCCAAAGCTAATTGATTTCCATTTGTCAAGTGATCTTATTTCATCCTGCTTCTTCCAATAGACAACCTGACATCCCTTGTCTTTCTCTTATTTTCAATCTCTCCCTCTCTACTGGCTCATTTCTTACTGCTTACAAACATGTTCATGTCTTGCCTATCCTGAAAAAAATCTTCACTTTATCCTTCAATTCCCACCAAATATCATCATGTATCTCTTCAGTCCTTTGTAGGTAAACTCCTCAAAAAGACTATCTGCAAGTGCTTCCACTTTCTTTCCTCTAACTTGCTTTTTTACTCCATACATTTTAGCTTCTGACTATCATTCCACTGAAACGGCTCTCTCTGTAGTTACTAATCATCCCTTAGTGGTCAAATCCTATGGCCTTTCCTCAATCTTAATTATCCTTGACTTCTCTGTAGCCTTTGACACTCTTGAGAACTCTATCCTCCCATCAAAGATGCTTTTTTCTCTCTAGGTTTTTCAGGACACCATTCTCTCCTGGTTCCTCTTCTACCTATTTGACATTTACTTTTATCTCTTTTGTTGACTCCTCTTCTAGAACATGCCCTCTACTGTTAAGTGTCCCCCAGGTTTTGTCCTGGTCTTTCTTCTCTTCTCCTCCCTACACGATTTCACTTGGTGATCTCAGAAGCTCCTGTGGTTTTAATTACCTCTATGCTGATGATTCTCAAATCTACCTATGCTGCCCCAATTTCTCTGCTGACCTCAAATCTTACATCTCCAAGTGCCTTTCATACATTTGAACTAAATGTCCAATAGGCTTCTTAAATACAGTAGGTATAAAAGAAAGCTCATTATTTCCTCCCCAAACCTTCCCCCATTCCTACTTTTCCTCTTGCTGTAGAAGTCAACACCATCTTCCCC
>CM053622.1:182098855-182128800 GCA_028646595.1 Phalanger gymnotis
TTTTAGTTACAGCAATGGGGGAAATATTCCCTATCAGCAAGTAATATGGCTTTATTAGACTAGAGCCATTTTTAATCAAGGAGTACTCTTCTGTTTGTTTTTCTTTTTATTGATACAAAGTTATAAAAAGTGATTTTAGCTGTGTGTGCATGTGTTGGATGTAGGTTACTTATTATTGTAATTAATCAGAAAATATGTATGTCATGAACACCTGCACATGTTTCTCTGCTAGGTTATATAGAGATATTACATTAAAATATTTAATTGAAACCAAAAACTGAGAACAGTTTCCCAAGCTTTGTACATTTTTCATGGATCTTTATTTCATCCTTTTGATTGAAAAAACACATTTGAGAAGGGAATTTGGGAAAAGAGAATTGATCGACATGTTAAGGCACACTAGAAGAGGAGATATAATAAAAACCAAACAGGAAAGGTGATTATTTGACAAAGAATTAGCTGGAAAGTCAAAAGAGTAGTTAAGAATACTTTGTGGATTATGCTAGCACAAATTTTGTTATTGGTAATTTAATTAAATCTAACTTAATCATCCCTAATTAGTAGTTCTGTGTTTCTCCAATATATTAAGCTACCGCTGTTATCAAAACATGTGATGATTTGTCATAATATATGTTATAGTGTGATTTGTCTGGAAGTTATCTTGTTTTCATGCATCCAAATCCCTTGTCACCATCACAGCAAGTCATACAAGTCTGATAACTTTTATATTTATTGTAAAATTTATATTTTATATTTAGTATTCGTATATTGAAAGGTCACAAACAAATAAAATTCAAAATATATACTAAAGGAATACAAAATAATATCTTAGGTTTGGATAGTAGAGAGCAGTAGCAAACTCTTGGGGGTCAAGATAAGTTCTTTGTAGGAGAAAGTAGTTGAACTAAGCCTGGAATGAAACTAGGGGTCTCTGAAAGAAGAGAAAGAAAGGAGTATATTCTAGGAATAAGGTATGGGAGGGGGAGGAGCATTTGCATGGGTGTTATGAGGGGAGATGTTATACTGTATACATAGAAAGGCAAATAGAGTGAGCTTGAAGCTATGTATGATCAATGCAGGCATTCGGTCTGGGAGGATAGAAGGGAAACAGATTGAAAAGGGATTTAGCTGTCTTCTCAGTTTCTTCCTTATTAGTAGCACTGAAGCTGTGGGTGGTAGATGGATTTGGTTATAGAAAAAGCTTTAAAGTTGAAGCAAAGATTACCATTTAGGTTGGAAGCCAGTCAGGGGAATGGAGGAGTTTTGGGCAAGTTCTTTTTATTATTGCTCAAAGTATTGCCAGACTTCAAGAAGCAAGGAGCCAATCTATAGCCAATATACATAGCTCTGTGCCAAGGTCAGAGAAAGACAGTCAGGTGAAATCAAGCAGGCAAGCAGAATTCTGGGTACATGATTCCATGACAAAAGGTACAATGTCCCTTCTCTCAAAAGTTTCTTTCTAAATTTAACACATTAGGGGAATTATTATGAATGAGGCTGGAAAACTAGGTTGGAGGCAGATTGTGGAGGGCTTAAAATTTCATAATAAAGACTTTGTACTTTAATTAGGTAGACAGTATGAAGTTGCTGGAAGTTTTAGATGTGACAATAAGAGAAATTCATTAGGAAGAATATTCACACATCTGGGAAAAGGAACAATTAGAAAGCAAATAGATTAGATTCAGGTTGACATATCATGAAGATATTAAAGTAATCTATTGTGAGAGAAAATGCGGTTCTGAAGTGTGGTGGTTTTAATAGTAGGGAAAGTGAAGAGTGATACTTGAGACATATTGTGGAACTAGAATTGAAAGGACATGGCAACTGATCATGAATGACAGTAGCAAGAGTATCTGATATTTATAGAGGGATTTTAGGTTTCAAAGTGTTTTACATATGCTATTTGATCCTCAAAACAACTGTATGAGGTATGTGCTATTATTTTCCCCAATTTGTAGTTGAGGTAACTGAGTCTGAGAGATATTAAATGACTTGCCCAGGGTCACATACCTAGTAAATGTTTAATGCCAGATTTGAATTCAGGTCTTTTAAACTGCTAGAGTTCTATCCGCTGTGCCAAAAATACTAATTCAAACCTTTAAGCCAAGATGATAGGGATGCAGAGGGACAATAATCTTGGGGATGAAAATGCATTTTGGAACTAATGAGTTTTGCGTAGGAAGTAGATTCTGGTGAAGATGCCCAGAAGGCAATTGGGAATACACATTTGGAATTCTATAGAGAATTGGTGTCAAGTTCACAGACCCACTGAGGCCTTCTGAGTGCTGCCCAAACTTACTAAAATGTAATTGGGAAATGTCTAACAAAATAAATAAAAAATAATACACCATAGATTTTAATTTTTGGTTTTCTAAGTCAATATAAGACCTGCAGGCATGCATTTCTATTTGAATTTGATACCCCTGCTATAGAGAAATTGAGGATTAAGAAATAAATTTGCTTTTTAATTGCGAAAATGTTATATTTGAGGCCATGGTAGTAGACAAGTATAGCAGTAAGGCAAGATTCACGACCTCAAAGATGACCATGAACATGCCTGAATGGTTCAGAATCACGAAGTATAAGAAATTGTCTAGATAGAAGGCAGAGGAAGTATGACATTTATTTAGACACGAGAGAATCCACACCCAGGACCAATAATTCCAATTCCATACAATAGCAATTATATTCCAAAACCAGTAAGCCCACCTCAATGTAGCAACAAGGAAATTATAACAAAGCATTATAGCAAAGAACCAAGCCATTCTGTAAACTCCCCCTGCCTCCCCCCCCCCACACACACACCTGCTAGGGCCTTCCTGTAAACAATCACTCATGAATCCTAACTCTCTGCTCAGCACTCTCTCCTGCAGCTCTGCTACTCAGTTGCTTGATCTCTGCAACTCTGTCTTGTTCTGCACTTTCTGCTCTGCCGTCTCTCGATGCTGGCTCTCCCTCAATGTCTGCTGCCTCAATGTCTTTTTGATGTCTGCTCCTGAATCTTGCCACTCTCAGTTCCACTGCTCCCAGTTCTGCTGCTCCCAGTTCTGGGCTCTCTTTTTATACAGTTCTAGCCAGCATCTGATTGGCTAGAACTTAGGTTTCTGATTGGCTGAATTCATGATTCACTAGAACTCAGTGCATATACCATTGGCTCTGGTCTTAGCAACTCTCCTAAGAGCTCTGAGGGCGTGAAGTCCACTTTGGCTTAGCAACTAGTAATTAGGTGCTTTAGGCCTACTTAGAAACAACGACATAATCAGGCTTTCCTACTGAGGCCCACCTGAGGCCTGTTGAATGGGTGGGGAAGATCTTAGAACACATTAGTACTACAACAAGATCACTATCAGGGAAATTACAGAAAAAAGTATAGTACCAAAGGCATGGAGGAACACCAGGGGTGTAAAGAGGATGAGGAAACAACAAAGGTTAAAGGCGTTCAGAGAGGAAGAAGTGAATCTTTCTATGTGCAGTGTCTCAGAATTCAAGCTATGATACAGCAACAGGAAAGGCTTCAGGAGTGTTAAATGCTAAGATAAATCAGGGAACATAAATAAGTACTTTAAAATGGCTTTGGCAATAAGAAAGACAATATAATGATTTTGGAGAGCACAGTTTCAGTAGACCAGTTGGTAAGGTAACCAGTTCCATAGGCTTAAGGAGACAGTGCTTAGTAGACAAAGCAGAAAGAGCAGGCATGGACTTCTTATTCTAAAAATTTGTCAGTTAAAGAGAAGAGAGAGATGGAGCAATAACTGTATCTGGAGATTTTTTATTTGCTGCATAATTTTCATCATTTTTACCATTCCAATTATGTTGTAACAGCCTTACTCTTTCTATTTTCCCAATGTGGGTAACACTTTTATTCTCTTACTTCTAGCCATCTTCCTAGTTTTATTTCTTGACTATTCTCTTGACAGCCACATTCTGATTTTTTGGTATTATTTCAATTGTTCTGACTCTTACTAGTTCTCAGGAGAAAATTTTGATTTTCCTTTGCCTGATAGGAGATGTCTCCCTTGATGATTCAATTAACGCTACTCTTGTTACAGGTCAAACGAGTGATAATGTCACCAAAAAGAAAAAAAAAATCAAATGACCTAACTTACATGACTAATAGGCCATAAAACTGAATACAATATGAAACAATAATCTAAATATATCAATGGCTAATACAATTTAAAAGACTTATATATCTTTATGATGTAGATAAATATTCAAACTTTAAAAAAGAAATAAAATCTCTCAGCCTTGTAATTCCTGATACTGAAGCAAACTGACAGGATTGGGTCTCCACAGGAATAGCCCATTGCCAAAGCATTTGTCATTATTTCCTGTTGTACAGTGACATGATGACATGACAATTTTCAAATAAACTAATGGATTTGACTCCTTTTCCACATTTCATCAAGGACAGATGCAGCTACACATAAATGCTTTTCTTATACTCAAGGAGAGGGATGATGACAAACTGGATGGAGGGCCATTCAGGAAGACAGGTTCTAGCCCTGCCTCTGACAAATCACTAAATATTCTAGTATCCTCAGATAATCTTTTAAAATATATATGTTACAGATGAGGACCAGTGCCTTTGTGGAAGTAGTTTCTATACCTGACAATTCACAAAAATATATTAAATCAGACTCTTGGATATCCCCCCCCAATCCACTCTGCCCACCACCACCACCACCACCATGAACTGCAACTGAATAACACTGTTAGATGTCAATGATTAACAAGTCTTTAATCAGAGAAAGTTTATCATTTAGTAGGTAATTGTATTGTATAAATAAGGAAGTTGCTATCCATTTTATTTTCTTATTTTTAATTGTTCTTTATTTCTTTTATTAACATTTTGTTTTTCCCCAATTACATACAGAAAAACAATGTTTAACATTTATTTTTTTAAAAATTCTGAGTTCCAAATTCCTTCTCTTCCTCTCTTTCTTCTACTGTCTCTGAAACAATAAGCAATTTGATATGGGTTATACATGTGCATTCACGTAAAACATATTTCCATGTTAGTCATGTTGTGAAAGAAAACAGACAAAAAAGAAAGAAAAAAAGAAAATGAAAAATTTTATGCTTTGATCTGAATTCAGACTCCATCAGTTCTTTCTCTTGAGGTGGGATAGTATTTTTCATCATAAATGCCTCAGAATTGTTTTGGATAATTGTATTGCTGAGAATGGCAAAGTCATTGACAGCTGATCATCCTTACCATGTTCCTGTTATTGTGTACAGTGTTCTCCTGGTTCTGTTCACTCTATATCAGTTAATAACATACATGCAAAAAAATTTTTGAGTTCCAATTTTTTTCCCTTTCTCCTTACCCCTCCTGCACACTTCGAGAAGAAAAGCAATATGGCATCAATTTTACATGTGAAGTGCACACACACACACACACACACACACACACACACACACAAAATTTCCAAATTTGGTTGAATATCATTTGGCCTCATGTGGAACTCAGAAGTCAACATGACAGCTATTCATTTGTTGTTGGAATTAAAAACCTCTCCACCAAGAACAGCAACGCACCATGAGTAAAGGGGATGACAGGAACCAAAGTATAATGGACACAAAGCTAGCTTGGACCCAGGAGAATCTTAGTCAAAGTCCAGAATATGAAACATTTTAGTTGTGCAGCCTTAGACAAGTGATTTAAATGATCAATGCCTCAGGCAACTGAGAATATAAACTGTGAAGGATTTATTTTATATTGGTGGAGGGAGTGTCCTAATCTTGTAGTTCCCTAAACTAATAAAATCACAGGTCCAATCCTTATCCCATATCCTACAAAGGAAATAACATGACATAACTTTAAGAGGAATTAAATGTGTAATATTATATGAGAGGGAAAATAGTATTATCCAATATAATAATCAGAGTATGCTTTAAAGAAGAGGTGTCAAACACAATGCCCCACAGTCAATTGCAGCCCAACACTGCCAAGTACTGTCCGAACCAGCTTAATATGTGTCAACTGGCCAGAACCAGCCTCTAAATTGTGGGTGAACAGGGCTGAATAGAGAAGGCTAGAAAATAGGAAAATCAGGAAAAAACAGAAGTTTAATTTCAAAGTGTGGGCAATGGCTTGCAAGCAAGGATACAGGCTGAAGCCCTGCACCTAGTTGGAGGGAGAGCACCCCGGGGCAGTGTGTGGAGATCTCAATACTTATACCAATGACTACACAATGAACTGGAGCCCTGACAATGAGGGATAACAGTAACAATATGACAAGTTTGATTCATAGCAGGGTTTCATGACCAGAACATGGATATAGCATATGCTTGTCTGAGCTCAGAGAATATCTGATGCTCATCAAAGGAATACAAAAACGTTGTGATTTTGCCAGCAAATGAAATCATCCAGAGGGTGAGAGCAAAGGATTGTTATTATACCAAGCTCAGGGCACAGCTGGCTTGTTGAGCCTTAGCTCTGGAAAACAGGGTTCTCCTGTTACCTTGACATATATAATTAGGAAATATTTAACAAATAAATAAAAATACAATAAAATGTTAATGTGTGGTTCTTAAGTTAACATTCAGTCTTTAATGATCCTTATTATGGTTTAGTGGCTGCTATTTCTGTTTGAGTCTGATACCACTGCTTTAAAGGGTGAGCAGGATTTCAATAGGGGGAAAAGGGAAGAGAATAAGGATTTGCTAAGCATCTACCTTATTCTAGGACTGTGCTAAATGCTTTACAGATATCTCATTTCATTCTCATAGTAACCCTCAGAAGTATGTGCTATTATCCCCATTTTACAGTTGAGGAAACTGGTAAACAAAGGTTAATGATTTGCCTAAGGTGACAGAATTAGGAAATATTCAAAGTGGGATTTGAGTTCAGATCTTTTGCTTCCAGGCTCACCACCATATTATCTAGGTGGCAATCAGAAAAATAGGAAGGTAGTAAAGCATTTCAAGGACAGGGAATACCAGTAACAAGTTAGAGTGTGAAGGTATGGTGTGTATTATAATATATTATGACATAACAAGTATGGAAAATAATAACAGATACTGACTGGAAAAGAACTTTAGTGACAAATTTGTAGAGCTTGAGTGCCAGACTAAGGATTATGAACTTTGTTCTCCAGTCTGTAATAGTTACCAAAGATTTTTAAACAGAGAAATCATATTACTAGATCTGTACACTTGAGAGATTATTCTAGTCAAAGTGTCAAGGATAGATGTGAAAACATAGGTTGGTTGTAGGAAAAAACTGCTATCAGTTGTAGGAAAAATTGCTACAGGTACACCCTCTGATAGGCACTGAACATGGCACTACAGAAACCTAACAAAAATAGTAACAGTCCCTTCCCTTAAATAGCTCAAACTTCTTACTATGGAAGATATCATGCACACATGTTAGTGAGGATAAAATATATCAAAAGTAGATACAAGATCATTTAATTTCATTTTTGGTACTTGTCACAATTTTCTGAATGGATTTTATCTTATTTATGCCTTTCCAAAATCATGGGGCCCCGAATCTGAACATAGTGCTCCACTTTTTGCCAGTAGGGAAGACTGCCTTGGAATCACCACTTTCCTCATTCTGGGCATTATTTTTTATTAATGAAATCCAGAAGAGCATTAGCATTTTTGGCTGTTATGTCTCATTTTTGACCCATTTTGGCATGATTGCTTACAAAAGAATCCTAGATTTTTTCACACAAAGAGTTGCCTAGCCATAACTATCTTATCCTAAATTTGTATACTTAATTAATTGCACCCAAATGTAGAATTTTGCTGTAGATTGGAACCACTTAAACTTTGTCAAGAGAAAATCATTCCTGTATTTAAAATGGTGGTACAGAAAAGCAAATCTCACACACTATCTTTTTGCCAACTGTTACACTTCCAAAATTCTACTTCTTTTGATGCCATTACTTTCAGTTGACAGTAGTTGTTGTTGGAATTAAAACTCTTCTCAAACCTCTAAGGCCTTCACTGTCATCTCCATTATTTCATATTTCTTAGCAAGGTTTTCTAGTTTACTTGTAGTGGTATCACTTGTTTTCATGAATAAGTAGGAATGGTCATCCATTTTAACAATCCAGGAGGATACCCATCACATCCAACATATTTGCCCTATGTTGACTTCTCAATTTTTAAAATGAAGTTGACAAGTAGCCACTTTGTTCTTGCTACATTAGGAGTCACCAACTATTTCCATTTTCTGACCATTATTGGATAACTTCTTTCTTAATGATACCTGTGAAAACCCCTCGATTATCACTTAGAGCACATAAAGTTCTTTTGGATTAACTTGGTTTAGTTGAACCCCATGTCTATTACCTAGGTGAAAACATTCAGCATTCTTTTGCCCCCTATGCCCCATTGTCTATGTTTTTTTTTCATAGTCTTCAACTACTTTCTATTTTAAGTAATTCTTTCTAATCGGACTCATCGGTTCTGAGTAGCTGATATATGTTATTCTCACTACTAAGGGAGTCATAACTGGCACAATAAAAGCTAATCATCTGGGACCTTGCTAAATAATTGGCTCAGCCTGGAATTGTTTGTGCGCTTGGTAGTCCAAAAACTTTTGATCACTTTAGTCTATTGTATTCCCTCCAGCCTTCACATAAAGCTGAAAAATCATCCTCCTTTTGTGAAGTAGATAAGGATTTAACATGAAAGTCTTCTATTCTCTCTGTACCCTCTGAATTAGCTCTACAGTGCTCAGAAACAACTAAGTATAGTAAACAAGAATCCTTCTGTTTTAAAGTATGTAGGGAATTATATGAAGGTTTTGTGAGGTTCTCTAGCAGATAATTGTAGTTCTGCATCAAGTATCTTCCATTTTCTAATGTCTCTGTGGCATGTAGTAGTTATGATTCAAAGTCAGATGCTGTGCTAGCTAGGCATTAGGAAGACAAAGACAAATTGAAACTGACCTCAAGAAGATTACCTTTTTCCTGGACACTTCCACCAAAAGAAGCTTCCAGGTTACACAGACACATTTTATGCATTCCTTGAAATTGGAAGAAACAAAACTCACTCTTAGAAGTTTACAAAGTCCTCTTTCTTCCTCAATTGCTTTTTGATGTAAGGGTTTCTGTTCTTTGTCATTCCTCGTATTGCTAACTCTCCTGACAAGGAGACATACTCATATGGTCATGTATATTTGATTGACTGGGAGGCCTTAAGGAAAGCTTAGTTAATCTTCATTATGTTCCTGGCTTGATAGGACATTAGTTTGTTTGTACCAAACCCTAATGCAAATAAAACACTTCAGATAGTTTTGTGTAGAAATTTAGTTATATCAATGCAATATCTGATTAAATCAACTCATTCGGTTCCTTTCTCATTTTTTCTCTTCATGTAGAAGTTCACATATGCCCTTATGCTTCTCTATTTTCTTTATTCTATATTTTGTTCAATTCTGGAGCTCAGATAAAAAGTTTTGGCTTAATACAAAGTCCTCAGAAAAAGAGAACATATTTAGAACATCTGGATCAAGGAATTTTTCTCAGAGACCTTATCTAGTGCCAATAAAGTTTTTGGATGTCACCATTTTATGAGCTTATACAGAGGCAATAAAGGTGACCTGAATTAGAAGCCAAGTGAAGCAATGTTTTTTTTTTTTTTTTTTTTCCCTATGGTGCATAGCAATATGGGGTGGGGGACAGAGGCAGGGGAGAGAAAGCAAGTACTATATTTGTTTATTGCTGCTGTTCTAATGTGCTATCAGGAAAAGAAAATTATACTTTTTAAAGATTCAATTCAACCATCTCCCAGTAGAATTTTGTAAACTCCAGTGTTCAGAATATCTTCCAACATTTAGAGGTTGGGGATGTCTAAAAGATATTTATAAATTTATTGGATATGGACAAATTTTTTTATAAGTGAAATGGCTTGTTCATCTCAAATTGAATTTGAATAGGCAAAATATCACTCAGATATGCTGAATATTTATTGAGCTATTAAAGACTTTTAAAGGACAAATCTTAATGGTGTCCTTTATATCTAATGTTAAAATAATTGGGTTGATATCCAAATCAAAATCAAACCTTGCTTTTTCTCTTTGCCAGGGTCTTAGCCCATATATTCTATTTAGTCCTTTTGAGGTAATGATAAAAGTAATGCTTTTTGCTCTGCCAAGCTGATTCTGAATTAACTTTTAAAACTATAGATTGACTTCATACAGATAGTGACTCCAACTAAAAATAATAGAACTTGTCAATATAGGAAAATAATTGTGACCTTAGTAGCAGGAATCATTTTGAAAAAATAAGAGTCTTTAGAATATAGAATAGTTTTGGAAGGTCAGTCATGAAAGTGTCATTATAAGAAAGATTCAAAATACTAAGAGATAAAGTGCTCATGAATATTTAGATGGGATAGCCCTGAATATTTCAAGAGGTACACTAAAATGATTTGCAAGGTCTCTCATACCATAAGTATCAAATATTCTTTCTTAAAAACTGAAAATGATATGTGGTTTCAAAATGGCATTCTTCAGCTGTGCTCTTGAGGTAGAAATTGAAACCTAATTTTTCAATTTAACATGTTGCCAAAGTAGGACATTAAAGAAAACCAATGAAATGATACATATGCATGTACAAACATACTCATATGTGCACATCTATGTATGTAAGCATTTACTATAAAACAGCTGAAATGATAGGGATGATTGAAAAGCTCTGTAGTTAAAACAAAAAAAAATTGCAACCAACTTGATATAATATGAAAAACTAAAAAATAGAATTCAGTGAAATGTTAGAAATTCCATAAGTAAGAAAAATTGGAAAATATAAAATTAGCAGTAGGCATTTGATGCTGAAGAAAGAACCCTGCATTTAGAGTCAGAGAGGCAGTATTCTAATTTTGATACTGAAATTTATTTGAGTTGTCTTGCCCAAGTCAATTTTCCTCTTTAGGCTGCAGTTTACTTATCTATATGTGAAAGGAGTAATTCATATACTCCCCCAACACACATACATCAACATAATGCAATATAATGTAACAAACAAGATGTTCTATGCCTCTTGTCTTTATCAGGTACATATAACACTTTGAGTTAAAAGACCAATCAAAAGTCTATAAACTAGGTATAAACAATTCCTAGGCATCTCTACTGAATCAATCAAAAATGTAAACCAGGTAAATGGAATTCAGTGCTTCAAGCCTTTGGATAAAATCTGATGACAAAATGTATTGGTAATAGTTCAAAGAGCCACACCTATCAGAGAAGGGACTGGATGGGAAAGCAATTTCACTTAGTAGCACTTTGAGGAGTCATATTCTTTTGCCTAAAACAAGAGGGCAGCAATGGGGTTGGGAATAAGCAAGCCCAGAGGGAGTACCTATCTCTTTTTTTTCCTTTGCCATTGACCACCACAACAGAGAAACAGTGAACCAATAGAGTATGATGCATCCTTCTGGAATCTGAGAAAGGGAAAATAGGCTTGCTGATGAAAAAGAGCCTCATAGAATCTGAATTCTTCGAGACAGAGAGAAGAGCAACTTCAGAACTCAAGCTGGATGCCTATCCTCAGGGCCCAACAAAGAAGTATATATACCTCAAGGAAGCTTCATGAGGACATCAGAAAAGCAGGCAGGCAAAATAATTTATTGAGCATTACTATATGTAAGGTACTGTATTAAGTGCTGGGGACACAAATATAAATGAGAGGAAAGTCCCTGACCTTGAGACATTTACATTCAAATGAAGCAAGAAAACACATAAAATGGAACTAAAAACCTAGGGATGGGGTAGACGTTACCCAAATTGGTTCCTGGTATCAAAGTAAGAAGAGTCAAGATTACAGCCAGAATAGGTATAAAGCATGGTCACATGGACTCACTCCCAAAATGGAGGCCTGGAAGGAACTGAACAATAGGATGGGGGGGGGGATGTATTCCATCCTATTAGGAATTATGAGTTATTCTTTTCCAATATGTGTTCTCTAACCTTGAGACCACTTTCTGATGGATGTATTTGATGGATATGCATACAAGATTTTTGGGGAGGAAGTTTGCATACCAACTATTTCTACTATATCACCTTAGTACGTATTCATTTCTAAAAGCTTGGTGGCTAACTGAAGATAAATGGTGACTTCAATGATTGGAAAACATGAATGATAAAGTTAGAAAACATTTCAGAGAGAAGCAATCAGACAGCCTTTGGAGACCTGATCTTTTATCCACAGTGGCAATTAGGAAGTATTCCCATAGGGGTGCTGTATAAAAATTAAAAGGTTTTTAGTAGATGAAATCAAATGGGATATCCCAGAACTAAATCTATGATCCTAATAACTGAAAGGGAATTATATTAAAGCCATATGCCAATAATAACACGATCATAAGCAAGGTTAAAAAATTTATGCTGTATAATATTCAATACTAGAAGGTACAGAGGTAAAATAGTAAAAGTATGATGCATATGCATCTGTATTTCATGGGGGAGTGAAGGTATGCTAGCAAGAAGGATAAATGTAGGTTAAATTTGCCACAAAACAGTAGTGAAGATGATCTCAACATAACTCTGTCACCCCAAAAACTCAAAACAGTAAGAAATTTAAGTAAGCAGTTAGGATATATCTGCTTATTAAGATATTTCATCAAGTAGTAAAAAAGAAAGAAGCACCTCAAAATACAATAAAACTTGTCGAAAGAACAGAGAAAGAACAGAGGAGGGAACTACCTACAGCTCCAACTCACTTAAATTATCCCCATCATTCCTATAGGACTCAATGCAAATAAAAATGGAAAAAAATGTATATGCCCAATGCCAGCTACCAAAAAGGTTAATTTCAAGCTCTAAGGTAGACCCTATCTTGTCCCAGGTCAAACAATAACCATGCCCCCACCAATGTCAAGAGCAGAAATCTGTGATTGTTATGAGCAGCACTATAAAAAGGGGATAAAAATGAAAAGGTAGAGGGTAAAGGATTTCTGTAATAAAGGGAAAGACAAATATGTCTACCTGTTATTCTCTGACAATTTATGCATTGAAGAAGTCAAGGTGAGTCCTCTAGACAGTACAGAGGGTGTTCTGATAAAAGGGCATAAAGAATAAAAGGACGGGAGGATGAGAGACAAAAATATCAAGAAAGGGAAGCTGAA
Organism: Phalanger gymnotis; assembly: GCA_028646595.1. Classification (NCBI taxonomy): domain Eukaryota; kingdom Metazoa; phylum Chordata; class Mammalia; order Diprotodontia; family Phalangeridae; genus Phalanger; species Phalanger gymnotis. The sequence goes on from CM053622.1 coordinate 182,111,945, forward strand.
GATAAGCCAGTTTCAATGCAGGTGAACTCACAACAAGTCTCATAAAGAAAGAAAGAAAAAAATGAACAAGCATTCCAGAAAAGACCAAAATAACACTAAAAAGAAAAGTGTTCTGTTTTAAAGCAAAGTGAACTAAAAATTCTCAATAAAAAATAGATCAAGGAAAAATTGAACAACAGTAAGAAAACACAAATTGTTAAAATAAAAATATGGCATTTAAAAGAAGATTTAGGGATTGGAAATTATTAGAAACCAGAGATCTTATACAAGAAATTAACTTAAGAATTGATAATGCAGAATCCACAAGGAAGAATCTCCCACAAAGAGTAGAGGCTATGAAAAAGAGAATCATATATATGGAGTACAGAAATGTAGAAGTGCTAGAAAATTTGGCAGAAGATAAATAAAATACCAATATTTTGAATGTTCATATCATTTCTCTACTATGCATATGGAGTATGTTGGTTTTAAATTATAAAAAATGCTCTTTTAGTTTTAAAGTAGCGGCTACCAAAATTTGTAATAATCACAAAATTGTATAAAATACATATTGTAGATTCAGAAATTTGGAGTTGAAATGGATTTTAAAGGCCTAAGTTCTCTTATTATTGATGAAAAACTGAGGCTCAGAGTGATTAGTTGTGTTCAGTCACAGACATAGTAGGTTTATGTAGCAGAATTTGAATCTGTTTTCTTAGGTCCAAGTCTTACATTCCATTAAAGAGAGATAATACTGTTTTCCATGTAGCAAGCATTCCCATTCTTGTAGCACATTACTGTCGGTCTTCCCTTTCCCCTATGACTAATATTTAAGAAAATTATTTGAAGTACATAAACAAATACATCAGGGATGTCCAAAGTAGTGTATAGTTAGCATTTTTTTGTTTGTTTTCTATAGTATATTTAACATAAGACAAGGATTTACATTTCAATTCAGTTTTATGATGTTACATTTTCTGTTCAGATATGGATCCATCTATTAAGACAAGAAAAATGTAGCCAAACTGAATTGTAATAAAAATATTGATAATAGTATAAATACCTTGTACTTGTTAGTGAAGAACTGACATAAAGATACCTCCATCTTTTCTAGACTACTATATACCATAAACCAATAACCATGGAATCAGATAGTCTCTTAATTCTGATGAAATTATTGATTTTATTCAAAGAATTCAAATATTTCATCTGATCATCTTGTCTGTGATATTTCAGAAAGCCAGTTAGAATTCTAGTCTTAATTATATGGAAGTCCTTAGCAATCTAGAGTAATCATATTATCTAGAAGTAAATGACAGAATAAATATTGTTTAGTTTTATTTGTATTAAATATATAGATGGTTAGAATATAGCTCAAAAAAGAAGGTAGCATTTTTCCTTAATTACTATTTTCCCCCCTTAATGAAAGAGTAAACCAAGGTCAAATTGATACAGCTTCATTGAAAAGGGATATTTAAATTAGTTTAGGCCTAACAAATGTGTTTAAAACAACAAACATCAAAATATCATGTATTTCTTCTTCCAGGAATTTTAATGAATGAAGAAATTGGTGTATTGCAGGCTTTTATGAGTAATTAAGAATAGCGTCATTACTGGAAGAAAAGAATATTACTTTACTTTGGTGAAAACTAGGAGCCCATTCATGAGCCAAAAAGAAAAAAAAAACAAAGTTGAAGGTTACAATTAAGATATATTTCAAAATCTTGACATCATTCTTCAAAAAGCAAAGAATATGAAAGTCTCAAAATATTACCTTCCTGGATAACCAGCCAGTCCGTTAACAAATATTTATTGAACAACCAACTAGCATTGGAAATACAAAGACAGGCAAAAGCATGAATATTGCCCACAAGAAACTCACATTCCAATGAGGAATACATAGAGAAAAATGTATGTAAAAAGTTATATTCCAGTGTAAATGGGAGCTTATCATAAGATAAAATATTAGAAGGTTAGCATAAAGAAAATATTAGCAGTTTCTAGGAGAAAGGAGGGAGTTATTTGGATTGGTCTTCTATATATATATAAATTTAAAGAGATCCAGGGAAGACAAGGAGATAAAGGTGTGGTGGGTGAAAATTCTGGTCAAAGGAGCAGCTAGTAAAAAGAATTGAAATAGGGAAAATATGTGTCATGTTTGAAGAGTATCAAGATGACCAGTGTGGGGAGGGGAGAGGGAGTTAGAGTCAGTGAAAGATAGCAATTTTGCCTTAGATGCTTCATGGTCTTTTCCTCAATGACCTAAAAAGTGCACCAAAACAAATTCTGATTGAGAAAGCCAAGAAAAAGTCACAGTGAGTTTGTGTTTTTTTCCCCTCCAGACTAGGGCAGCTTACAAAAATTGAAGGAGACTGTGGTGGGGACTGCCCAGTAACCCAGGGACAATAAGGAGACTAAACACCTGGGCATAAAGAGATTCCAGGGCTCCCTCTACTAGCACTGGGAGAAAGAATGGATGCAATTTGTAACCTTTCTTACCTGTTACCCAACTTCATGTCACAGTTCCAGCAAGGAGAGGAGCCATAAGGGAACAGGGGCCTTACATGTATAAGAAGCAACAACAAGTTACAGAAACATTGATATGCGGCTCTGATCTCAAGAGCAGAGAGCAAACCAGGTTTTAACTTTTAGAACTGCACAGAGATCTTCAGTGGAATAAAGAAGGACAAAAAGGCCAAAACCAAAGAGGAGTCAGATGTTTAATTACTGAACCTAAAGGCTCTCCCAGTGGGCTAACTGGAACTAAGTCTAGCAGCAGTCTATGGAAATTCAAACATACATAAGCCAACAGACACAAATCAGATCAGGGATTTGCAAACCGGGGTGGGGGGGGAGCAATGAACAAAATGCTTCCCAGATCCAGCACCAAAATTTTATAGGCTCCCAAATTGAACTATGAAAACAGAGGGGAACACAAAATACAGAAACTTCAAGCAGATGTCTTTCTCCTATCTTGAGGGGAGCAAAACTGAATGCTAACATAAAGTCCAGAGTAAAGAAGAAGGCTTCAAAATGAGCAAACAAATGAAAAACATGACCATGAAAAGATTTTATGGTGTTAGAGAAGATCAAGATAGAAAAGAATGACCTGAAACCATCTATAAGCAAGAGCCTCAAAGAAAAATGCAGGTTGCACACAAGCAAGAATTCCTAAAATGGCTAAAAAAAATATAAAAAGGAAAACAATATTGTAAGAATCAAAAAAAGAGAAGCAGAGGATAAATTTGGTAAGGAAATGAAGTCTCCATAAGAAAATTACGAAAAGAAAGTTTATACCATGGTAAAAGAGGCACAAAATACTGAAGAAAATAGCTTCTTAAAAATCCTGAATTAGTCAACTGTTAAAGAGGTTCAAAATCATACTGAAGAGAATCACTCCTTAAAAATTAGAATTGTCCAATGACAAGTTAATGACTCCATGAGACATTAAAAAATTTTCAAAAAGTCAAATGACTGAAAAATGGAAGAAAATATGAAATATCTCATCCGAAAAACAACTGACCTGGAACATAGTTTGAGGGGAGATAATTTAAGAATCATTGCAATTCCTGAGGACCATAAACAGAGAAAAGGAGCCTACCCATTCCATTTCAAGTTATTATAAAGAAAAATTTCCCTTATATCTCGTAACCAGCGGGAAATGTAGAAATTCAAAGAATGTACCAGTTATCGCCTGAAAGAAACTTAAAGTTAAGACTCCAAGGAATATTTTAGACAAAATCTGAAAACCCCTTGTTGAGGAGAAAATGCTGCAAACAGGTAGAAAGAAATTATTCAAACATCATGAAGCTACCATCAGGATCATATTTGGTTTAGCATCCAATTCTAAAATGGAACAGAGGGTTAGGGATATGATATTCTGGGAGGCAAATGAGCTAGGATAACAATCAAGAATAACCTTGCCAGAAAAACTGAATTTAACCCTATAGGGGAAAAATCATATTTAATGAAATAGAGGACTTCCAGGTATTCCTGTTGTAATAACCATAGCTGAATAGCAGCTTTGACATTCCTGTAAAAAAAAAAAAACTAAGAGAAGCATAAAAAGGTTTAATGAGTGAGAAATAAGTGACTAAAAAAAGTTAAACATATTGTATTCAAATATGGGGATATGATGTCTGTAACACCTTAGAAGTTTATCATCACTAAAGGTATTAGAGGGTGTCTACCCAAACACAGAACATGAATGTTGATTAGCTGGCAATTTGATCAGATGATCAAATAGCGTCTGCCTGAACAGAGTGAATGGAGGAATAGTTCAAGTGCAAAATCTAGAAATGTTTATTGGTGAGTACAGCATATGTGTGTGTGGGAAAAAGCAGAACCTAGTCAGCTGCTTCAAAGTTTAGAGGTTTAGAGAGTGATTTGTATGTTTTTCAACAGGAAAGGAAGGCAGGAGAATAGGAGGAATACAGACTACTCGGGACCAGGATGTTTGTGCAAGCTTTGTCCATTTAAGGCTGGTATGAACCAGTATGAGCTGGACCTATGGTTGCTGGCACAACAGAGGTCTTCTGGGCTCACTCAGTGGATACCACAAAAGAGCACTGGTATGTCACACTTGAAAAACACTCATTCTGCTTCCTGATGGGATGATGGGATGATTTTTATTTTCAGGTTATTTCAGCCTCTCTTGGGTAATAAGGGAGCTCAAGCAAATCAAGGTGATTAGTAAATTCATTATTCATTCCATTTCTGCAATGTGATTTGCTTTTGTTGAGGTTATCTAAAAGAAAAATGGAAAGGTGAGAAAAAAGAGGTACTGGGATGGGGGAAAGAGAGGGCAAAAATATTTCATGTAATACTGAACATGTATGTACCAAAGAGCATAGTATTTGAATTACTGAAGAAAAATTAAATGAGTTACAAGAGGAATAAAAAATAAAACTATAAACTATAATAGTTAGGTACCTCAGTTTATTCCCTAGGAGAACTAGATAATTCTAAATATAAAACAAAAAAGAAATTAATGAGATAAATAGAATTGTAGGAGAGTTAGATATGATGGCACTCTGCAGAATATTGTGTGGTAATAGATAAGAGGGTAACTATTTCTCCTTTACAAAAATTAACTTTGAATTAGGGCATGAAATTTTTACAAACAAATGCAGAAAAGCAGAAATAACAAATGCATGTTTTTTTTTTCTGACCATGATGCATGATTACATTCAATAATATGTCTTTAAGCATAGATTAAAGATAGCTAGGTGGTGCAGTGAGTAGAGCGCTGGCCCTGGAGTCAAGAAAACCTGAGTTCAAATTTGGCCTCAGACACCTAACACACTTACTAGCCCTGTGACCTTGGATAAGTTGCTTAACCCCAATTGCCCTGCCTTCACCCCTACAAAAAGCATAGATTAAAAATTGAATGGAAACTAAATAACTTAATCCTAAAAGTAGGTTAAAATACAAGCCATAGAAACAATCAAGAATTTCATTTAAAATAATGACAAAAATGAGGCAATATACCAAAATTTGTGTGATGTGGCTAAAGCAGTACATAAGGGGAAATTTATATCTTTAAATAGTTTTATCAACAAATGAGAGGAAGGGCACAGCAAGAAATTGAGAATATAACTTAAAATTAGGAAAACAACAAGTTAACAGCCCCAATTAAACACTAAAATAGAAATCCTGACAAGGAAAGAGACTATGAAAACCAAAAGTAAAAAAGCCATTGAACTAATAAATAAAAGAGTTGGGTTTTTATACCACAAAATCAATAAAGCAGACAAAATATGGGCTAGTTTCAATTGAAAAAGAAACCCAAATTAGCAAAATAAAAAAATGAACAGTGTGAATTTATAATCCATGAAGATAAAATTAAAACAAAAACAAACCAAGCGCCAATGGATGGTAAATTTCATGGAAGAAAATAAAGCATAACAAAATTGCAAAGAGAGGAAAAAATTCAGGTTGTAAAGGGCTTTAAATGTCAAACAATGGAGTGAACATTTGGTTCTAGAGGTAATAGGGAACCATTGTAATTGTGTCATAGTAAGTTCTGCATTTTTGGGAAAAAAAACAATTTTAATTGCTCAGCAGAAAACAGATTTGGTTGAGATTTGAAGGTAGGAGACCAGTTAGAAGGATGTACCAATAATTTAAGGAAGAAGTGAAGAGTTTCTAAGTCAGGGTGGCAATTGTGTGAGTGGAGACAAGGATACACACACACACACACAGACGCACACACACTGAACACTTGTGGGCTAACAACATTACCAAATGAGACTATTTAGGGGAAAATGAAGAAAGTTCAAAAAAGACCCCAGGGGCCACATTGAGTAGCTAAAAACTGTAAGAAGATCTGGCATAGAAGATTGAGACAGAGTGGTCAGATAGGCATCAGGAGAATTGAAACATAGAAGGGATGCAAAAATCTATAGAAGAGAGAGTATCCTGGAGAAGAGCATGATTAACAATGCCAAAGGATGAAGAGAACAAGAAGAAGCCATTGTATATGATAATTAAAGGAACACTGGTGACTTTGGAGAGGGTAATTTTGGTAGAATAATGTGGTTGGATGCCAGATTATGACCATGCACAGCATTGTATAACAAAATATTATATCTTTACTAAGTGGAGAAATGCTATCAACAACTGTCAATGGCACTATTGACTATGAACACCAATAACAGATGTCTGTTGTGATTTGTTCTTTCAAAAATCAAATTAATTAAATATAACCCAATTCTAAATTTTGTGTTAATTCAGGAACTATTAAAATTGACATTGAATATAATTTTAACAGTTAAATATTATTATTTATATTCTTTAAATTATATGGTCATTAGTAGTGTTTGTTTATTTTCACTGTGAATCTGCTATATCTGGATATACTTCAAGATTTAAATATAGAAATAAACAATTAAATACTCTATGATTATTGCAATGTGCGCTGATGGGAACCCATCATAGTAGACACATATATTTGAAGTGAAAAGGAAAAAAAACTTATCTTTTTGCTTTTGATGTTTTTTCACATTCTGTATGTTCATGTAGGTATGACCTGTGGAGTAATGTAGACCTCTCAAGATATAGGATCCCAATTGAAATTATCAGACAAAAGGCACACAGAAACAATGGATGTTAAAACACTTGGGTACTATATCATTTAGAAGAAATTACCAAATAAACAGCTCACAGTTATGACGCTAAAATGAAAGCCAAGGATTTCCTCCATGAACTAAGTTCATTTAAGTTCATCTTTGCCCTTCACAAGATGTACCTTGTTCTCTTGATAGTAGTAAAAATGAGAAAGGCTCTTCAAGCTCCTGAACTTAGCTTACTACATTGACGGAGATGAAAAGCTTGTATAATGCATTCTCAGCTATGAGATTTAGCCCATAAAGTGTTTATTTGATTTTCTACGACAGTGGGAAAATGTGTGTAAACAATGTTATAACCATCCCCAGTTAAGAAAATAAAGATTTCCATTCATATCAATTACACATTTGAGTCCCAATAGTACTATGATACAAAAGAGGATCTGGAGAGAATAAATTAATTTCATCCATTCTTAGACTCATGGATTACCACCATTAGGCAACAACTGGAATGGGAGACTGCCAAATTTGTGACTGCAGTAGTACAGCTGCTGAGCTTTGACAGTGGCAGGAAAATATGATCATAGGATGATTGCTATATAGCTGGAAGCAACCACACTATCACAAATTTAAAGCATCCTTGGGTGAGTTGGAAGCTGAAATTGCTGTTTTGAAGCTATGATAAATCTTTTCTTAAAGGTAGCACTATGAACAAATACCAGAAAGAAACTTAATTGGCTTAAAGTAACATTCATCTTCCATGTAAACCTTTTACAAATCTATTCTATACTTTTCAGTCTTATCTGTCACAAGCTGTTCTAGACTAAGCTTCTTTGAAACTAGCACATGCCAAAAACAATGCCAAAATTATAATGTCCCAAGAGCTCATCAACTTATAATTTTGTATATTGCATAAGAATCTGTTGATCACAATTATACAACTGAAGAATTTGTCTATAATTTAGAAGAATTAAATGTTCCTTAAACTTTTTATGATATTATAATATACAAATTAGGTAGACTTAAAATAGAAAAGGAAAGTTCTATATAGCACATGCTTGGGGACTGCTTTTCCCATCAGGCAATGGAAGGCTAGGTGCCTGTAATATAGCTGTTACCTATCTCCTCAACCTTCTAGATGTAGTCCTGATGAGTTGATTCTAGAATTAATGGCCACCTACTGGTATGCTTCTCCCATGTTTATAAATATTAATTAGTCAGCTAGTCTTTATGAACTTTTAGTAATGAATTTCTGTTTGTGATATAATTTCTGACCAATACATACAGAGTCCGAGGGATGATGGGCTTAACATTACAGAGCACATGTTGCAACAGCATGACATAACTCCTGTTTGCCGGAAGTTCCTTTCTTTCCTTCATGTGGTTACTCGTAATGATCTCCTTAAGCATGGCGCAGCTTTTTGACTAGATTCTTTAGAGAGTCTTGCCATTGTGTGTGTGTGTGTGTGTGTGTAGTTTATTTTTTGTTGTTGATGTTTTGGGAATTTCTTCCAGTTGCTCTTGTCTCTAAAATACTTGTAAAACATGATAAAACAAAGTTCAAATCATCAAGTTATTTTAAGTTTACTTGATCATACTATGGTGAAGAGGAGAAGGAATGGTCTGGGGCCTAAGCCAAGGTTAATAGTGGGGTTGGGGTTCTCCTCTTTCCAAAGGCATTTTCAAATGAAGCTCAGGAAGGGTTCAATGATTTGCCCAACATCACACAAGTAACACTATTGGCCATCAAACAAAAACAAAAACAAAAACAAAAAACAAGAAAGCCTAAGAGATAAATTGCTTTTGCTTTGAGAGAGAATGTTCTAACTAGCTGCCCCTAGATATTTTCTATAAGGACAAAACATTTTAAGGATAAAAATAACTAATGTGTATAATGTCCTTAACTTTTACAGTCATTATAAGTACTTAACTTATATTTATGTAGCTCTTACCTTTTGGAAAACACTATTTCATCCATTGACTCTGATGACTGTCACAAATGTCCTGTGAGGTCACAGTACAAGTTCTGTGATTTCCCTTTTATAGATGAGGAAACTGAAACTCAAAGATTTTAAGTGTTTTGCCCAAGATTCTTGAGTAATTAATGGCAGAGTCAATACTCAAAACAGTGAAGCAGAAAGACTTCATGACTAAATGTCTTAAAAGCCATGTTCAAATCCTGGCTTTGTTCTAATAAGCTATGTGTCTTGGAGCAAGGAACAAAACCTTTCTGAACCTCTTTTATTTCACCAAATAAATGAGAATAATAATATTTGCATCATCAATTTAGAAAATGGCTCAAGGGAAAATACGATGTAAACATGAGTTGGCTATGTATGTGTGTGTTTTTTTCCTGTTAATTGTCCTGATAAATCCAGTGCTTTTCCCACTGCACTGTTTCCTTTTTGTTCAACCAGCAACTTCATGGTATAAATGTATGGTTTTAAAAATAACACCCTTGGAGGGCTTAATAGGGGAGATTTCATAAGTATGAAGCATGTTAGAAATATTAATTATACTGTCACTTTGATGTTTATATTAAATATGCAAAAATAAAAGAAGCCCTTGTATTTAGTAGGAAGTAAAGCTGCCGCTTGGTTACAGGTAACAAAAATCACATTTTCTACTTAAAACAAAGCCATATAATCATTAAACTATGAGTTGTGTTTTGGATAGTTTCAATAAGTCTCTTGAAAGGTAAAATTATTATTTTTATAATAAACATTTAGTTTCATTTAGCAGATTTTATTCTCCTAATAAGAGAATAATACTAAGTGCTTTGAAGCTGCTGAACAGCGGCAGTTTTTGAAAAGCCTTTGTGCAATAGATTGAATTAATAACATATTGTCTTTACTACAGATTCACTTCAATTATCACAGCACACTTTGATTCATTTGACTGATTTTTCTAATGTAAAACTGGGAATTTACTTATCCATGTGTTAGCCAATTAATAAGATTAACCTGCTTTCTTCTGCTCTTTTCTAAAACTAGCTTTGACTTCAAATTTTTCTTTACTTATACAGACTTTGCAGGCAAAAATAACACATAATTCAGGTGATGCAAATTAGTTCTATTGGCTGTTATTTGGTAAGGAAAAGATCACATCCAAAAAATTTCCCAAAACAAGTTAGGAATTTTTTTTAATCTGTAAAGATTACAAGCCTCTTTTCTTCACAAAATTTTTCACATTCAAGTTGCATCAAAATTTAGCTCCTTTATTGTGTGCATGGATACCATTTTTGTTTTTATTATTGGACATCTAATGACAAATTACTAAATTACTGCTGTATGAGTGAAATTGTATTTGTTGGAATAGGTTTTGCATTCAGGTACACTAAAGTGGGATAAACCTGGAAAAAAAAGAGAAAAACTCTCTTCCTAGGGTTTTTAGCATCATTGAAAATAAAACGAGCTCCATTGTAAAAGTCTTTGATGTTTTCAGATTTGAGAAATATGATAGCAGCTATGATAATGAACAGTGTTATATTCAATCTAAGCCTAAAAGGATTCATGTTGGACCTGTGTCATCAGGGTATGGGCCTGAGGGATCTCAAGCAGAGATCCTAAAACCAATGATTCACGTTATACTTCACTTCTTTTGAAAAATAATTCTCATGGTGATGTGTTTATTGGAAACTAGTGTCAATTTCCTACAAATAGATGTTTGTGTATTGCCAGAAAATAAAAAAGTTGTAAAAGATTGCCTGGCTAGGAAATTTGTATTTGTAATTTGTGGCATTTGTAAATACTGCAAGATTTTTTGTTTTTTTGGTCATTTTTCAGTTGTGTCCAACTCTTTGTGTGCTGATTTTGGGATTTTCTTGGCAAAAATACCGGAATAGTTTGCTATTTTTTTTTCTAAGTCATTTTACAAATGAGGAAACTGAGGCAAACTCAATAAAGTGACTTTCTCAGGATAACATAGTTAAGAAGTGTCTGAGATCAGATTTGAATTCAGGTCTACCTGACTCTGGCCTGACATCTAGCTGCTTCTAAATTGCACAAAGGGCAATGCAAATTTTCTAGACTGAACAACTTTCAGCCAAATGTTTCCTCACTGTATATAAATCATGACTGCCACAGTATTCCTAAAGAAGAAACCATAAGGAAGCTTGATATTCTTTCATCAGTCTTCATCTCCCCCACCCCCACTCATTTTCCCCTTAACTCTAGATTACAGAAAGTGTAGACCTTTTCCTCTCCGATGACGAAATTATGAAAATGGAGGAGATAGTGCCCAGAGGGATACACTATAAAAAACAAAAATTTTAAATTATTTCTGGAATTCAGGGAAGGATTAACTTTAGGAAATCCTCTGCTGCTTTAGTTCTGCCAAACAAGAATGGCACAACATGGCTCTTGTCATATCCTCTATGTTTTCTGTCAAAGAGATTGTCACCCAGTCCTGGTCTTCCAGTTTTACTGCCTAAGGTACAAGGGACATGCCAAAAAGCATATTCTAGAACTTCTACCATGAGTCTAATCACACACACACACACACACACACACACACACACACACACACATGCACACACACACCACTCTCCAAACCATTCTAACTGCATATGCTTATCAATTAGTCCATGTGTCTTTTGAAGCTGTGTCTCTATTACCTTTCTCACTCATAAAAACCTAGCTCTTGCATGAGAACATTATATCCTTGACAAACCTTTCTATTAATTTGTCTTCTACTTCTACTTTCTTACCTTAGATACAAAAAGATTTTATTTGTCTGTTTGTATTGGGAGCTGGGGTGGGAAAGAGTATCAAAGAAAGACTAGAATTGGTTGATGTAAGAAAAAAATCCCCCAAATTCAGGTGTCCAAAAGTTCAATGGACCACTTTAGGAGTTAGAGTTTTTCCATCCTTGGGAACTTAAAGGAAAAATTGAACACATACTTATTGAGGATGTTATAGAGGATGAGGATTGACTAAATGCTCACTAAGGAACTTCAAACCTGGAAATTGTGGTTATTTTTGATGGGTGAACATATTCCTTTCATTCCTCTGCTACTTTCAGAACATTCCTCTTCCACCATTATTCATTCATCTTTCCTCTTTTGAGGCCCAATACATCACTTGAGACCTACCCTTCTTCATTCTTGGTGCTGTCATCTCTTTACTACCAGCTTCTCTAATTTTCCCCCAAGTCATTAGAGCTTGACTTAGGGCCTTCCTAACCATCCAGTCCTCTGCCATGATCCATACACAAATCATTTTCAATATTCATTTCGACAATAGCTCATGACACTGACCTCTCAGTTTCTTACTTTTATTTATCAGTAGCCTTACCGTTCAATTTTTCCTATTTCAGAGCAGCTGAGCATTACTGAAAAAATTCTACTGTAGATTCTGCTATCAATGTATGCTACATAATCTAATTTGATTCCTACCAATGCAACACTTTTATTCAAGTCACCTTCTCTTAAGTGACTTTTTGAAATGTTTTCCTCTCTATTCATGGCCAGTCCTACCCCAATCCTTCACTTAATAGCACATAATTTGGCTTTCTGCTTCAGAAAGAATATTGCAAATTTTGATGTGAGGTTCCCCAGAGGCCTCTCTTCCTTTTTCATATGTTTTCAATACAGCCTTTTGCATTCTGGTTAAAGAAAATATATATGAATTATTCACTAACACTAATCTTTCTCCTTATAATTCCAATTCCATTATTCTTTCCTGCCGTGTTCAAATCCATATTCTAACAATCCTTTACTCTGTATCACAGATCTTTAGTCTCTTCATTCCCATTATCTTCATTCCATTTTCTTATAAGCATGTTCAGGTCTCCCAATTCTCAAAATTACTTGATCCTCATCATTAAGATTATATATTGGTATGGATGGGACTTTTAAAGCCATATAATTAAATTTAATCATAGTATATCTTAGTAAAGAAGGCCCTGAGATGTGAAGTAACTTGTCCAAGAATCCTTGGGTACCACATGACAGAGATAAGATACAGATATCTGATTCCGAATCTACTGCTCTTTCCACAGTACCACATAAGTCATAAGGATAGCAATCTTGATAACTCTTCTAAGTCAACTAGTTGCCATTATAACCTTTCTATTTATCTTTATATTCACTGGTAAATTTTTTAGCAGGTTAAATCATCCATTCTGGCTCAATCCCTTGCAAAAGGACTTCTGATATAATTACTGATACTCCCTGTCCTGTGGCCACTAATGATTAGCTAATTGCCACATCCTATGACCTTTTTCGATGCTTTTTTCTAACTCTTTTTGTAGTTGTTGGGTTTTTCTGGTAGATTTTTGTAGATAGTTCTGTAGTTTTTCACATGAGTATGCCTTCTTATTAAATGCTTTCTCCTCCTGTGGCTTTAGAGACATCACATTCTCACTTTACCATAACCATTCCCTTTGTCTCAATCATTTCTTTCTCATCTTCCTTCTTACCCTTTACCGTGAATGTTTCCCCTAAGGACTTATTCTTGGGCCTTTTTTATTCTCTCTTTCTACATTCTGTTTCAGCTATCTCTTTCATGCACATGCTCTCAACTACCATGTATACTTTACTGACTCCCAAATCTGTAGTTCTATCACTTACCTTTCTTTTCAGCCTCAGGTTTGCCTTCTTAATTACATAAGGATAGTTACACTAAATGTTCTCCTGTGACCTCAAATTTAACATGACCCAAACTAGGTTTACTAATTTTATCCCTCAACCTCTATCTCTTTGCAATTGAAGTATTGCTATCAGGCATAATCATTCAATCAGTTAACAGAACCTGTTGATCACATGTCCACAATATATGTTGTATTTGTCTCCTATTTATTCCTAATATGACAACATTAGGTGAAGACTCTCTTTGTCACTAACCAAAACACTGCTCTAAACTCCTTACAGGTTTTCTTGCCTCTCCTCTCTATTTTCAGTCTAATTCATATTTTACATGCCAGAAAGAGTGATATTTCTCATGAAGAAATAAGGCCATCAATTCACTGTTAAAAACAAAACAGTACCTTCCTATTTATTACCTATTTACTCTTGAAGACTTTGAATTTCTTTGACGTAGAGATCCCCAGAACTTGACAATTGGTGGACTTCACAAGCTTTTCCCCAAGTTACTGTCACATTTGCTGGGCTCCAAATTATGTAGTCCTCTGCTCCCTAAACTGGAACAGTCCTTTTAAATCTCTGGACCTTTGCTCCATACATGTAAAACTTTAGTCTCCATCTTTGCCATTACATTCCAGAACACAGAGAGCCTGAAAAACCACAATTCAAATTCAGCCTCATAAACTTATGAGATATAAAATACTGAGCAAGTTACTAAAATTCTGCCATTTTTGGTTCCCTCATCTGTAAAATGGTGATGGAATTAACATTTGTTTTCCAGGGTTGTTATGAAGATAAAATAAGAAAATAGGTGCAAAGCGTTTTGAAAACCATACAGCTTTATATAAATGATAGCTATTATGATATTAGATTGTAAGATCCTTGAGAGTAGACATTTGTTTTTTTTGTTGTATCCCCATTAATTTGAGCTGTATCTGCCACACGGTAAGTACTTAATATATTCTCATTCATAAAATAACCATCCCCTAAAATGTAATTCGAATGCCATATCTTCCAGGAAGCCTTCCTTCTACTTCCTACATGATAAAAATACCAGAGCACTGAGGTTTTCTTCTTGTTTTTGATTTAATATATTTTCCCCAATTACATGTAAAAACTATTTTTAAAATAATTTAAAAATTTTCACTTCCAACTCAGCCCTCTAACTTTTCTCTCCTCCCTATGCCCATTGAGAAGGAAAACAATTTGATATAGGTTAAACATGTGCAGTCATGCAAAAACACATTTCCAGATTGGTCATGTTTTAAAAGAAAACATAGACCAAAAAAACCCCAAGAAAAATAAAGAAAGTAAAGAAAAAGTATGTTTCAATCTGCATTCAGACTCCGTCAATTGTTTCTCTGGAGATAGATGGCATTTTTCATCATAAATCCTTCAGAATTTTCTTGGATCACTAAATTGCTGAGAATAGCTCTTGTTCACAATCATCATACAATACTGCTGCTACTATATGCAATATTATCCTGGCTCTGCTTACTTCACTTTGCATCAGTTCACACAAGTCTTTCCAGGTTTTTCTGAGATCATCCTGCTTGCCATTTCTTATAGCTCAATAGTATGGTCACAATCATACACAAAAACTTGTTCAGCTATTCCCCAACTTATGGATATCCCCTCAATTTCTAATTCTTTGCCACAACTAAAAACACTGTTCTTCATTTCAAGTCATTTGTTTTGTGCATTTGAATCAGAATGAAGATGATATTACCAGAACAGATGACTTCTAGGATGGAGAAAAGGATATGTGTTATATGTGTTGTTGCTTTAATGCCAACTTAGTTTTTTGTCCCCAAATAGCATGCTGTAGGGTGGTATAGTTTATTAAAATTCAGAAAACTTGGGTTTTAATCCTAGTTCTACTACAACTTCCCTAGAACATGTCTTTTTTTTCTAAAAAAAAAATAGGACATTTGGACTCCATGAGTTCTAGAGTTCTGGGTCCAAAGTTCAATAGATTCAAAAGCAGGTTAAGGAGAAAATAAACAGTAATAATCGACAGAGAGGGATACTAGGGATAAGGAATCTTCAGCAGGGAGCTTAAATGAGTTAACATAAGGAGCTGGAATAAATGTAGAGGAGTTTCAGTCAAAGAGGCTTATTAAAGATGGCATAGAGATTCCAAAGAGCTTAGTAAAAGGTGGAAGCTGGAGAGGACAGAGGCTGAAGGGCAACAAAAACGTGGTGAACAGAGATGAAATTACTTGGAGAGGTAGCATCAGGAAATCGCTTATGCCCAGGGTGATTTACATGAATGACAAATAATGGAACAGTATCATGGTGGCAGAGAAGCCACTAGACATTAGGAAAGAATGTAGTGTGTACCCCAGACCGATAAAAACTTAGATCTAACCCTTCACTGTCCCTTCAAATGAAAAAAGAATAGCCCATCCTCTTTTAGGGTAATCAAATATAATAAGGTGTATAATATTGAAGTGCTGTATCAATTGCATTTATTGTCATAAATAAATTTGGGTGATATCCACTAAATTTAATTGAATAAGTTAATAGGTTTCCCACCTTGTGCCTCTCAGTTTTTGGCGAAATTGCAGTTTTCATGTTTAAACAGTAATGTTAACAGCCCAGCCTCTGGGAAAGCATCTCTGCTGCTTGAAGCATAGTACCTGCCCTATGCATGCCTTAGAAGCTGGCCCCAGGCTCTGATTCAGGTGCTTTACATGACATTTACTCTGAGTTGGGCATCTTAGTCTAGATTTACAGAGTGGGCTAGGGAATGTTCCAGAAGCAACTAACTTCTGAAATCCAGTGTTCATTTTAATCCATTTAATATTTTGAGTCAAGAATTCTGGAAGGCCAAATTATCCCTTGTTGAGATGGGGTAATGGACAGAGGTCATTCTCCAATACAGACAAAAGTCCTTGATGATATTTATTCATGAAGCGGGACAGTCTCATCAGTGAAATCATTCACCGACCAAAATATCTCTGCAGAAAAATTCACATGGCCAGATGGTACTTTTAGCAGTCTTATATACTAGCAGAATATGCTATAGTCAGCAGATTATAAATTGTTGTAATGGTTGGGGGGGGGCGAATTGGGGGAGAATGGCATTACATTTCTCTCTCTTTTTTTTTTACAAAAGTCCATAAGAAGGAAATGGTAAAAGGAAAAAGAAAGTTCTCTGGGAAAGGTTATCAAAGCTCATGCCAAAAACAAAGATATTTCACTTTAAATCCTATTCATTAAGT
>CM053622.1:182140724-182157170 GCA_028646595.1 Phalanger gymnotis
CTCAGCTGGTTCTGGGCGCGGAGGTCCAACGATAGCTGGGGTAGGCTCTAACTCGTCCCATACAACTCCCCCTTTTTGTTTTGCCAAGAAGAGTACAGGTCATGGAGAACCATGATGTCAAGCTTCATGCCAAAAAGGGATCGGTGCATAAGGGAAAGGAGGCAGCTAAAAAGACAAGGGAGGAGACAGAGCCCCAGAACCAAGAACAGAAACCCTATGCAGAGAGGGATGAGCCATTGCTTCAGCCAATGCCATGGGTCAGCTTGTTGGAAAAAGTCCAAAATGTGCTGCGCAGTTTTATCAGGGAGCAAATCATCATGTGATGCAATGTTAATGTCCTTTGCCAGGCTTATTAGCTGTTGGAGTTCCAGTGTGATATTGTCCAAAACAGCACCCTGCAACTGCGTGCGAATTGTGTCCCAGTTATGTTCGGTGGCATTACATTTTTTGAGGTAAGGCAGAAAGTGTTAAAATGATAGTCACATTGTAGTTTGGCCTGTAATTCCAGATACTCCACCTCAAAAAATGGAAAGGGAAGGCTGATAGAAGGGAGAGAAGAAATAGGAGGGGAAAGGGGACAGAAAAAGGGGTGGGAGTAATAGAAGGGAGGGAAGATTGAGGGAGGTAAGTGTTGGAAGCAAAACTCTGGTAAGGGTGAAAGGAGAGAGAAGAGCACAAAGAGAGGAAAAATAGGATGGAAGGAAATATACAGTTAGTAATTGTAATGGTGAATGTGAATGGGATGAACTCTTCCATAAAATGGAAATGGATAGCAGAGTGGGGTAAAAATGAGAATCTTTCAATATGTTGTTTACATGAAACACATCTGAAGCAGATAGATAAATCTAGAGTGAACATACAAGACTGGAGCAGAATATATTATGTTTCTGCTGAAGTAAAAACAAACAAATAAAGAAACCAAACAATTGGAGGAATCCTGATCTCAGAGCAAAAGCAAAATTAGATCTAATTTAAAGAGATAAGGAAAGAAAGTACATCTTGCTAAACAAGTACCATAGACAATGAGGTAATATTAATATTAAACATATATACACCAAGTGGTTTATCATCCCAATTCTTAGAAGTTAAGTGAGTTGCGAGAAGAAATAGACAGTCTAAGTGAGGGACCTCAACCTCCCCATCTCTGGATTAGATAAATCAAACCACAAAATAAAGAAGAGAGAAGTTAAGGAGGTGAATAGAATTTTAGAAAAGTTAGATATGTAGAACTCTGGAAAAATTAGAATTGGGGTAGAAAGGAATACACCTTTTTCTTAGTGATACATGGCACCTTCACAAAAATTGACCATACATCAGGGCATAAAAACCTCACAATCCAATGCAGAAAGGCAGAAATATTAAATGCATCCTTTACAGATCATGATGCAATAAAAATTATACATAATGAAGGGCCAAGGAAATATAGGCTAAAAACTATTTGAAAACTAAATAATGTAATCCCAAAGAATGAATGGATCAAACAATAAGTCATAGAAACAATCGATAACATCATCCAAGAGAATGATAATATGAGACAACATACCAAACCTTATGGGATTCAGTGAAAGTAGTTCTTAGGAGAAATTTTTCTATCTCTAAATTCTTATATGAATAAAATAGAGAAAGAGGAGATCAATAAATTGTCTCACAAATTAAAAAAAGCTAAACAAAAAAATTAAAAATCCCAATTAAGTACCAAATTATAAATTCTGAAAATTAAAAGTGAGCTCAATAAAATTGAAAGTAAGAAAATTATTGAACTAATAAATAAACCTAATGTATGGCAGAAACTAGGCATAGATCAACATCTCATACCCTGTACCAAGATAAGGTTGAAATGGGTATATGATTTAGACATAAGAGATAAACCATAAGCAAATTAGGAGAGCAAGAAATAGTGTACCTATCAAAACTATGAAGAAGAAAGAAATTTATAACCAAACAAGAGGTACAGAACGTTACAAAATGCAAAATAGATAATTTTGATTACATTAAATGAAGAAAAAGATTTTGCACAAACAAAATGAATGCAACCATTATTAGAAGGAAAGCAGAAGCTGGGAAACAATTTTACAGCAAGTGTTTCTGATAAAGACTATATTTACAAAATATATGGAGAACTGATTCAAGTTTATAAGAATACAAGTCATCCCCTAATTGACAAATGATCAGTGAATATGGACAGGAAGTTTTCTGATGAAGATATTAAAGCTTTCTATAATCATATGAAAAAATCTCTAAATCACTATTGATTTTAGGGAAGTGCAAATTAAAACAAATCCATGTTACTACCTCACAACTATTAGATTGCCTTATATGACAGAAAAGGAAAATGATAAGTGTTGGAAAAAATGTTTGAAATTTGGAATGCTAATGCGTGGTTGGTGGAGTTGTAAACTGATAGAACTCTTCTGGAGAGCAATTTGGAATTTTGCTCAAAGGGCGCTAAAACTGTGATTGATCCAGCAACACCTAAGTCTATATCCCAAAGAGATAATAAAAAAGAGGAAAGGACTTACATGTACAAAAATATGTATAGCCACTATTTCTGTGGTGGTGAAGAATTGGAAATTTAAGAGCTGTCCTTCAATTGTGGGATGGCTGAACAGGTTTTATATATGAATGTCATGGAATACTAGTGTTCTATAATAAATGATGAGGAGACAAATTTCAGAAAAACCTGGAACAACTTACCTAAACAGATGGTGGATGAGGTGAGCAGAATAAGACAACATTGTACACAGCAACATTGTTTGATTATTAATTATATCAACTTAGTTAGCTCTTCTTATCAATGTGATGATCCAAGACAATTCCAAAAGATTTGTGATATAAAATGATAACCACATCCAGAGAAAGAACTGTGGAGTCAGAATGCAGATCAGAGAATATTATTTTCATGTATTTTTTTAATTGTTTTATTCCTTGTGGTTTTCCCCTTTTGTTCTGATTTTCTTTCACAACATGACTAATGTGGAAATATTTTTAACATGGTTGTATATATATATATATATATACATAATATGTATAATGCATCAGATTTCTTGGTGTTTTGGAGAGGGAGGGAGGAGAAAAATTTAGAACTCAAAATTTTATAAAAATAAGCTTTGAAGACTATCATTTAATATAGTTGAAATAAAACACAATCAAAGAAATAAAGAACCTATACTCTTGGCTTAGTGAAACAGATAGGAGGTGGTGACTATAGTTTGGAAAAGAGACAATCAATAAATGCTGACCATATGCCAAATTTTTCAACTCACCATTGCAGCACTAACTAAAGACTTCAGTTACTTCAGTCCCGATTCCCTTCCTACCTTTCACATCGTCTTATACCTTACTTCCTGGAACACATATGTGTATGTATGGGGGCGGGGGGAGAGACAGAGAGAGATACAGAGGAAATAATTAAAAGAGAGAAAGCACTGGAACTTAGAAGAGTTGGGGGAAGCTTCCAGATGGTAGGGTTTTAGGAAGGATTTAAAGGAAGCCAGAGAGGTCAGTAGTCAGAGCAGAGGAGGGAGACAGTTCCAAGTATTGGGGAAAGCTACAGAAAATGTTCAAAACTAAAAAAAGGAGTGTCACAAAAAAGTGAAAATAGTATGTTTAGATATTCATTTGGATTCCTTCCATTCTTTCTGTGCATTTCTCATCACTAAAATATTAAATATTGTCTTATTTTGTTTTATTGCTGTGAAAAGTTAAGTCAATCAAAATTCATTATTGCACAATGTTTCTATTACTGTGTACAATGTTCTCCTGGTTTTTCTCACTTCATTCAGTGACAATTCATGTAACTCTTTCCAGGTTTTTCTGAAATCAGCCCGCTCATCATTTCTTATAGAATACTAGTATTCCATTACATTCATAGAGTACAACTTGTTTTGCCAATTCCTTGCAACCACAAAAAGAACTGCTGTAAAATTTTTTGTACGTGTACATCCTTTCCCCTATTTAAGCTCTCTTTGGGATACAGAAATAGTAGTGGTATTGCTTGGTCAAAGGGTATGCACAGTTTGATTGACTTTTGGGCGTAGTTCCAAATTGCTCTCCAGAATAGTTAGATCTCTTTACAACTCCACCAATCATGGATTAGTATCCCAGTTTTCAAAAACCTTCTCCAACATTTATCATTTTCCTTTTCTATCATATTAACCAATCTGATAGTTATAAGGTGATAATTCAGATTTATTTTAATTTGCATTTTTCTAATCAATAGTGATTTGGAGAATTTTTTCATATGAGTATAGATAGCTTTGATTTCTTAATTTGAAAACTGCCTGTTGATATCATTTGACCATTTATCAATTGGGGAATTACTTGTATTATAAATTTGACTCAGTTCTCTACATATTTGAGAAATGAGGTCTTTTTCAGAAATATTTGCTGTAAAAAGAAAAGAAAAATGCTGTTTCCCAGCTTTCTGCTTTCCTTCTTGTTTGCATTGGTTTTGCTGGTGTGAAAACCTTTTTAGTATTAGGTTATGTCCTCTACCTCATTTGTCCTCTATCTCTATATGTCCTCTATCTTCTCTTCTCTGTGGATCTGACAGGTAAACTATTCCCTGCTCCTCAATTTGCTTATGTTTTTACCATTTATGTTTAAATTATGTAAGCATTGTTACCTTAGCTTGGTATATGGTGTGAATGTTGGTCTACACCTAGTTTCTGCCATACTATTTTCCTTTTTCCCTACAGTTTTTTGTCAAATAGTGAGTTATTATCCCCCAGGTTGCATATAGTTGTGATACTATTGGAAAGTCTACAAGGCTTGAGGCACTTTAATTTCCCAATCAAAATTTTAAACTGTTTTATTTTGTCTTGGCAATCCAATTTGAACACTATAAAGCTGAGGCTTTTATTTCTATCTCCAAAGAAAATGTGAGCTATCATTTTATTTAGCTACCACTTCAATTTGGTCGAATATCAGTAATCATATGGTTTAGGTCTTTTGATAGAGTTAAATTGTTGGTCATTGGAGAAAGGTCTCACATTTTGTATATAAGAAATTAAATTAATCATTCAATAAGTACACATTTATTAAGTGCCTATTATGTGCCAGGAACTGTGCTATGCTTTAATTTTATGGTTACTGGCAATCCTCAACCATCACAATGGAAACATGAGATGAGGAAATGTTCTTTATGGTTTACCATGGCCAAAAAGTCAATCACAGGATTTATTCAATAGAATCATAGATTTTGACAAGGAAGGAACCACAAGCATCCTATATTTTATTCCCATCATTTTACAGTTGAGGAAACAGACATAGAAAGGTTAAGGCATTTTCCCAATGTCTCATAAATAATTAATGACAAGGCTGGAATTTTAACTCAGGACCTCTCACTCAAAATCCATTATCCTTTTTGATAAATACACACTCTCTTCATTTAATGGATAATAACCTACTGGTCATGTGACTCCTTACACTTAAATAGGAGGGGCTTTAGATAACCAAGTGTCCTATAAGCATAACAAGAGATAATTTAAGAGGAAGAACTCTTGTGTACAATAGTTTTAATTAGGCTTATCCACTTTTGTAATTTTTGATGATCTAGAATCAGGGGTGTAGAACCTGAAGTCTCAAGGCCACAGGAGGCCCTCTAGGTCCTCAACTGTGACCCTTTGATTGAATCTAAATTTCACAAGTCAAATCCCCTTAATAAAAGTAAATGTTGTGTGAAACTTGGATTCAATGAAAAGACTGCACCCAATGACCTGGAACACCTCATGTCACATCAAGGCCACACATTCCCCACCCCTGGTCTAGATGGTTTAGTGAGAGTGAGACCCATGTGAGCACCTAGAAGATTGGAAGAATGTCATTATATTGCCTGAGTTTTCTGGGGGTAAATTCTGATAAGATTTGTTGTATCTCTGATTTTCTTATCTGGTGCGATAACTTGTGAGGCAGGAGCTGAGGAAGAATGTATGAGACCTTGATATCCTGTAGTCACCAGCACAAAAGGAATAGATATTCTATTAAGGGTGAAATCTATGATCATGCCCTTCAGAGATATCCCTTTTGGTATTAATGATGTAGAACTAATTTTGAGAAGCCATTCCATCCCCAGCAATATCTTTAAGAATCCATAAGTCTTCATGGTATAGGTAGTATGGGAATTGGTTTTTCAGAGAAGAGAAGCAATTTAACTGGAATATGGTTGGGGTGAGGTAGAAGAACAAGATAAGGATTTTCTAGATATAGGCGATGGGAAATTTCAAGGTTTATTTTTTATAGTTTGTGTACTCATCACTATCAATCTTTTTTAAACATTTAATTTTATATTTTTTTTACTCAATTACATGCAAACAAAATTTTAAATATTCATTTTTAAAAATTAAATTACTTATTCTTTCCTTCTCTCCCTGCAACTCTCCTTGTAAAGGCAAATAAATTGGTATAGATTACACATGTTAGTTATGCAAAATATTTCCTTATTAGCCATATCACAAAAGAAAAAAACAGACAAATAAAAGAAACAACCCCCCCCAATAAAAACTCTAAGAATAATAAAGATAGTACAAAAGCATATTTTATCTGCATTTAGATGCTATCAGTTCTTTCTCTGTAGGTAGATCACATTTTTTATCACATGCCCAGAATTTTCTTCAGTCATTGTATTACTGTGAATTGCAAGTTCATGAATCACACTTGATCATTGCACAACATTGCTGTTACTGTGTACACTGTTTTATTTCTGGTTCTGATTATTTCACTTTTTTATCAGTTCATGTAAGTCTTCCCAGCTTTTTCTGAAAGGATCCTGGTTGTAATTTTCTAGAGCACAGGAGTAATCCATCACAATCTTATGCCACAACTTGCTCATTCATTTCTCAATTGATAGTCATGCCTTCAATCTCCAGTTCTTTGTCACTACAAAAAGAGCAGCTATTAATATTTTCATGATGTAGGTCCTTTTCCTTTTCTTATCTCTTTGGAATACAGACGTAGTAATGGCATTATTTGGTCAAAGGGTACGAATGGTTTTATAGCCCTTTGGGAATATTTCCAAATTGCTCTACAGAATGGTTAGATCAATGCACAAGCCCACCAACAGTGCATCAGTGTACCAATTTTCCCACATCTCCAACATTTATCATTTTTCCTTTTATATCAATTGGCCAATATGATAAGTAGGAGGTGGTACCTGTGAGTTGTTTTAATTTGAATTTTCCTAATCAATAGTTATTTAGAGCATGTTTTTCATATTACTATAGGTAGCTGTGTTGGCAATCAAAATGGGCTCTTAGCACATAGTTCAACCAAGTTCAGCCCTTGAAGAGTTTGGCCTTTATTTCCTTGATTAAATTAAAAGTCCTTGATGACCTCCTTGCCTCAAGGGAAAGCCTAGTTTAAATGGGTTCAAGTGACATGTTTGTGACATCAAAGGCTTTTAGACCACGTGGTTTTAAGGCACCTCTATGTGACAATTTTAGGTCACGTGGGTGAGTCGCATGTGAGACTCACCCTTGACCCTGAAAAAGATATAAAACCGGGGGTTGGCTTTCTCTTTTCTGGGGCTCTGACCCACAGCTGTGGTGGCTCGAGTGACTCTGGGCCAGCCCTTGTTATGAGCTCCTGGGCTGAACTTAGATGTTGGTAACTAGGAATTGTATTTAGTCTGTTTGTCAATGTTTGTAATTTGTTTATATTTGCTCTGAAGTTCAGGGTTCTAGTTTTTACCCATGAACTAAGTGAATTATATTTGTATGCTGGATTAAAGTATACTTGTCAACCCCTTAACATTGCTTTCCTTAGTAAAGCAGATCAAAAGAATCTGGGCTTTTTCAGCATTCTGTGAGCTGGTTGTTGTTGATTTTACACCCCCACAGTAGCTGCTAGCTGTATTGTTGAAACAGTATCTGTGAGTGCTTCACCTAAAAAATGTCTGCTTTTATCCTTGACCATTTATCAGTTAGGGAATGACTCATTTTCACACAAATTTGACTCAGTTGTCTCTAATTGGGTGAATGAGGTCTTTATCAGAGAAACTCGATGTGTATTTTCTTCCCTGTATTTTCTGCTTTGTTTCTAATCTTAGCTGCATTGGCTCTGTTTATGCAAAATCTCTTTTAATTTGATGCAATCAAAATAATCTGTTTTATCTTCTGTATTGCTCTCTACCTTTTGTTTGGTCATCAATTCTTCCTTTCTGCATAAATCTGACAGATAAAATACAGACTGTTCTTCTAATTTGCTTAATATATCATTCTTTATCTCTAAATCATGTACTTATTTTGTCCTATTTTTGGTATACAGTGTGAGTTGCTGGTCTATGCCTAGATTCTACCAAACTCCTTTCTAGTTTTCCCAGAAATTTTTTGTGAAGTAATGATTTCTTTTCCCAAATTCTTGGATCTTTGAGTTTGTCAAACACTAGATTACTATGGTCATTTACTACTTTGTATTGTTTACCTAATCTATTACACTTGTCCACCACTCTATTTCTTAGTCTTAATTATTGCAACTTTATACTGCAAAATAGCTGCTTGATATCTGGTAATACTAAACAACCTTCCTTCACATTTTTATTGATTCCTTTGATATTCTTAATCTTTTGTTCTTGTGGATAAAGTCTATTATTATTTTTTCTAGCTCTATAAAATATTTTTTGGTTCGTTATGGCACTGAATTTTTACATTTGCTCATCCCACCTTGAGCAATTATTTCTTCAATTGTTGAAATATGACTTTTTATGTGTGAAAAGTGTTTTATAGTCATATTCATGTAGTTCCTGATTTTCTTGCCTACAGTTATTTTAAATGGAATTACTTTGTCTACACCTTACTTCTGTACTTTGTTGGTAATAGACAGCAATGTGGGTGATGCTGATGATTGATGTGGGCTTATTTTATATTCTTCAACTTTGCTGAATTGTTAATTATTTAAACTAGTTTTTTGTTGATTCTCTAAGATTCTCTATGCATACTATCATATCATATGCAAAGTGACAGTTTTGTTTCATCATTGCCTAGTTGAATTCCTTCAATTTATTTTTTTGTCTTATTGCTATATCTAGCATTGCTAGGAAAATATTAAATAACAGAGGTGATGATGGGCATCCTTGCTTTACTCTTTTTCTTATAGGAAAAGGGTTCTAGCTTATCTCCATTACAGATAATGTTTGCTGATGGTTTTAGATAAAAACTACTTATTATTTTCTACTGTATTTGCTAGTGTTTTTAATAGTAGGGGGTGTTTTATTTTGTGAAGAGTTTTTTTCTCATTTATTAAGATAACCATAACATTTTTGTTGGTATTGTTATTTATGTAGTCATTGAGACTAATAGTTTTCCTATTATTGAAGCAATCCTGCATTCCTAGTATAATGACACATGCTCAAAGTTTATGTTCTCTGAGATATGTTGCTATAATCTCCTTGCTAGTGTTACTTTATTTAAAATATTTGTATGGGGGTGGAGCCAAGATGGCTGAGTAAAAGCTGGGACTTGCTTGAGCTCTCCCCCAAATCCCTCCAAACTCCTGTAAAATGACTCTAAACAAAACCTAGAGCTAAAGAACCCACAAAATGACAGACTGAAACAAGTCTCTAGCCCAAGATAGTCTGGATGGTCACTGGGAAGTGTGTATTGCACTATGCTGGGAGCCTAGCACAGCCCAGTGTGGGCTGAGCTGGCACAGACCAGGCCAGAACAGGGCAGTGAATCACTGAGCTGTGGCATTTTCCAGGCTTCCCAACCCACGAATGCCAAAGACAACTTAGCAGGTCAGTGGGAAAACTCTGTCGAACCTGGGTCAGAGAAGGGCACAGTCTGGCCCTAGCCCTGTGGCATTATAGTGGCTTCATTGGCAGTGGTGGCAGCAGCAGCAGCAGTAGAAGCAGCTGCTTTTGTAGCTCTTGGCTCACAGACAGTAGGGGAAATCAAGCAGCTGATCAGAGTGGGAGTGCAGGGATGTCTTTACTGGCACTGACAAGGGATTCTCTTGCTTTGCCCTGCTTACATCTCAGTCTCAGTCTTGGTTGGTGGTCCTGGGGTGAGGAGGAGCACTGGTGTGGCAGAGCTTGTGGTGGCTGTGGAGAGGGAGTCCTCCTAGCAGTTCCAAGGCAGAAAAGAGTGCTTGAGGTCACTCACAGACCAGAGCACAGGCCAGTAGAGGAGTAAACACCTCTCCTTAGATCATACTACCTTAGAAGAAGTGAAAATTTACAGGTGCCTATAAGTAGATGGAAATTAGCAATGCAAAAGCTCTGAAGCTTGAACCAGAGCACTCTCCCATCTGGAAGCAGAGTCATAACTTGACAAAGATCACAGAGGTCAAGTAATTGTCTGGGAATATGAGCAGACAGTGTAAAAAAATTCAGACTATAGAATCTTACTTTGGTGACAAATATGATCAAAACATATAGCCAGAAGAAGTCAACAAAGTCAAAGAGCCTACATCAAAAGCCTCCAAGAAAAACATGAACTGGTCTCAGGCCATAGAAGAGCTCAAAAAGGATTTGGAAAAGCAAGTAAGAGAATTAGAGGAAAAATTGGGAAGAAAAATGAGAATGATGCAAGAAAACCATGCTAAAGGAAGCCACCAAAAATAGTAAAGGAAAACAACACCTTAAAAATAGACTAACTCAAATGGCAAAAGAGGTCCAAAAAGCTAATGAGGAGAAGAATGCCTTAAAAACCAGAATTGGCCAAATGGAAAAGGAGGTCCAAAAGCTCACTTAATAAAATAATTCTTCAAAAATTAGAATGGAAGAAATGGAAGCTAGTGTCTTTATAAGAAATCAGAAATTATAAAACAGAACAAAAGGAATAAAAAAAGGAATGAGTGAGCCTTAGTTTGGCTTAAGAAGAGAATAACATACACCCTCAAGTATTTTACATTAAAGGAAAGTAGGAGGAAAGGAGATGGGGGAGGAATGATAGGAGAGAGGACAGATTGGGCGAGGGAGTAGCCAGAAGCAAACACTTTTAAAAAGTGACAGGGTCAAAGGAAAAAATTGAACAAATGGAGGATGTGACAGTATGGAGGGAAATTAGCTAGTCTTTCACAAGATGACTATCATGGAAGTGTTTTGCATAAGGACACATATATAACCTATATTAAATTGTTTGCCTTCTCCAAGTGGGATGGGGAGGGAAGAAGGGTGAGAATTTGTAACTCAAAATTCAGAAAATAAATGTTAAAAACTGTTTTTACAAGCAACTGGAAAACAAGATATACAGGCAATGGGGTACAGAAATCTATCTTGCCCTACAATAAAGTCAGAGGAAAATGCATGAGGTGGGGGCGGAGTGGGGTGATAGAAGGGAGGGCAGACTGGGGAAAGAGGCAATCAGAATACATGCCACCTTGGGGCTGGGAGGATGGAAAGAGATGGGCAGAAAACTTGTAACTTAAGATCTTATGGAAATGAATGTTGAAACCTAAAAATAAATAAATTAATCCTTAAAAAAGAGAAAAAATAAAATGTTTCTATCAATATTTACTTAGGAAATTGGTATATAGTTTCTTTTCTCTGTTTTTGCTCTTCCTTTTTTTTTTTTAGATATCAGCATCATATTTCTCTCATAAGAGGAATTTTGTAGGATTCCTTCTTTGCCTATTTCCCCAAATAGTTTATATAGCACTGGACAAATTGTTTTTTAAATGTTTAGTAAAATTCATTTGTGAATCCAATGATGGGTTCTAGGGATTTTTTTTTTCCTTGGGGAACTCATTTATGTCTTGTTCATGTATTTTTTCTAAGATAGAGCTATTTAACTATCATATTGTGTTAAACTGGACAAATTATATTTCCATAAATATTAATCCATTTAATTTAATTATCAGATTCATTGGCATAAAATTGGACAAAATAACTCCTAAAATTAGTTTAATTTCATTTTAATTTGTGGCTACTTCACTCATTTCATTTTTGATTTTGGTAATATATTGTTCTTTTTAAAAAAAATCAAAATAACAAACGGTGCAAACATTTTATTTTATTTTTCATAAAACCAGCTGCTACTTTTATTTGCTATTTCAATGATTTTCTTGCTTTCAAATTTATTAACCTCTTTTGGTTTTCAGGATTTACAATTTGGCACTCAATTGGGGATTTTTAATTTTTTCTTTTCCTAGGTTTTTTTTTTGCATGCTTAATTCATTGATTTGCTCTTTAACTACTTTATTGATGGAAATGCTTAGAGATATAAATTTTCCCTAAATACTGCTTTAGATACATGCCATCATCTTTTGCATCTTGTCTCATTGTTATCATTCCATTTATCCAAATTATGTATTATTTCCATAAATTGTTCTTTTACACATTCATTCTGTAGGCTTTTATTATTTAGTTTCCAATTAATTTTAATCTGCATTTCTATGGCCCTTTATTGAATATAATTTTGTTGCTTTATGATCTGAAAAATGTGTTTACTATTTTTGATTTTCTGCATTTGCTTAGGAGGTTTTTTAATGTCCTAAATATGGTCATTTTTGTGAACATGCCAATGTACAACTGAGAAAAAAAATATATTTCCTTCTATTCCCATTGAACTTTCCCTAGAAGTTATTTTTTAATATTTTTACTCTGATATCTTAGTTCTGGCCACCTCCCTAGAGTATTTTTGAAGAATGAAAACTATTGCAGTTTGATCAGAACACTGAAAATGTGAAAAACAAGACTGTGACATAAAACTAGAAAGTAGGTTGACAGCAGGTTGTGAATAACCTAGAAAACAAACATGGGTTTTCAAATTTACTAACTGAGTAAAAGAGGGATGTGGAAGGTTCTTGAGTAGATTACATGACTTGAATAATTTAATACATTTCTGAAAAACCATGAATTTCACTGCATATTTACTTAGGGGACACTAGAAGGATATAAGTGAAAATTGCTGTTGTTTGATTTGTATGGGTAAACATATTCTATACCAGTACAAAATGGAAAGATACTTTACAGACTTGCCTAAACAACAATCCCATTCTTAAAGAATGATGATAAATGATCTCCCATTTTATGAAAGCTGGAAATCACTTGCCTACAAGCATTCAATCTAATGTTATTAATTATGTAATTTATCTCATGATCTAGTAAATTTAGTTTGCCTTATAGGAATCAATGTGATTTATTATTATACTAACAAATAATTAGTTAAGAAATTCATCACTTATATTTCATTCATAAATCTAAACTTCAGTCTCAGTAATAGATGGCATGTATCTAAAGCAGGTACACACACACACACACATGCACACAGACATACACACACCACATTTTTAAAATGTCAATTATTGCGGGGCATTCAAAATGTGCTTTTGCAATTACGTTAACAAAAGTAGAAAATATCAGACATTGTAGAAAGAAACACAATTTAAAAGAGAAATTGTTTATATATTAGTAGGAGAAGAAAACATTGGAAAAATTTGCATTTTATAAGAAAGAAGATGAATTTCTTCAGGAACGAAAGTTAATTAGCAAAGTAAATACAATTTAGCACTTGTTTTCTAATACAAAAACTTCCCTTTCCCCAATATTTTGTATTGTCTTGTGTCTTTTTTTTGAATAACTAAAATATAACCTACTTGATGGGGGTTAATTCCTTCTGAATGAAATAGTGAATGGATAGATAGATGAATATTGTTTACAATGCTTAGAGAACAGATGAGGATAATTCTTTTGGAAATATGGCAATATAAAAACTAGGGCTTTATCAAAGTCAGGACTTTAAAATACTTTTAGTTTATATAGAGAAGGATAGGTAGGCAACAAATTTGAAGATGAAAATGGGAAAAGCGAATAGAATTGTGCATGTTATTTGGAGAGTTTTGCAGTTGCAAAAAAGTCTATAGATTGAAGTAAGTGAGGGATAATTTGAGAATCTGAAAGAGAAAATCTGAAGATTAAAGAGAAAGGCTTGAGCCAAAGGTAGAAAAGGGATTGAACTGACAGCAGAGAAGAACTCAAGATGAAGGTGGATTTGGGGAGAAAGACTTGATAAAGGATCAAAGTGAAGAGAAGGAAAAGCAGGGAGACAGAAAGAGGAGAATTACCTGAGAAAGGAAGGTCTAGAGATGAAGAGCAGACACATCTGAGCAGAATTAAAAGGGCCATTAGACAAGTAGGGAAGGAAAACTAAAAGAAGGAGGAAAGTTTGAAGAAGGAAAAATGGCAAATAAAGGGAGCTAAGACAGAACAAATAAGTTGAGTCAGTTGAGTCATTGCTTTCAAGATGGTACCCAGATGAGAAATATCCAAGGGGAGCAATAATTGTATAGTTGGAAACGTCTGCTTGCAATTTACCATGCATGTTCTCTGAGAGAACTACTAACATAAATGACAAAATGCATGCAGCTGGGTTACTCTACTAGAAACAAAAGTTAAAAGGGGTCTACAAATACTTCTATCCTCTACAGGCTACCAGGAAACATGACTTCTTCCTTTTTTTTAAAAAAAGGAGGAATTCAATGACAGGAAAAAAAGAAAAGGAGGATTTAAAGAAGAAGGAAATCCTTTTTTTTTTCCTTTCTGGTTCAAAAGATGGAAGACTGAATCACAGAGGAGGAAGTGAAGCACCACTGAACTTTATAATTAAATAAAAGGTAAGTAACTTTCTAAAGAGGAGAGAGCTAGAACCTCTGTAAAGAAATAAGCTATTTTTCCTCAATGTTTTCCATGAAATGATGCTGAGAATTGACCAGAGTCACCCTCTGGTCATTTGGTGGTCTTGATCATCCTGTAAGGCTGAGAGGAAGGAAAGATAAGGTTGAGAGGAAGTTGCATATGAGTATTGTCTGAAGGGGAATCCTGGTACAGTTGTTTGTTTAAATGGAAACAGAGAACTGTTACCTTTTTGATTCAATTCAATAAACATTTGTTAAGCACTCACTATATGCCAAGCACCATGCCAAACTCTAGGGAAGCAAATAAGAAAAATGAAATAAAGACAATCCATCCTCATTGAATTTACAATCTAATAAAGAAAAGACAATACACAAAACGGACATAGAAAAGGGAAAGAAAACTGAGGGGCATGGGCTACCCACTATGGGCAACTTCTTGTTCTATGGAGCTGAAGCCAGAGTCGCAGATGGAAAGCAGAATGAGCTGGAAGTTCAATTCCTGCCCTCTATAAAGGAAGGCTTTGGGAAAAGTTGCATTCCACCCTGCAGCTTTTCTATCTGAGTGGAAAGGAAGCTGCGGGAGGTGGGAAGTAGAGTATCCAAACTGAATTAGTAGCATGGTGATGGGATAAAAAGTGATCAGTTTATTCTGGGAGAGGCATATTGTTCCTTCAAATTGAAACCAAGCACAGCTTTAGATAGAAAATGAAGTGTATCCCCAGTGCATGTGTTCAAGACCTGGAAGAGAACATTCCAAATCTTGGCAAATAAGATGAATATTATTAATGGTAATTTGTTGTTGTTCAGATTTTTTTCATGTCTGACTCTTCATGATTCCATTTGGGGTTTTCTTAGCAAAGATACTAAAGTGGTTTGCCATTTCCTTCTCCAGCTTATTTTATGGATGAGGAAACTGAGGCAAACAGGGTTAATTGACTTGCCTAGGGTCACACAGCCAGCAAGTATCTGAGGCAAGATTTGAACTCATGAAGATGTCTTCCTCACTCCAGGCCCAGAACTCTATCCACTGTGCAACATAGCTGCCCATTATTAGTGATGACACATGGCCAAACTTTTCCCACCTGGCAGCAGTCATCATCATCATACCCCATGGATATCATCATTCAGCAAGATCACTTTAACCATGAAACCACCTCATTATTAGTACCCTCTAACCCAACCCCACTTTCCACATTATGATTGGAAAGAGCAGAGAGCTCTCTTCCCAGAATTTCTATTTAAGGAAGGAGTACAAGTCAACTATTTCTTTATTTTCCACACAGCTGCACTATGCTGGCATTTTCTCTTTTTCCCTTCAATTACTTTTTCTTGTCTTATTCCTATAGCTAAAATTTCTAATATAATATTTAACAATGGTTGTGATAATAGACATCTTTGCTTCATCTCTGATCTTATTGGGAGAGGGTTCTGGTTTATTCCTATTACATATCTTCCCTGCCCTTGGTTTAAGTGGATAGTACTTATTTGAAGAAAGGTTCCATTCATTCCTATGCTTTCTAGTGTTTTAATAGGAACGGGTGTTGTCACACAAGCTTTTTCTGCATCTATTGAGATAATTACATTTTTTTTTCTTATTTCTGTTATTAATATGGTCAATTAGGCTGATTTTTAAAATATTAAATGAGTCCTGCATTTCTGGTATAAATTCAACCTGGTCATTGCGTATGATCTTTGCAATATTTTGCTGTAATCTCTCTGCTAGTACTATTTTTTTAACTGAATTAACATTCATTAGGGAAATTGGTTTATAAGTTCCTTTACTGATTTTTTTCTCTTTCTTGTTTAGGTGTCAAAGTCAAATTTGGGTTATGAAAAGAATTTGAAAGGACTTCTTCTTTTTCTATTTTTCCCCCC